>LPNX011227419.1:0-16790 GCA_001517045.1 Pseudotsuga menziesii
GAGAGAGAGAGAGAGAGAGAGAGAGAGAGAGAGAGAGGCCAAGTAGATAGCTTGACTAGTCGACTAGCCATTAGTCTGCGAGAGAAAACACACAAGGTACCAATACCCATTCCTATTGAGTTTGCATGGGTCATTGACAAAGCCTAAGCAGATAGATCGATTGGTTGACTAGCTATAATAGGCCATAGCATCAATTCTCGTTGAGTTAACATGGGTCATCAACCACTCTTGTGGTAGGCGATTAATCCACATGCCTTTTGGTCACCCTGGGGAAGTGCACATGATTCAATGAGTTGCTTCTTGAGAAAAAAAATACATAAATACAAGTTTTAGGTGTTTTCTTATATTTATGCCTCCACCATTTATCACATTCAACCAAACAAGTGAAAAAAAAGAGTGATTTAATATTTTTTTTACATAATATAGTATGATGGCCTTTGGTTTCTAACTTCAATTCATATGACAATTGAGATACACTAGTATAAACAATCATTTTTTGTAATTTTCAATTTACATGTGTTTACCTAGTGCAAAATAAGAGGTTACAAGCCCCTAGTTTGTGGGAATACAAGGATACCTATATTTGTCCCCACAAATGAGGGGGTATCATACATAAAATTTGACCCCTTCATTTCTATGACAAAAATAATGTTATGTTTCCCATAAATAAGGAAGTATTATACTTCAAATTTGGGCCTTATATTTCATGTATAAACATCCCCCCCTTGTTTTGTGAGACCCCCTTGTTTGTGTGACATTACATAGATGGATCCTTGTCATAGAAGAAAGAGAGTGTCAAATTTAATCGATTATACCCCCTTGTTTGTGTGATGTGTTGAGGTATCCTTGTACTAAATGTGATGGGGACTCATACGTCAAAAAAGGGACCCAAATTTGATGTATGTGATCCCCTTATTTACGGAGCATGTGAAGGGATCCTTGTCCTATAAATAAGGAGGTCAATTTGGTTGTATGAAACCTCTTTGTTTGTCAAACATCCATAGATATCCTTGGCCCAAAAACAAGGTATTTGTATCCTCTCATTTCACATTCAATCAACACATCTAAAATTCAACATGAAAAATCATGGTTAACATGATAAAGCATGCTAAAATGAGTATACTACTAGAATTAAATTACATATAAGTGATAACTATTACTAATTTATATTCATATTATTATATATTAGTCATATATGTTTATACTTAATTTATATTAGTAGTTTAGGTTAGTAATTTATAGCTACGCCATTTAGAAAACATCAAAATTTCTATAATTTGATAGTACTTATCTTGAAACAAATGTCGTGACTGTGTTTTTTTGTTAGGTGGTCACAAATTATCCATTTTGTACTAGTGGTAGATCAATTGTTTCCTAGGGTTCACATTAGTAGCATGTCACAATTGCAAACCATACTGTGCATGGATTGTTATTAGCAAGCTACTAGCCAAGTTCCTAACCAAATATGCTCAATTTATTTATTAGTATTATAAGCAAACTCAATGAGCATAAGTCTTTCCTCCTACAAAGTTTAACACATTATATATGAGTTAGACTTTGTAGGGATATTTTATGAACATAACTAGTATAAAAACACATTCTTTTTTAGTTCTACATATAATGTCAACACTAGGAGACCATTCTGGCCAACTTTGGAGGCATGCACATGTTCCTGACATATAAAAAAACCACCATATTGAATTTGAAGCAAGAACAATAATGATAGAGATCCTAAAAACGAATTTAGAAATGGCATGTCAAACATTTCCACAAGATATATAAAGTATCCACTACCTACTCCATGAGTTAAAAATGTTGACTTCCTCTCCTTGACTCATTAATCAATTTAGGCTCTGGAATGCTTATGTTGACTACATAAACTGGATATTATTTCAAGGGTTTTGTGTGATATCGTCGTTAAAGGTTTAAATATTTGTGTTTGGGTTTTGGGCTAAGTCGAAATCACCCAATGTGCTTCAATCTTAGTTATTTCATCATAGTTGGAGTCTTATATTTTGTATCCATTTGAATATTTATAGTATTCCATCAACTTATCTAAATGGGGAAACATAATACAAATTACTGTAATGTGCATGCATTTAATATAATTTTATAGATTTAAATTTGGACTCGTGGAATTTTAATGTTAAATCTAGTTGAAAGTGATTTTGCATAGGTATCTCCCACAAATAGTGTTTTGAAATGAGACATCAAAACACATTACTGTTCTTTTGCATCAAATTTTCAAAGTTAAAATTAAAGTGTTAATGCGAAGAAAGGGGCATGCTTCAAATCTCCATCCTTCCTTCGTATTCAAGGGTTCGTAGTGGTTTCACTCCCCTCAAATCAAATGAATTTTACTAATTAAAAATTATAGTGATGATCACTGTGGCAGCATTGATTACAAATAAGTTTACCAAATCCTTTTCTACATAAACTTATTAATTAAAAAACATCAGCTAAATATTATCGAATTGGAGGTTATATACTTAGTTATAAACTCAGGTTTTGACTCCAGTCATTGTTAATAGATAAATGTAATGAAATTGTCGCTCCAATTAAAATTATTCAGCTTGAAATACATATGCCATTTTCATGTTAAGGGTTTAATGTTTTAGATAAGTACATTTGACATATAAACTCTTTATTTATTGTAAACGATTTTTTGTTAGCTAATTTCAGGCTATAATTGTTCTTACAAAATTCCATATGGAAATATATGTATCAATTTTTTCTGAACTTTCTAATCTAAAATGCTATTTTGAAAAGGATGACAACATTTACATAATTATTTTCATTTTCATCTCCATGGAATTTATGCTTCAAGAATTTATTTATGAGTCTCAACTTTGTTTAATCCAAGCATTTCTTATATCTATTTATTTTGAACGTTAAAGTTATGATGAGGGTTACTAATTACCTAAATCTGAATTTGGCCTTTTGTTCTTATCTTTGTGCCCCTTTTTTTCAGCCTTCTTACCCTTGCCTTTATCTTTGAATTTTTCTACGAAGGCCGCTTCTGAAGTGTCATACACAGTGATGTTACTAAATTTCCTTATTTAGGCAAAGACTTTATCATCCAACATAATGTACAAATTTTCAACAAATTTTTGATTAAATTTTTTGATTAATTTTCAGCAAAGATGCATTATCCCTATATTTAGGAATAAAAATCTAAATAGCAATTAGCCCAAATCTTAAATGACAAGTAACCCTGTTAGATTTTTATCATTTAAGCAATATGATCTTAGGATCTTATCTGAGAGAATAGAATGCACACCAATAATCACAAGAGACAAGAGACAAATATTTTCCTCGGGGAAACCATAAAGGAGAAAACCCCACAAATTCCTCAGATATAGAATGAGAACCAATGGCATCAGTAAAAACCAAAGACAGAAAGATGATCTCCAACAGTTGTTCTCTCTCTCACTTGTGTGAGATTTTTCTCTCTCACCTATGTGCTATAGTTGGCTGAGTGTGTGTGTAAAATAGATAGGCTCACTCTCTATTTATACTAATTTCTGGCTTGAAAATTACTTACCAGGGCTGACATCTCTAGGAGAGTCTAATAACCCTCGTGCCCCACAACTATGGGGAATTCCCCCCCTGATCAAAAAGGAGGGTTAACCTCAATGACTTTACATGACTTTATTATATAAATGACTCTCATGATAGGAACATCAGGGTACAATGAAATACAAATGATTCTCTTGATAGGAACATTGGGTACAATATAAGATATACAAGTGAATACATTCCGAAGTTACAAATACATCAACACTCCCTCTTAACTAGGAAGGTATTCTCTTAACACAATACATCAACACAAGTCTTCATCACTGGATCAAGTCTGGATCATCATCAAAGTTGGATCATCACTAGATCATCATCAAGGCTGGATCATCATCTGATCATCATCACTAGATCATCATCAAAGCTAGATCATCACTGGATCATCATCATCATCACTACTTCCGTTATCTCGATCAACTGGTGCTATCTCTCAATTATTCTTGTCATAAGAAGTTCTATAGATCCGGCCTTTTATCATGCTGGTTGTAGGCCTAGCCTCCATGTAGATCTTCATCTTCTTCAGCACTTATATCTGACCATGGAAGGAACACATCCAAGAACCATGTCAAAAAGGCCCTCCCATCACTTACATCTGACCATGGGAGGAACACATCCACCACCATGTCAGAAAGGCACGCCCAACACTCACATCTGACCATGGGAGGAGCACATCCACCACCATGTTAGAAAGGCCTAGCTCTCACATCTAACCATGGGAGGCGCAACCTACTACCATGTCAGAATGGCCTAGCACATACATCTGACCATGGGAGGAACACATCCAAGAACCATGTCGGAAAGGCTCAACACTTATATCCGACCATGGGGGGAACACATCCAAGAACCATGTCGAAAAGGATCATCAGTCACATCTGACCATGTGAGGCCCATCCTGCCACCATGTCAGAATGGCCCAACACTTACATCTGACCATGGGAGGAACACATCTAAGAACCATGTCGGAAAGGATTGACAATTATATCCAATGATGGGAGGACCACATCCAAGAACCATGTTGGAAAGTCTCAACACTTATATCTGACCATGGAAGGAACATACTGGAGCTTCAGTACTCCTCTCTCCACCATATCCATGAAATAGTGATATTTGATCTCGATATGTGTTGAATTGTCATGGAACACCAGGTTCTCAGACAACTTCACACAACTCTATTTGTCACAATATATACAAGTAGCATCCAACAAGAGATCAAACAAATTGGATAGTAGCTTCCTCAGCCACACCGCCTCACAACTAGCCGAACAAGCTACGACATATTCTGCTTCGGCTGTACTCACTGCCACATAGGATTAATTCTTGATAAACCAAGAGAGCACACATGATCCCATACTAAAGAAACACCCTGAAGTGCTCTTCCTATCACTGGCACTGCCTTCCCAATCTGAATCCACATAACCTTCCAGGTTAATCTTCTGATTCGATTCATACTTGAGCCCATAATCAACTGTACCCTTCAGGTACCTCACTGCATGATTTGCAACCATTAGGTGAACATGTCTCAATGTGTTCACAATAAAGGAAATATATGGTCTTGTATTCATCAAGTACATCAAGGAACAAATCATCTAACGATACATTGTAGCATCAACCGACTCTGATAAAGCATCAAACAATAGCTCTAGGTTCGATGCCATAGGTGTGGTCATGGCCTTGCAGTCCATCATTGTGAATCTCTTCATGATCTCTACTTCATACTTTCCTTGTCCTATGGAGATTCCATCTGCATTCTGCCACACCTCCATGCCTAGAAAGTAGTGCATCATATCCAAGTCCTTCATCTCGAACTCGAAAGCAAGTCTCCTTCTTGCAAATTTAATGAGTTCCTCTTTTTTGTCAGGAACAAGCCATCAACATATAATAGGAGAATCACTGGTCTTCTTCCTTCAAACTTGAAGTAAAGGTTGGAATCAGTTTACTCTCAGTAAATCCTAGAGCCATCAGTAAGTTGTCCATCTTGTTGTACCATGTTGAACCTCAGGATCTTCTGTAGTCACTCCCTTTGAATCAAAGCATCATTCTCACTCTGCCTTTGGTACACTATGCATTGAAACATTATGTACAAGTAGCTTCCTCTGCTACTAATATTCTTTGTATCCATCTAGGGTCACTGGATACCAATATCCTCTATATTGAACCTTTTCAAAAGTTCTTCTCACACCCATCTGCGAGCTTTTCATCCTCTATATACTTTCATCTTCAACCTTGTAGCAAAGGTTAAGATATTCATCACTCTAGGTGATCTTCAACCTCCTCATATATGTGTTATCCCATGGGTGCCTTCTGAGTTCATACAAGGTCTTCTTTAATTTTCACACATGATTCTGCCTGTCATGTGTCCTAACTTCCAGTGGCTGTAAATGTCTCTTCGTAGTCTATTCCTTCTTTCTTTGAGAAACCCCGTGATTCAAATCTTTCCTTGTATCCCACAGAATTCTCTTCAGGTCTCGATATAGCATCCTAAAAATCATTCTTCATGATTGACTGGTACTCCTCGATCATAGTTTCCTTCCCTTTCTTCTTGTCTACTTCTTCATAGCTCGAAGGCTCTGCATCAATGATGTCGCACAACAGTGTCACATAACTGCATTGTGTCTGAGATCTCTTGAAGTCTCGTCATACTATTCTTCATTTTGGATTATTTATTGAACTGTCGACACTTGTTCTTCAGAACAAGTATCATCCTTCTTTTCTTGTAGGTGATTGTACGCGATCTTTGCTACAATTCAAATGCATTAGTTGTATGGTTAGAAACATTTCATAAGGCATATTCATAATGAAAAATTCTTTTGCATCAAGATATAATCATGCAACCATTTTATCCAATACAACATTCATCCATATCTTATGGAAACTTTCTAGATTCCTTCCATCTATACTAGGAAAACATTGAGATTGTGCACTAATTCAATATGTTAGCAAAGATGTTTCATTCTAGATAAGTAGCAATGGAGAGTTGTATAGCGCAATGGGATACTTACCCATCACATGCATATTAGTAGTATACTATCATTAATGCAAACATTATATAATGAATAACACATCAACTGAATATAAACAAATGCATACCAAAATAATATCATGAAATGACAATTAAATACTTATATTTATTTGTTTCATGGGTATACTCCTTCTTGAGCCTTGAGCTTCATCATCTTCTTCATTCATAACAACATAATTTCTTATCCAAATGCTAATATGGATAAGAGGTTCTTCAAGAGTTGAATCCTCGATATTCCTCATCGCTTGAGGGATCTTATTTGGATCATGAGAGCTTGATATTCAGTTGCTCCCATATTCTCTTTCTATTATTAGGATCCAAGCTTCTTCTTGTGTGCACTCTTCTGAGAGTCTGCTGAAATTAATCACTCCCCTTCTAGCACACATTCCTTGGATGAATGAATGCCATGATCTTGGGAGTCCATTCAAGGTGGTTATAATAGTATCTTATTCTTATTTGAGTGCTTCATCATAGCATCAAACACTTCCTTTTGGTGTCTTCAGAGATGACACATGCAGGATGAGATGATATTTAATACAATCTGTAATGATTCTCTTGGCTCTAGCCTTAGCCTCATCTCCCTCTAGAACTAGAACCTCTCCAATTATGTAGGTGTCCAATTCATTTTCTTCAATAACTAGTGACATCCTATACTTCCATGCTTGGAAGTTGTCATCTTCACCAAGCTTGACATCAGGATGGTGTGATGAGACATTTTAACTGAGAACATTAAATGGAAATACAAAAGATTATATCTTACCGATTTGAGATGTCTGTCCTGGTTTCGGATCTAGCTGATCTAGGGTTTGTTAGAGAAAACCTAATTTTCAAAACTTGGAATTTAAAACTTATGCTTAGATACAAATATGGGCCTCTTCAAGGAGAGCTGTCAAATGTACTCATTTTCTGAAAACAATGGAGGGAAGCTCCCAGAACATGAAGCCCTAGTTTTCCAATTTCCTCTACAGAAATGCCTGATATTGTTTCTGCGATATCTCTGAAATTACTACTCCTCTATGTCTAAAATTTCGTATTACGGTAGCCTCGTCTATCCTCTTTCCAACACCACACGTTTTATCAGAATTGGTTTCACCAATTGCAACATATGAGATTTTTCCCACGGTGACTTATTTCAGGATTGTTCAGCATAGAGAACATGTACAGACTTCCACATGTTCTTGTTTGAGAATCAGGGACTAAAACCTTTATCACAAAAAGTGCATTCCATGCTCTATTTGTAACATCTTGAGAAATTTCATTTGGACCTTTGTAGCCAAAGATATAGAAATTATCTTTAGGTGTCCTGTTTAGGGTTGAATCCTGGAAGAGGATGGAAACCTAATTTGGAGGAATCATATCTCCCAGAATATAGCGAATATGAGGCTAAAAGTTTTACACAGGATACATCATGATTTTATCTTCGGCCTACGAAAAGTTTGTCCCTTGATACATCTTTAATACCGAGATATAGCGAATGCACCAAAACTACCAGTTTTAGTATTTTAGGGTTTTTTAGGCCCGAGATCAAACTAGGGTTTGACTTTCTCGGCATTTTACTCAACCAAAAACTTCAACCTTGGTCTCTAAAATTTGATTTTGGTTAGGGGAGAAATCCTATGCTGGGCTCACTCAAAAGTTCCTCTTCTGTGAAAATCCCTAATTTTTCGCAGCAAAAACTGGAAATGCCCGGAATCAAATTCAACTTCGACAGAAAGATGCACCCTTTAATGGAGAGTTATCCTAGCATCCTTTTTCTAATGGATTGTGGAGAGAGACCCAAAAAGTAAGAATCCCTACCTTTTGCAGCTGCACAATGTTTTCTTCCTAGGTTAGCTTTGATACCATGCTATATTTTTATCATTTAAGCAATATGATCTTAGGATCTTATTTGAGAGAATAACATGCCCAACAATAATCACAAGATACAAGAGACACAAAGATTTTCCTCGAGGAAACCATAAAGGAGAAAATCCTGCAAATTCCTCAGAGATAGAATGAGCACCAGTGGCAGCAGTAAAACCCAAAGACAGAAAGATGATCTCCAACAACTGTTCTCTCTCTCACTTGTGTGAGCTTCTTCTCTCTCACCTATGCACTATAGTCGGGTGAGTGTGTGTGTAAAATAGAGAGGATCAATCTCTATTTATACTAATTTCTGACTTGACAATTACTTACCAGGGCGGACATCTCTAGGAGAGTCTAATAACCCTAGCGCCCCACAACTGTGGGGACTTTTCCCCCTCGATCAACAAGGAGGGTTAACCTCAACTCAATTGTGGGGACTATTTCCCCGACTTACAATAGAGGGTTAACCTCAATGACTTTACATGACTTTATTATATTAATGACTCTCGCGATAGGAACATCGGGCTACAATGAAATAGAAACGATTCTCCTGATAGGAACATCGGGGTATAATATAAGATATACAAGTGAATACATTCTGAAGTTACAAATACATCAACAAACCAAATATAGTTAATTGGACATCTCAAATCTCCATACCAATGGTGGTGTAAATGAAAACAAAAATCGTTAGTAGACATAAGGCAAGCAATGCTTAGTAGATCTACCGGAAAGAAGATGTCTCCAATAATGCATGAGGTAACATATAAAAATTATTTCTTATTACATAGGTGGATCATGACTCATTGAAGAGAGGGAATAGTATAGTGGGTGCACAATTGGGTTTGCCATGGTATATTTCATGACGAATATGTAAAGAACTAGGTCACGACAGAACTATGTCCCCATTCAGTTTATTTCCTTGGAGTAAAGACTTGATTTATTACTTGATTAGTTTTTGAGTAAGTCCCTATAAAGGGTTCTTTATTAAGTAATCCATTTAAGCCCGAGTCAATGTTAATAAACCGTATTAAAATATGCTCACTCATTAATGTTGTTTATGCTAAAATAATTGAAAAAATGACAATCCGCTCAATATGAACCATTTATGAACCAATGACATCTTCAATTCGAACTTTTAATTCATCATTACTATGTTCCATTTTTCTAATGTGTTATAGAGCAACGATCCACTTGTCTAGTCATGCTTTTTATTGGTTGATTGTGGACATGTAATATAGAAATCAATAGCTAGTTACCAAAGAATGAAAGAAAATAAGTTGTATTTATTTATAATTTGTGTAAAAACAATCTCATAAAAAGCTGTAAGAACTCTTTATTTTACATTTCATGTACTTTCACCAAGCATAAAAAATGATTTAAGATATTGTGCAAAATGTTTAACTAAAAAAAATTCACATTGATTTAGAGAGGGGACTGAATTAAGTCATAAATTGAATAAGCTCTCTCAGAATATTTTCGGATATACAAATAATAGCATAAAATTTAATACATTACAAAAATTCAATACAGTCATTTATCTGATCTTACAACCATATGAAATTCCATAAGCATTTGCAGGAATGATGCATGATTGTAAGCCTCACGCCATAGCTTAATTACGCCGTAAGGCGTTTAACAAGTGGAGTCTACTCTGGGAATTTATTGCTTTTTTGTTTTTCACCTGTCGATATTTTAGTCCGACGATTGGGATAATCTATATCGTTGATTAGGTTAGGTGAACAGTCCAGTCCGCCATCGCCATTACTGCTGCTTACGGTCAAGGTATTGTTTTTTGGCTTGGTCGGTGGAAAGAATGTGCATGAGAGCCTAGATAGCTCTTCAGTATAGAATGTGCTGGAGAGCCGAGAGCTCAGCTCTGGATAAGAGCAGGCCAGAGAGCCAAAGAAGAACCTCTCGACTCTGGATAAGAGAAAGGCTGGTTGAGTTAGTTGTGTAGAGCCGAGAGCCAAAAAAGAACCTCTCGGCTCTAGATAAGAGAAAAACCACATGAGTTAGTTCTGTAGAGTCGAGAGTGAAGAAAAGGGCAGGCTCTGTAGAGATGAGATCCAAGAAATGGGCAGGATGGAGAGCCAAGAAAATCCTGAGTCGAGAAAAACTAAAGAAGTTAGCTCTGTAGAATGGCGGAGAGCCAAGAAGCACCAGAGAACAGCTTTGGATTTTCATTTTATTGTTTGGCCAGAAAAAAAATAGATGTGCAAAGAAAGAGAAGTCATATGGCAAGAAGAAAACAGAGAAAATGTGGAGAGCCGAGAAGAAAAGAGGGATCGCCTGAGATGAGCCGAGGGATCGCCTGAGAGGAGCCAAAAATAATTTAAGATGGGAGTTCTTTGAGTTGTTTTTTATTTTTTTCTTGACATTGAAGCATGACCATGCTTTTGCTTGTCTTTATCTCCTAATCTGTCTTGGGGTTTATTTTGCATTTTCAAATCCATTTCGCCTGTGGCATCGAATAGGGTTTCCAGGTTTATAACTGCGATCCGTTCAAAGAAACCTTCAGAAGAGACTTCAATAATGGCAGTATTGGGGTTGTGGAGATGTTATTCTGATGTAATATTTTGGTGCTTGTGGGTGGGGGTTCGAATCCCCAATACCCTCCCTATAAGGTAATGATCTGGGATGATCATCAAAGCCGCTGTATCGGCGAATTGTCCTTCAGGTCTGAGGTTCGAGCTGTAAAGCTGAGACGGGATCAGATTGTGGTGGTGTTGGAATACAAGATTTTTTTGTACAATTTTGTGGATTTGAAACTGTTGCATCATATTGCGACGATGGAAAACCCTAAAGTTTTGTGTGATGTTTCTCATGCTCCCAATAGCTTCGTGTTGTCTTGCCTGGGTTTGCAATGTGGGAAGATGAGAGTTGAGCACTATGGCCTCAAGAGGAGAGGACCAAGTTTATTACTGCCCATGATTCTTGCATCACCTGCTTTGCACTCACCCTCGATGGCAGCCTCCTTGCAACTTCTAGTACTAAGGGGACTCTTATACGGATCTTCAACACCCTAGAAGCCACTCGTCTGCAAGAGGTATGGCTTCTATTTCTACATCCTCATTTTTGAAACATTTATGTTGGCTTGTAAAATTTCCATCATTCCTTAGTTAAAGTCTTCTGCTTTGGAGCATTGACCTTAAAAGAACCTTCCTACTATACAGGGGAAGGGAGGAAAGATATTGAGTTATTTAGGGTTATCAAAACTCATCCTACTATACAGGGGAAGGGAGGAAAGATACAGGGACAAGGGAAAAAAAGACAAAATAATTACATGAGATATCAAACATGGGAGGGAGGAGGAGATTTTACTTAAGTACATGGTTTCACGTAGTAGCACCTTCTGTTGCCAAAGTGGGTGTGGCGGCATTCGCCAGATATAAATCTCTCTTCTCGGAAAATCTATTTACAGTTAGAGCTCCTCAGACAATATCCATGAAACCTGTGGCTCTGTGACATGCAAGTCCGCCCTTCTGCAACATTTGCCTGCATCTCTGATCATGGTCATAGAGCATGAATGAATGAATTAGTTAATTCTAATAACTAACTACCTTCCTTGATTGAATCAATGGATTCACAAAAATCAAATATAACTACAACAATAACCTGCCAAAGCTTATAACAATTAGAAAGAGAAGAAACAAAGCACTCAATGTCCTGCCCATTCTCTTCTCCATGTCGTTCTTATTGAAGGCCTTTGACGTGATGATATATATTCACAAATGAGATATCAGTGAGAGATGGATATTCATGAGTATACACTACTTTCCTTTCTGTTCCTCGCCGATTTATAGCACTGTGAAGTGCATTTTGCATGGGGGCACACGTGGGAGTGAGGCTTGTTCTTGTTGTTGTCGTTGACGAGTGAATGGTAAGGCAGCCCCGTCTTGAGAAATCTGGCAATATTTTTGTTGATTGTGATTATTAAAAGTAGCTAGTTATAATTTATCAATGGGTTTTATGTCTCTCCCGGACTCTGCCACATATATTTCATGATGCATTGCAACTATTTGCTTATAATCATGGTCGATCTATTTCTTGTGTCTTAGAAACTCAGTGACATGTGTAATAAGATTGTATTAAATAAGTAAATCACTCGGCATGCTGGAAAAGTGTCAGACTGAGAATACATTGCCATGGAAGTTGCGAATGGAACAAAGACTTGCTATTCAATTTGTGATCTTCTCGTTGTGGCAATACTAAACAAAATATTTATTATGCCTTCCAATCTAATAATGTAGGCGAGGGTAGACAATAAATCAAAATTAATCGTAATGGTTGATAACCATCGTTATCATCAACAATAATTAATATATATCTATTTTAACTTAAATTTAAAAATTAATAAAAATGCAAAACAATTCCTTACCATTTAAATTAGATTAAATTACCCATATAATTAATATTAAACTTAATTATACTTTAACTTTAACTACTCCTATTATTATTACACCGTAAGGCGTTTAACAAGTGGGACTCGACTCCCCCAATTAATGCTTTTTTTTTCACAATTTACTCTAGGCATCATAAAAAATCAATTGTCCTTTCTTTCAACTATTAGAGCCAAGCGAATATCTGATTTGGCACACTTAGATCTTGAATTAGAGAACTTTGTTAAAGTCTTCAAAAGTAGTGGCTACGATGATCTAATTAGGAAAACCATTAAGAAGTATCTAGAAAAGAAAATAAGTAGATGTACTTCTGTTTTAATCCATACTACAACGAAATTAAGAGCTTTATTTTCTTAGTCAAGAAGTAATCACTACAACATTTTGCCATCGAAGTAGTAAATTCACTGCAACATTTTTCCATGGAGGTAGTAAATTCACTGCAACTTTTTGGGCATGTTATTGAAACACAATGGATCCGGTACTGAAACACCTAATGGATCACTATTGTATTGAAACAAATTACTCTTTCTCAAATAAAGGATTTGAGTGTTATTTTATATTTTATCATATTGAGAAACTGACTGACATACACTTTTTGCTTTTGAACGAAGTCAATGAATCTGAACAACCAAAAACCCATTATGAAGTTAAAAACATTGAATAAATACCCACCTTAAAGTAAAAAACTTAGATTAGTAATAAGTTAATTTAATTTATATATAGAAATTAATTTATTAATATAATAATAATAATATATGTCAATAGTATAAAAATTGGTTAGGCTAAATAAGAATATAAACGGTCAGCATTCGGGATTCAAGATATTCAGGACTACATTAATAAATATCAAGTTGACAGAACACCAAAGAAGACAAAGATCCAACTAGTAAACTGCGGATGAATCCGCTTGCCTGGATTCGATATGAATGGCAGAGGACAATTGTGCACAAGAACAAGAAATAGGAATGCCAGGACAAACACAGATTGCACATCAACTTATTGTAACCACAAAGTCGACAATGCTTGGGAAGTAGTGGTTGTTAGGTCCGTATTGCGATGAAACTAAATCTTATCACAGTTTTGCGTACAATGCAAAGGAAAGGAACGGAAAGGCAAGCATCACCATCGACTAGTGAGCAGAGCAGAATTAGCGTGACAGAAATTCCTCTGCAAGCCAAGCAAATTAGTAGGTGATTCTCTGGAGCTCTCTTCCTAGCCAAAAAATTTCATGGATCGCTTGTCCTAGTGTGGGGCTGCAGGAGACTTTGTCAATCATAATTCATAATTCCTATTCTGATCTTTACTCCACAGGGTGTAGCTTAACTAGATTAATTTGATAGGAAAGACATGTTCTCATAGAAGTTATCAGTTCAAGTTACCTCAGTTTATTATGTCACATTGCAGATTGTGTGAGTGTATTTAAGGGCATAGTTGATTGTGTAAATGTATTTAGGGTATAGTGGTAATGAAATTGGATCCCTAAAACGTCTATCACTAGCGTATTAATTTTGGACTTGCTTGAGCTAATTAACAAGATTAACCCAACTGTATCAAGTATATAAAAGTATAAGAGAGATTCATTTCATAGTAAACCTATTTTGTTATGATTATATATATTTTAGTTAAAAAATAAATAAACTTCAATTTAAATATATTTTAGTTAAGATTTAAATAACTTTCAATTAAATCATGGTTAAAAAAATAGATAGCAATTTGTTAAATAGTTGATTGTGTCTATCTACATTCAAATACCAATTTACTTGTATAGCTTTGCTAATCATCAATTCCCAAATATAATATCTCATTGGCATTCTTCTTTTCCCAAATATAATATCTCATTGACAATCTTATTTCTTGGATGTGGAAAGAGTTTTGAAACGAATTTTAAAATGAATTTATTGATAATATTTGTTAAAAAAAAATAAAAAAAAATTCAATGTATCTTTGTTAAAAGCTTCCTTCCCTCCTCATACGACCGCCCACCGCCACTTACGCTCGAGCTCTGCTAATGCATTGTGACCATAATCCCAAACAAATTGTTTAAGGTGCTAAGCAGCTGCAGCCTGCTCGTATCAGCTACCAAACAACTGCTCTCAGGAAAGTTTTTGATTCCACGCACCTGAATCATTCTCTAAAACCTCTGAGAACAGTATAATTGACATCCTTGCAATGTTTGACAATTTAAAATTTGAAATCACAATTCGCTAGTATGAAAGCTAGTAGAGCTTCAAATATACTTACAGGTGATTGGTTGGTAAGGTCCTCGCTTGGGCACCAAAGCCGAAGCTGACATCCTTGTTTGTTCTTTGCCATATCTCTGCCCAGGTCTCTCAGGTGATCGTGCATTCTTATACGATTTTTGTCGTCCACCTCGACGAGACATTTGTTTTCTAGGTTATGAAAACCCAATCATCCATCCCAGCTAGATCCGTCCCATATTCTTATTGCAGTGTCCCTGTCTTCTCCTATAAAGAAACAGGAAACATCCAAGAATATCTGCTTCTCACGTGGATTGAGACTGTCGTAGCTAATTTTGAGACTGCCGTGTATATCTGCTGGAAGTACTTCAGAGATTTCACACAACTGGGATTTCCAATATGCCATATCCTCTTTTCCATGAAGAAGTGCCCCTAATACTTTAAGTGACAATGGCAACCCATCGCAGACATCCAAAGACTTTTCAACCTCATGTTCAAATCCTAACACAGGATGAGACTGGTGGAAGGCATGAGAGCAGAAGAGCTTTTGAGATTGTTGTCTGCTCAAGCCAGTTAGCTTGTAAATGGATGATTCTGGAATGTCTGAGCTTGTGAGAACATCCATTCTCCTAGATGTAACCAAAATTAAGCTACCTGAATGAAGAACATCCTTCACTGGTAACAATAATGCATTCAGATGGTCAACATGGTCTACATCGTCCAAAACTATGAGAACTTTGTGAGAAGATGAAAGAAACCTTGTGAGCTTCGTTATACCATCAGCAGTGTTGTATATTTGCACCTTATTCGATTTAGTCAAGTCATGAAGAAGTTTACTCTGCAAGGAATTTAAGGATCCCCTGGCAGCATTTTCTCTGACGTCAAATAAAAAGGAAGATCGATGGTAATTTGATATGTGAAGGTTGAAGAATTCTTTTTCCATGGTCGTTTTACCAACCCCGCCTAAACCGACTATTCCCACAACTCTAGCACCCCTGTTTTGATGTTGCAGTAACACTGTCCTTTCTAAATTTTAAACTTTCTCATCCAAACCAGTTGGATATCTGGACACATCCAGAGGCATTTTTTCGGTTCTTTCCAGCACTTGCTGCACAACCTTATCTACCAGTTTCCCTTTGTCACTATATCATATTGACAGCAAAATTACTATTCAAAAATGCCTAAATGACATGTGATATGCTTATGAGTTAAACAAATTAAAGGTAAGACTAACAAAGAAAGTTTGAGCTCTCACCCATTATAGCTATCCAAGTGGAAACCACATATATTCGTTGCGTCAAAAAGAGCTTTCCTCCATTTTTCGATATTGTCAGAATCGTATCTTGGCTTCTCTTGATGACTTTGAAAATCAAATGTTTTCTCATTTTCGAGCGAGCGTAGGGATTCAGCATACAATCTAGTCTCCCACCGAAGATATGAAGGTTTGACATTGTAGAAGACGGGAAGAATGGTAGACCCCTGCTCCAACATCTAGAAGATGTAGAGAAGCTCATTCAAACACCAACTTGATAAGGCATATCCAGGCGAGAAAATTGCTATTTGGACAACTGTTGTTCTAATAGCACTTTCAATTTGAGAATTTAATTTGTCTCCCTCCAGAAATTCCTCGATGTCTAGAAAAACTTGCAATCCGTGTTTGGTAAGAGCATGGTAGAGATCAGTAGCAAAGGTTTTTTTGACATCCGGGCCTCTGTGATTTATGAACATGTCATAATAGTTGTAGCAGCT
>LPNX011227419.1:17453-29953 GCA_001517045.1 Pseudotsuga menziesii
AATATTCAATAATAGTTTTGAATTATGGTTTTTAGTATTATAATGCTTATTTATTGATTTTTACATTTCATGAAGTAACATACTTCACCACATCCATAATGTATATTTCAAATTATGCAACATTTATTATTCTTCTACTAGTGCATAATATTTACCAAAAATAACTCATGGAAGTATGACAGACTATGTAGACCTTGAGTCATTCTTGAGATTATAAAGGTCGGTGTAAGCCTTAAATGACTCTTGAGTTATGAATGGTCCACTACATTGCGTAAATTATATACATCTCAATCAATATATCACATACTACTTTATTGTTGGGTGCATAATGCTTATAAAAAATAGTTCTCGTGACTATGAAGGGCTATGTATGCCTTAAATCGCTTATGAGGCTATGGATGGTAGTGTCTAGCATTAGGTGTTTCATGTTTACCAAAAATTTCTCATAAGACTACGAAGGGATACTTAACGCCTTAATCACTCATGGAGGTGTAAATGACCATGAATGATGTCCGATGCTAATTTACTTTACATTGTTTCTTGCATAAGTGGCAGGTACTAAGCAACTGCGTTGCTTATTCCACTTGTTATAAATTTTATAGTAGTTTGCGCCTCACATGTTGACTTTTTCTTACTATTGATGCTTCAACATACACGGTTTCCATGTCTGTGGATTTTGTATAACCCGTATTTTTTCCTTAAGCGATCAACATATATTGAGTAAGAAAATATATTTTATAAATCGTAGAGACTGTCCGAAACAAACGACTAGGTTTGTGGTTTATCAATCTGTCAATTTACAAATCCAAAGCACACCTTGAAAGACCTCAATTTTAAAGAGAAGTAGCCAAGGAAGACTGTTAATTTGATAGAATTCTTGAGTTCTCTTAATGCTAGCGTCCCTATTTAAGAAGCTAAAATCTATTCATTCCTACATTCATCATGTGGTGATTACAAAAGAGTTGGGTCTTTCTTGGTATTATCTTCTTTCCTAGTCTCACAATTTCTTATTTAGGATTTTCTTGAGTTTGTCGAAAAAATAGAATCTTGCTTCATCAATTTCATTCTTTTCAATTAGATATGTTTTCCAAGCTTAAGTTTGTGCAGAAAGATCGTTAAAAATAAGTTAATATAAAAATTAATTTTGCATTTAAAAAATCTTAAAAAGCATTAAAAATAGATAATATAAAAAATACCTTTGCATTCAAAAAAATATTAAAAAAATTATTAATGGAAAAAATGTGATTAGTCTATTTTTCCTTGTGTATACACAATTCATTGGGATGGACATCTAATCAATAACCACCTATGTTATAGTTGATTTTACCACACATGGTTGATCACACTTTTATGACCTTCCCTGTCCCTCTGCAGACTCTTTGGACCCCGTGGACTATTTTTGTACCTTTGATGTTTCCAGAATCATCCTAAAAACACTAATTATTTGTTGTATGTGACTTTTAATCCCTTTCTCACGTATATACGCGGATATTACCCCTAAACCCATGTACATTGGGATGTGTACAAAAGACCAAATCTTTTTGGAGTTTTCCTTGATGTGGACCCGATTCACTTGTATCTTTGCCTTCCATATGCCTTAAGATCGCTCGTATTTTACCTTCCATTACCCCATTGAAGAACTATATAAGGATCCCTTTGGATGCATTGAAGAGGAGGAATTGGAGAGCAAGAAAACTATAGCCCATTGTTTTCATAGCTTGCTTATACTTGAGTCTGCATCCCTTTGTCCCTTGGAACACTTTGTGTTCTTCCCAAGCTTGCCTTTGCTTGTGAGCTTGCTTTCGAGATATGGAGGATTGAGGTGGTGGAGGCCCAGGTGGATGACTCAGTTTCTCTGGTTCGCAGATGTGCTGACAGAGGTTGTCACTTATGTAATCTCTGATTTACTTAATAGAAATATCTTTTCCTGTCCAATGATATGCATTTAGATGAATATTGAATCCATGGATGTGTTTAATTTCTTATGTATCATTGATTATATATGCTAGAGTAGGCCTAACATTATATCATATAGCATGCTTTCCTTGTTTACTATTTTTGAGAGTGAATTGCTAGCGCAAGTGGGATTGGAAAAAGCTCAATGGGGATCTACTACAACCGTCCGGAATAAGTTATGTTTCAAGATCCTTTAGTGTTAGATGTTGTATTTCTCTTGCATATGGGGAAGGGATTTATTTCTGTGGTTTCTCTGTTTGTTTTTTTACACCCCAAGCCATAGTAACTTTTATCCGTAACATAATTGGCGACTCTGTTGGGGAGGTTCCTAGTTGTTTTTATTTGGGGGTTTTCGACATTTATTGTACTTTTATTGCTCTGATTTTTCTGTTTCTGTTTTGGGTCTGGGGGCATGATTACCCAGTAGTATCCTGGAGAAGTAAATTTTGTGTCAGTTTGTCCATTTACCTTATTTTTATATCTTTTCTTCCTATACGCAGCTTTTGCTTTCACAGTCGCGTATACACGCAGGTTTTTCAGGAAAAATCGCGTATGTACGCATGTTTACTGAGAACACTCGCGTATGCCTTGATTTTTTGCTTTTTTGGGAAGATTAAGTGTTTCTGGGTGAGTTTGGGTGATTGCTGAGTCTTCTTTGTTGCTTATGGAGTCTGTATCTTTCCACTGTTTCTAACTAGAGACTCTTTTTGAGTTGATTTTTGAAAAAAGGTTCTTGTCATTTCATTTTTTATTTTTTGTTTTGGGCTTAGTGCATTAGGTCTCTTTTACCTTGGTGATTTCCTTGGATGTTTTTTGTGAGTGCTTGCAGAGTCTGAGGGTTGTAGAGTCATACCTTTGCTTTTTATCTCATTTAATTCAAAAATACAAAAACATTTTTCTTTTTTGCATTTTTATGCATTGTTTGCATTGTACATTTAGCATGGTACTTGCATTAGGTTTGCTTGGTGAATATTAGTCATATTTTAATATAGTAAATGATTTCATATACATTTGAAGGAAAAATTTTGCACTTCACGTAGTAGCATACCCTGTTTTTCATTCGACACAGTGCATTTGCATTGATTGTTAGGTGTGTATTTTACTTCTTGTTGCGTCATAACATCATTAGTTGCACGACCATTTACCCTTTGCGTAATAAAGCCAATTAAAATCAACGCATAATAAAATGAATTACACTCTTTTCTTTTTTAGGGTGCACCAACAAGACTAGGTTTTAGGGTCTTGGAATAGTCCATTGTGAGTCAATTCTCCAATACCACTAAACAAAACATTTAGGTCTATGTCCAAGTGAGAGTGTGAAATATTTTATATAATTATTTTTCTTAGGATCCTCCTCTTAGAAGGGAGTTAATCACGAGGCAGTGTGAGCGGTTATGATTGGGATGACCCCTTGTTGTAACTAAGTAGTACTGGAGATATTTCCAGGATTGTATTCGTATCTGGGGGCTCTTTCAAGAGTTTCGAGCTTTGATACCCTACCTGAATGGAAGATATAAGATAATTGATGGCGATGTAGAATGGAATATATAAGAAAATTGCATCTCTAAACATATCTCAACAATTGCCGGTGGATCTACAACAAAACAAAACAAAAATATAAATTAAATATGAATTTCATAACCTAGAATGACTAAATGTTTTTCAAATTTCAACTAAGAACAATGTTGAAACCTCATGGAAGTTTAAGCTTCTAACATAAATAGTACATAGGATCCTCAAGCTAAGGAAAAATAAAAAACTAAACCATTAAATGGATTCGAAAAACACTCAGCTTAGCCTTATTGTATGTATCGACATAGAGAACACTATGCATACACCGTGCAAGTCCATGAAACTTTCCATATTATAATCAACCACATAATAATGCTCCCCTGCATGCAGGTAATTAATTGCAAGGTACCATTGACTATAATGATTATCAAGGTGTCATTGCAAGTTGTAGGTCTATCAGTGTGTCAATGCAAGTTGTGTCAAGTTTTATATGTTGTTATAACTTAAGTTGTAACTTGATAATCATTTAATACATTTTCACAATAATAGCATAAAGAGGATCACTCAAAAAATCATAATCACAAGGTACACAACAATTTATGCTCAGAAACCCAAAAGGGAAAAACCCAACAAAACTTCCTCAATATAGATTACCAGAATGCAATGACCAATGAACAAGGTCTCATAAGAGAGAGACCAAACCCCAAGCATAAGAGCCAAAACACCAAAGACACCTATCCTCCTCCTTCTGTGTATTTCCTTCTTTCTCTCTCTTGTGCAATACATGAGTGAGTGAGTGAATATAAATGACGGAGGGTGCCTCCCTATATATATTGATTTCCCAATTAACATTTTACCCTAACTGAGATGACCTATCAAACTAACAGGTCCAGCCTACCTAGGTAAAGTCACAATAATATTTATATTATTCTTTTATGCAAAGTGCAATAGATCATCACTCACCTTTAACAAGAAGGTATTCTATTAACAACAACAACAGTTGGTGTGTCTCTACACAACATCATCTAGGATGTATCATCATATTTTGGAACATTTTTTAGAACACCTATAGATCATCATAAGTTTTGAACAACATCATCATATACAACACAAAGTTGGAGTATCATCATTTGGATCATGGAACTAGGGCACCATTGTCTGCAGCATAGAACTGGATCAGCATCATGTACAACATGGATCTAGAGAAGCATCGTCTACAATATGGAACTAGATCATCACCTACAAGATGGAGCTGTAAAATCATCATCATTTGCTAGAGAATCATCATTTTCAACCTGGAGCTGGAGCATCATCATCTACAACATGGAACTGGATCATCAACTACAACATGGATCTTGAGCATCATCATCATCTATTGGAACATCATCATATGTAGCATGGTGTTGGAGCATCATCATCTGCAACATGGAAATGGATCATCACCTGCAGCATGGAGCTAGAGCATCATCATCATATGCACCAACATAGAACTCCTGCAACATCGTCATTATCATGTTTAGTACAAAGATGAAGTATCAACATATTTAATATAAAAAATGTTACATCACTAACAAAGGCAACATGAGGTTGTCTCATCAACATAAAGCTAGAATAGCAACAACAACAACAACAACATAAGGCTAGATCATTAGCATAAAGTTGGAATAAATAAAACAATGACAACATGAGGCTAGGTCATTAGCATAAAGCTGGAATAACAATAACAATGATAGCAAAAGGTTGGCACATCAGCATAAATATGGAATAACAACAACAACGACATGTATAACAACATCATCATCAATAGCTCAAGGTTGGTGTAACATCATCTATGGAAATATAATGGTGTAGGTGTATTGACAATCAACATGATCCTTCCTTTCGGAATTATGGAATCATGGACAACACAGGTGATCCTTTCCTGTCGGAATCATTCGATCATGGGAAACATTGATGATCCTTTCCTTTTGGAATTAAGGGATCACGAAAAACACATTGTGGTACTCACATGATCCTTTTATTTAGGATTACCAGATCAAGTCTTTGTGGATCTACCAATACTGATCACAACCAACACATACATACATTGGATGATTGTTCCTTTCGGAAATATGGGATCAAATCCAACATGGATGATGCTTCCTTTTAGAATTGCGGGATCTCAAACTAAAATTTTAGATGATCCTTCCTTTCAGAATTACGAGATCAATTCCATCAATCAACATCCTAGTCGATCCTTCCTTTTGAAACTACAATATAAAGTCTATAAACCAACACCTACGATGATCCTTCCTTTCAGAACTATGGGATCAATTATAATAATATCAACATTCAAGACGATCCTTCCTTTTAGAATTACGGGATTAAGTCGAAGGATGACCAATCCTAAGTCAAATACCTGATGTGATCAAGATACCATAGAATCATCAATACTACTCCTCCTTTTGAGGTAAGTCCTTACAAACAATACCTATCTTGTCTTAGAAGTGTTCAAACTTCACATGAGACAGAGTCTTAGTCAACACATCTACAACATGTTCATTTGTGCTCACATATTGGAGATTTATAGCTCCCTTCAACCCCATGTCACAAATGTAGAAGTACATGATTTCTATGTGATTTCTCTTATCATTAAACATGGTTTCTCTGTCATCTTCATGCAGCCTTGGTTATTCCATAGAATCATAGTGGAATCCATCTCAAGATTGAATAGATCTGATAACAACTTTTGAATCCATATGGTTTCACAACTGACATAACAAGATGCAATGTATTCCACTTCTGCAGTGTTGAGAGAAACACTTGACTAAGACGTGCTTAGACATGAGATCATGGATGACCCCATATTGAATCATCCTCCTGAAGTTCTCATTCTATCTACAACACTTCCTTACCAATTCGAATTTGTATAACCGTACAGTCTAAAGTCATGATCTCTAGTATAATTGAGACCATACTCTATTGTACCTTTCAGATACCTCATCACATGCTTTCCAGCTACCAAGTGAACATGTCTAGGATCAACCACATACTGAATCAAGGTTTTCACGAAAAATAATATATATGGTTGAGTATCACAACAGGATTTGAACCCGAAATCTGACGACATTCGACGTATCATATGGATGTGTCAGACAACAATAATGAAAAGCACTAAGCCTTTTTCATTAATTTAGCGCTGCCGAATTTTCAACACTATGGTGTAGGTTTTTCGACAGCTATGGTGTGGTATTTCCAACACTAAGGCGTAAGATATTTGATGGCTATGGCATAATAGATTCGACGGCTATGCGTAGGATATTCGACAATTATGGGTCGGATTTTCGACACTAATCGTAGGTTGCTTTGAAATAAAATAATGTCATATTTCAAATTATTTTCCCCATATTTCCTACGGTAACTATGCTCAGGGCGTCAGATATTCAACGACTGTGCATTTATAAATTTAAGCATTTTTAAACATTCTGACATGTTTGTTGTAGAAGCGACAAACGGTTTGCGAAAATTATTTATTCCTCGACGGACAAATTCATGAATTGTTTTATTCTTCAACGACAGGCTGCGGGAAAGATTTTTTTTCTTCGGCAGATAGTTTGCCGGGATTTTTTTATTATTCGACAAAACTCTGTTTTGGAAAATTGTGATGCGTGGAACTTGATTTTTTATTATTGTCGATAGTATTCATTCACGAACTTTGTGACAAAATGTCAAATAGAAATATTCCTGATCCAAATGAAAACAACCGACAATTGCTTGCTAGACTATGGGATGCAACAAAACGAAGGGGTGATGGAAAATGTTATTATCCCTGTACTAAATGCATGGGATTTAAGAGGAGAATACTTATCTCAACAGCCACAAAACATTGTAGGGAACATGGACACGCTGAGGGGGGAAATAAATATCGTCCATTTGTAGGTTTAGAATTATAAAGTTTTTTTATATTATTTGCTTTGGTAAATGTATGTATTATTTTAATGTTTCCTATATGAATGCATATCTATTGATGTTTCCATTTATTTATAAAGGAAAGACACCATACAACATATTTTCCAGAGGAACTGCTTTCAGAACAAGTTCCGGATTAGGATCATGGAGTGTCTATGATTAATGGAGAACATGTGAATGATCATATTGAACAAGATGATCATATTGATAATGAAGTTGAAGATGATGGTACAAATACATTGA
This sequence comes from Pseudotsuga menziesii, assembly GCA_001517045.1. Lineage (NCBI taxonomy): Eukaryota > Viridiplantae > Streptophyta > Pinopsida > Pinales > Pinaceae > Pseudotsuga > Pseudotsuga menziesii. Next base: position 25,113 of record LPNX011227419.1, read on the forward strand.
TCCATGATTCATTTAATGTTAGAATGGATGATGATGATGACGATGATAATTAAAATGATGATGACTTTGATGATGTTCACGATATACCTCTTATCGATAAGGTATATGAACCCCTTTATGAAGGATCCAAAACAAAACTTCTCTCTGCGGTATTGTTGATAATGAACTTGAAGGTTATGAACGGTCTTTCAAACATTGCAATCAAATAGATGCTAAGGTATGTAAAATAATCCATCACATATATAGGATCATGATAAATTTTATCGGTATTCCTCTAATAACTGTATTGTTAACTCATTATTGATCATCGTATGGATGAAGCATGTTTCGTTAATATTATTTATTTATTACATTAACTATATTTTTATTTATTTTTCTATAGTTTGATAGCTGATTTTTTGTTACCAACATCAAATATTTTACCTTGCACATATCGAGATTTATCTTCCATCATGAAAGAGATTGGAATGCATTATGAAGAAATTCATGCTTGCCTCGATGACCATGTTATATATTATAATCAACATGAATTTGCAATAGAATGTCTGGAATGTCATGTAATTAGATATCGAACAAATAAAGTAACAAAAAAGGTTCCTCAGAAGGTTCTTCGTTATATTCTCATCATTCCACATTTGCAACGACTGTTCAGGTGCAAAAACATAGTGCAATTTATGGATTACCATGCCAGGAACATAAATCAATATGATGTTATCCGAATGCCTGTATATGGTTATGCTTTTAGAGATATGGAGGAAAAGTGGCCTCACTTTAAAGAAGAACCATGCAATCTTAGGATTTATTTGGCAGTAGATGGTTTTAATCCATTTTCACAAATGGAATCCATTTACACAGTGTGGCCTATTTTTGTTATCAATAGTAACATTCCTCCATGGTTGTTAATAAAGAGGGAGCACATAATGTTGTCGATGATTATTCCAGGTTTTTTGTGTCTACAATTTTTTTATTTCTAATGTAGTTGTCGCATCTCATTTGTCGTATTATGTTTCCTAATTTCCTAATTATATTTTTTATTTTACTCTTGTGCATGGTTTATATATCTTAATGGTTCTCATAAATATATATTTTATATGTACTTCAAATCAATCAGGTAAGTTCCAATTCAAAGATATGAATGTATATATGGAGACTCTTATAGATGAGCTACTGAAGTTATGGAATGGCATCACTATGTATGACGTATCTAGACCAATATGACAAAGGCAATTTCAATTCCATGCAATGGTTGTATGGACAATACACAATGCCCCTGGATTAACTTCATTTTGTGGTTTGTATTTTTAAGTTCCACTTTAATTGCATTTAATTATATGGAGGAGTTAGAATAGTTTATATATGATTATAATTGACATAGATATTCCATATGTAAATATTGTAGGTCTTCAGACAAAGGGTAAATTTGCATGTCCAGTTTATGGTCCTAAGATAAAATATTGTCGCTTAAAAAGCTTAAGAAAGGAGGTGTTTGATGAGTATAGGAATTTCCTCTCTAAGAATCACATGTATAGAACAAGCGAAAAAAATATTTTCAATGGGAAGCAGAAGACTACATTCAAAACCACCGAGAATGACACCTCACCTTTGGAAGATGTAATACAATAGAAATCATCATCATGGTATGTATGGATCATCGTAGATGAATTGTTATGTATTTTAATTTTTATTGTGAGTTGTTTACTGTAGTGGCCATATTTGATTTATGTAATTTAATTTATTTATAAAATAATATTCATGATGTACATCGTGATCATGAAGGAATTAATGGGATTCCATGAGGAATGAAAAGTTATCCTATTCAATTCAACATATTTCCCTACTATGAGCACATACAAATTGCTCATTTGTTTGATACAATGCATATTGGAAAGAATGTTACTGAAACATTATGGCGACTATTGGAGCTAAGGAGGGAGAAAGATAAAATTGTGAAAGCTTGCAAATACATTCAAGAAATAAACCATGTAATGAAAGACGACATCCAATTTCATAGCAACGTAGACCAAGTTAATATAAACTCAATTCCATGGATGTTTATGGAACAACAAAGCAATGTTGTCAAAGAAGTAATGCAGAAAATTAAATTTCGCACTGGATTTTGTGCGAACTTGAAGAATATCATAAGAAAAAAAGGTGATTTTGTGGGGGTCAAAACACATGATTGACACATCTTCATCAAGGTAATTATTATTGTTATGTCCATATAATTTAATTTTTTTCATTTTATTGCGTATATTTTCATTTTTATTTTTTGCATACTCTTTGTTTAATAATTGGCGTGGTTTGTATATTGATACAATATGTTCTACCTCTCTCTCTCTCTCCCTAACAACTTTGACAACAATGTCAAACAAGTTATATATAATCTTGGTAAATACATGAGGTAACTAGTGATTACTTGCATGTGCTTAGTGTTTCTTTAATTCTATGTATAATTTATATTTGTTTTTTTGTGCACTATTTCATCATATGTAATTTGGTGTTTTTTTTTCAAATATCATTATTGGTTTGCGTCATGAGTAGATGGTTGACATCTAAATAAATCCATAAAGAAGATATAAAGTATTGGAAGAGAAAAATTCTTCATCTCATGTGTGAAATACGGAAGCATGTACCTTCGGCATTTTTCAATCCATAGGAACACTACCTCATACACCAAGTTGAGGAGATTGAGTTGTGTGGACCTGTGTACTCAAGGTCCATGTGGATGGTTGAGAGGTACTTGAAATTTATGAAGGGTTTGGTGATACAACGAGCACATGCTGAGGGTTCTATGATGGAAGGATATACGGTATACCAAAACATGTTGTATGTTAGTGAATGTCTTCCTATTTTATCATTAAAACTCAATTTACGTCGAATTTGTGATCCACACTCCAATAACAAATTTGAAGGGGAGCAACTGAAGGGTAAAAGTAGATTGAGGAAGGTGAAATGTAATTATTATCTAGTGTATTTTTATTATATCGTTCATATTCTAATTGCATTTTCTAGTTATTGCATCAATTAAGATCATATACTTTGTTTAGAATATTTACATTTGTCTTTCATTTTAATGGTTATTGTCATCAAGTAGTTGGTCAAGAATGGGATGAAATTCATTTATACATTGCAAACAATCTTGATTGGATGAAGGTATGTATTGAATGATGTGAACAATTGGGTCATGGAATATCATGGGAAGGTTTGGCTTCATTGGTAAAAGAAACACAATGCAATGGAGATAGAAATCTAACAGAAAGGGAAATCAATTTAGCATATGGTTTAAAAGATAAAATGGCAAGAATATTAATCAATCCCTCTAAATATTTTATTTTTCAAATTACATTTTGACGTACATGTTGTTCTTTTCCATGTATTGCTGCATAAATAATAAATCGTTCTATAATATTTTCGTGTATTGCTTATTGTAGGTAAAACATCATAAGGCGATGGTCTACAATGGTGGTAGATATTGGATAAAAAAAATGGATGAAACAAAGAAAACATCAGATTGTGGGATATCTACAATCTTTGAGGTGACTAATGTTTCATCTAGAAGTGACAGATATCTAGAAGTGTCATAAAATCGATACTATGGGTATTTGGAAGATATTATACAATGTGACTTTAAATCCTTTAAGGTAGTTCTATTCGTTGTCAAATGGTACAAGTTATGATTGAATCAATGTGATCCTGATAGAACTATTATTGAACATGATAATGGATTTACCACGGTAAATACAAGGTTGTTTGAGCCAGGAACGAAACCCTATGTTCTTCCAAGCCAATGTGAATAGGTATTTTACTTGGAGGTTCCAGGTAAAGCGGGATGGTCATTTTTTGTGAGACACAATCGAAAGGGAAGGTCAGTAAAGTATAACCTAGACTATGGTAATGAAGAGGGTTCTATGGAAGAAGAAGATGATGATGAAGAGAATGATCAACATGCGTTAGCTGATGATGATGATCCAACAGAATATGTCCAAGAAATAGTTGAATCAGATGATGTAGCAGACAATGCTGATAAATATTATATTGACGATGACACGATGAGCGTAATTGATGATGATGACGATGATCATATGGCCAATCCTTACAATGTTGACTCTGTATCTGATGATACAAATGATGACTTGGATGAATAAAATGATGACATGGATGAAGAATATGATGAAATATATTGAAAGGTAAATATTTAATTAGACCTATATTTTATCATCTTTTGTTAAAAAATATTTACTAACATCATCACCATCACCATCATATTCATCATCATCATCATCATGTTAATCATCATCATCGTCTTCATGATCATCATGACCATCATCATCATCATCCTCATGATGATGATAATCATAATCAACATCATCTTCATTGTCGTCATCATCTTCACCATCGTCATCATCGTCATCATTGTTATCCTCATTATCATCGTCATCATCTTCACCATCGTCATCATCATCATCATTGTTATCCTCATGATCATCGTCATCATCATCATCATCATCATCATCATCATCACTATCATCATCATCGTCATCATTATCATATTCATCCTCATGACGATGATAATCATCATCATCATCATCATCTTCATCCTCATGATCATCGTCATCACGATCAACATCATCATCATATTCATCATCATCATCATCATCATCAGCATCATCATCGTCGTTGTGATCCTCATGATGATGATAATGATCATCATCATCATCATCATAATCATCATCATCATAATCATAACCATTATCATCAAGATCATCATCATCATCATTGTCATCATCATCATCAACATCATCATTCATCATAACCAACAACATCATCATTAGCATCATCAT
>LPNX011227419.1:32453-126805 GCA_001517045.1 Pseudotsuga menziesii
AAAATACTATTATGGCAATACATATAATATAAAATAATATATAATAAAAAATACATCATCTTTTTCGACATTAACGCGACTCGTTTTGGACAGTTCTATGCAATTTGGACATTTTTATGAATTTTGGAGTAGCTCCGGTGTGTCATTTCATGGTGGCTCTGGTGTATCATTTCGACTTGCTTTGGTGTTGCCTTTTGCGACTCTGGTGTATCATTTTGAGGCTCTGGTGTATAATTTGTATGCAATTTGGAATAGCTCCCGGTTTCAATTTTAATATCAAGGTTGACATTTGGAGCTGAGGGTTGAGAATTGAAGCTCACGGTTCTGATTTGGAGCTCACAATTCACATTTGGAGCTCACAGTTCACATTTGGAGCTCACAATTTCGATTTGGAGCTCATAGCTCAATGGGTAAGCATCACCTCATTTTTCTGGGCATGCTGTGACAGGGGGTTTTGGGCATGGAACCAGTTCAAGGTTTTAGATTGGATGGACATGCAACCGGTTCAAGGTTTTAGTTTTTTGGGCATGCTGTGATGTTTGCTGTGTATTTGTAGGAAAACATATAAAACCACATCAATTCCAAACTGAAAATTTAAATTCCCTATATTTCCACATTACATTAGGATAGATGAGAGCTAGGGGAAAAATTTATCTCTTGGCTCACCGTAGCCCACCTATTATCGAAGCTGAAAAGGAGTAGGGAGTAGTTCTATGTGAATACTCAACTCGAATAGAGTAGTGGTTTACCTTCAAAAATAGATCCCACTCTTTATTGTGCACCAATATTTTGTTACAACAATTAGAAACCTGACTTGAATGAGATGAATCCCCCACCCCTATATGATTATAAGGGGTTTGGCAATGTTGGAATGAACTCGATTAACCACTCAGTTTCAAAAATTGATCTAAATTGGTTTATTGATGATTGTATTTTTCTTCATGTCATTTAGAACATCGATGTCTATATGTACTCGAGATATGCATCAAATCAAATGGATAGCATATACAATAGGGGGGTTTTCCACTGGACAGGGGAAACACACAGATTACGAACATGAGGGAAAGCTAACAAGTTTTGTTAAGTATTATTAGGTCCTTAATTTTTAATTTTTAAAATAACATTTTTTTGGATGAGGTGGTGAGAGATGGAAGACATTTGGTTAGAGAAGGAGAGGAGATAACAGGTAGTCCATCAAGCCAAATAGTGAAGACAGACATTGGATATATAGGGTTTTGATTGGAGCTCCCCACCCTTAAGAGAGGATATATTTTGTAAAGGTTTAGGCCTAGAAAAGGGTTTTTGGTATTGTTATTAATGATGTTGTTATAGTAGATAGCTAGTATACTATGATTAAATAGTAGAAGGGTGTTGCAGTTGCTTGAATTGTAAGGGTTTTGGGATAAGAGTGGATAGTCATTCTTGTAATATGATCTGTACTATACTTGTTATATTTATGTTCTGAGGATGTATTGGATTATGACGAATATTAATGTAATGAGACCCCCATTCCAAATATTTGGTTTGTTCCTTTTATATGCAAACGATGTGTTGTTTTTTTATTCCAGAACTATGTTAATAAATGAATTCTTATTTAGTATAGTTGTTTCACATTCTGTAGTAGAAGGTACTAATAATTATAAGGGCTTGTTTGTTCATGGTGGTATGGGAATGAGTTGCATCTGAATGAATGGAGACTTGCATAAGTAAAAAAAGGAACCCTATATGGTGGAGAAAATGTTGGTCATGATGTCCATGTTGCATTAGATTCATATAGAATTTAGTGTTGTGTAATGCTTTGGGTTATACCTTCCCCTCTCCAAGCATTGAATATGCCAATGCTTGGACTATAATAGGCCACCTTTGTTGGACACTAATCCAAACCCGTGTATGAGTTTGAGCCAACATTTACATCCACTCTATAGGATCTCCAAAGAACTGACATCATTATTAGTCCATTACTATAAAGGATATGTACTAGAAGATTTTCCTGGACTTATTGATTTCATCGTTAAGTTGAACCTAAATGATAAACAGAGAGGAGCACTAAGAAAGCTACAACACTTTGTAGGAAATTAAATGAGTAGAGATATAATGATGTTAGTTCTTGGAGATCCCGTAGAGTGGATGCTTGGTTTCTCTATAGGTTCCAAATTTTTAGGTTCCTCATTAGATGCTTCACTATATAAATCATATGTGGGGTCCCCAAAACTATGATTATTGATTTCAAATATAACATCCAACTCTTCATGGAATGGATAAATGCATGCACTTTCCATCTCATCATCAAACAAGGGTTTTCGTACAAAATATTCCTCATCAGAATCTCAACAATATGAACCATCTAATTCAGATTCTTGGGTTGAGGTAATACAATAGGAGAATGGGTTGTTTCATATATAGGGCCTTCTTCAAAGGAATATTCATGGATTTTTTCAAGGCCTTGATTGTGTGGAGGGTAAAATGCATCCTCAACAGATTCCTCATTAAGAATAGGATCCCATATCTTGTATAACAGCTTGAGAATATTTACAATTGAGTATACACCCTTACTAGGAATCCTTATATACCAATTTGTTATGTCACATTTTTTCAATTTAAGATATATATTGAACATATTCATCTTAATATCCTCAGGGCCACATTCAACCTTGGAAGAGATTCAATATGTAATTCAACATGAAACATAGCAAAATCCTATTGCCCATGGAATTTTGGAATGCATTCCTCCTAACTATCATTATGAAATTGGTTAGGATACCCCAAGATGTCCAAGAAAACCATTAGAATCTTCTATGAAGTGCTAGGTTTTGCACTACAGAGCAGCACTGAAGAGGTTAAAACATCCACTCTATAGGATCTCCAAAGAACTAACATCATTATTTGTCCATTACTATAAAGGATATGTACTAGAAGATTTGCCTAGACTTGTTGATTTTACCGTTAAGTTGAACCTAAATGATAAATAGAGAGGAGTACTAATAAAGCTACAACAATTTGTAGGAAATTGAATGAATAGAGATATAATGATGTTAGTTCTTGGAGATCCTGTAGAGTGGATGCTTGGTTGCTCTATAGGTTCCAAATATTTAGGTTCCTCATTAGATGCTTCACTATATGAAGCATATATGGGGTCCCCAAAACTATAATTATTGATTTCAAATATAACATCCAAATCTTTATGAAATGTATAAATGCATGCATTTTCCATATCATCATCAAACAAGGGTTTTCCTACAAAATACTCCTCATCAGAATCTTAACAATATGGACCATCTAATTTAGATTCTTGGGATGAGGTATTATAATAGGGGAATGGGTTCTTTTATAAATAGGGCCTTCTTCAAAGGAATATTCATGGATTTTTTCAAGGGCTTGATTTTGTAGAGGGTAAACTAGATCCTCAACAGATTCCTCATCAAGAATAGGTTCCCATATCTTGTATAAAAACTTGAGAATATTTACAATTGAGTATACACCCTTACTAGGAATCCATATATACCAATTTCTTGTGTCACTTTTTTGTAAGTTAAGATATATATTGAACATATTCATCTTAATATCCTTAGGGCCACATCCAAATGTGTGCTCCCCCTGACATGTAGACTTCTTGATTTTCTGAAATATATTGGAGCAATTTATTATGCAAAAGAAAGAAATTTACATGAGCTTCTCATAATCGATCAACTAGGCAAGGACCCTCCATGCTCTTTAAATAGAGATCATGGACCAATTGGGTGCTAAGCCAGGGATCAATGGTAGGTATGATCTAAGAGAAGTTGAACCATTGGATCAATCTATGTCTAGAACATATCATGACCGTCGGATTAGAATATTTACAAATGCATACTAAAGAAACACACTTTTACCTAATGGATATATTACACAAGTTGATCTTAACTAACTCCTAAGTGTCTAAATATCCTAACATACTCCCCCTATCATACTGCTGAGATTTGTTTGGAGGTTTTTTTATGAAGACTTTGACTGTACCAAGCTTGGTTGCTTTTGAATGATGTCTACTATAGAACCAATTCAAATACAAAGTCTTATTGAAGACTTGAATAATGTGAAGAGTAGTATTTTTAAATATATTTGAATGAGTACGTATGCATAATCTGGGCATTATAACTCTTGTTGCGGACATATATTTCTTGCATGCAGACATAATTTTGGTCTCTAAACTCCACCTCATTTATTGGATAAAAGATTTGACTGCCACAATTTTGAGATCACCATTAGGATCATAAATTAGGTACACTGGTAAAAATAATAGTCATTGCACCATTAGGATCATAAATTGCTTCCAAATTTTCTTGTGTTACTACATCATCCTTCAGTAATTGATTTTTTTTATGGATAATATGAATTAATCCCATGGTACCATGGGAACATATAGTAAAATACAAAATCTTTCTTCTCGTATTGCACCACATCAATAGCTTGTGTTTCTTCATGGGAAGCTACAAGAATATACAACATAAGTTCTCGTCGGCTCTGTGTTTCGGTACTAGGGATCCTATAGTGACATTCCACTTGCATAATATTCAAGAGGATATAAGATAATTGCAATATTAAGTGTGGAGATGTGTGTATCATGTTTAATCATGAAAGCAACACCATCAGAAATAGAGTTGCAAATTCTCACCTACCCCATGTGTCTTTTTCTAGTTTTCTTGTCTATGTACTTACCTTTTAATATCATGTTTCTTTGCAATAGTCTCATAATACATTTGATTAGATGTATCCTTTTTCACTTTCAACACTTCCTCTTACTCATCAGTTGCTTCTTGGATTTTATAATTTTTTGTAAAGTACTGTACTTTCTCAGTAGAATCCTTTAAGTTTTCATCAATAGAATTCAGACATGTAGAATTCAATAGAAGTCAAAACATCTTTTTGAAGACTAATATACATAATTCCATGGGCCTTTTCAGAGATAATTTTGCACACTTGTAAATGGATAACAACAGGTTAATGATAATTCTAGGCAGTGATAAAAATCATAAGACATAAGTAAAACTTCACCCTGAGCACTTTTAATCTTGGGCAATGATTAAGCATTTCAGGTGTGTTTGGATAGTCCATCCACCCTCTACCCTAAGTAGCTACCTCAAATTAATTCTCAACACACTACACAATTTTTAATTTTGGGTGAAATATCAGCATAAATAACATCAGTCCTGGGTTTTTTGCAACCGTGGAGAAGGCACCGTAGGCATAAAAAAGGGACTATTGTGCACCTTTAGGAAAATTGGAGCTATGTATAATGATGAACCTATATGTAAGGTGACGAGCAGTAACTGGAGTCTATCCTAATCAAGTCAGACCTTCAACAATATACCTCAGATAGGTCAAATCATTGATGTATCTCAATATACTGTCAACTACAATAACATCCACCTTAAACCCTTTCACAAATTATGGCAACCTTGTTTCAATAGTGAAAAAAAGGGTAGGTTGGATTTATTCTTTTATTTTGAAAGAAGGTAGGTCAGATTGATGGTTATAATCCTAAATTTTGTTGAAGATGTTAATCCAAAAAAATGGCCATTTTTATTTTTCCACCACTTAATTTTGGGTTCTTCCCCTCAGCCTTTGAAATTTTTTGATGCAATTTATGTTACTTCGATTCTTTAAACTCATGATATAGCAAGCCTTGGGAATACACATTTTGTATGTACCTCAAATGATAGATGGATAGTGTTTCCGACCCCAATACTTAGCTATGTTGAGCATATTTACAGTAGAAAATGTGTTTTTCTCAGACAATGTGTCCCTTTTGAGATTTTTGAGGTCTCTCTTGCTACTCTTACAAAATTTGTAATAATAATACCATAACTCGTAGGAGTCCATCTACTTGAAGGGTCATACAAGCTTAGCCTAGTTTTATAGTATGTTAGGCTTCTAACTAGAAGGATGTATTTGTTGTCTTCTTAGGTGTCAACAATGTTGAAATATCCATAAACAAGACAAGGAGTTTAAGGGAGTTCATCCACTATCCATCTCTGAAAAAGTGAAACTTTATTCAATTTCAATGGTTACATATATATTTTCTATCCCAACATGTTTCCATTTTAGATTCAACATGATACAAACCAGCCTTTATGTGTTGTTAGTTCCCCAATACAAAAACTAGCCTTTACCCACCTTGTTAACCCAAAAAATCCCTCACTCAGCTCTACATGGCCTACACCACCCAAGGACACCCATGCACGACCCTCATTTGACCCCATTTGACCCCCACACCCTCAAGAAGGCTTGAAAACATGAAAAAGGGCTTAAAAACACCTAAAAAGAGCCTAAATAGCTCTCATAGGGGCTAAAGCATCCAAAAAGGGGCTAAAACCACTCAAAGGAGCCTAAAACCCTAAAAGGAGCTAAAGATTCAGCGAAAATGGCTAAAATCCCCAAAAAAGGGGCTAAATCCCTTACCAGGGGCTTAGAACCCTAAAAAATCTATAAATAGAGGGGTGGGGGTCACTCTCAAAACATTCCTCCCTTGCATACTATTATGTTTCCTGAGTGGATTCCTTGAGACCATTTGTCTCTCAAGCCACCCACAGTCCCTCTCATCCATCCTCCCATTGAGCCATAGCTCCCCCATTTCCAAGAGAGGTGCTTCTCAAAGCTAGGGCATGGTGGCCCATTTCCACCAAGAGGTATAAGCTTTGTTTATTGTCATTTTTATTATAGTTTTTCTAACTTAGTTTGCTTCCAGGTTTATTTTATGTTCTCACAAGTTGTATGCAGGTTTCTAGAGTCTAACCTTGTGTGCAGGGTTTCTATTTATTTATTTTCTGTTCTCTTTGCTTCAGTTCCTTTTCATTTTTCTTGCATTACCATCGGGAACCCTATCCTTCCATCCTATAGATGGAAGGCATCCATTCCTACCCTGTAGTAAGGGATAAATCCCTACTACAGAACTGGTGACCATACCAGGTCGATCCCATAGGATCCCTGGGTTTATTTTTCAAAGTTTCAGTTTTTAATTCTGTTTTTTTCCCTAGTTTAAATTTATATTGAAATTTAGTTTCGATCTTTATTTATTTGCATTTCCAATTACTGTCGAGCCTTCTCAAGGAAAATTCGATCCCATTTGTCCATAGTACAAGTTATTGTCGGCAGGATCTAGCTCAAGACCAAAGAAATTTTAGTTTCTGGAGCAGGTCGCTCTTATCGAGCCCAGAGAGGGGACCAGTTCACTCATTCTGGCTTAACAAGTGCGACCAGGTCACCTATTTAGCCCTGAAAGGTGTGACCCCCTTCCATAAGTCATCTTGCTTCTGTCTGCAGATTCTGATCGACCCCCTCACGTGTTTTTGGGAAAATTTGGTGACCCCCTCACCACATTTGACTTGAAAAGTGCGATCTGTCACTTAGAGTTTGATTTTTTAAAAGTTAACGATTGTGAGTGCATCTCATCCACCTCTATCCATCCAATTTTTTTTTGTTTTTGTTTCTATTTCTGTTTCTGTTCATTTCATTTGCAGAATGTGTAAATCAATGTGTAAATCAATGGTTAATGGATTAATGAACAAAGCTTGATTAAAATTTACTTAAAATCAACATCTTACCTAGCCCTTCCTCCTCTACCCAGTCATCACCCTTCAGGGTATTCTGGGATAAGATGAAGGGTGAAGCTCATATAGTAATAGGCACTTTACCTATTATTTTTTGAAGCCACTAAAAATGGGTGACTTGGAAGGTAGAGGGGGTAGAGAAGGAGGGTTTCTCACAACGCTCAATGTCCTCCATTTTGACCAACCTTGCATCCAGAGGGTGACCTGTGGATCTACGGATGGGATTATTCCCATTTTGTTGAGATCCTAGCACCCTTTCCTGGTTAAAGAGAAATATAGGTGCAAGGTAGTCGCCTAGTCAGGCTATCATAGTTCAGGTTCACAAATGGTACATGTGTAAAATTTCTGATTACTATTTACTGCTTTCATTCACAATGTTATGAACTTTACAGAATATTCATAAACCATTTAAGCAGCCACTAGGTATAACAAAAAAACAAAATACATACACACCATACCATATAAATCAACCCAACTCAATTCACGACGCTGAGTGAGCTAGTAAAATTTACAATTTACACTAAGTTAAACATCTACAGTCTTTGAGGACATAATTCCTTGAATGCCTTAACCATGGGAAGTACTTGGGCTCAGCCCAGAAACTCATTGTGAGGAGTACCACGAGAACCCAAAAGTAGCTATTTGCTGAGAGGAATTCCCAAGTGAAACGGGCAACGACCCCCATCGATTGACTAGCACTCCCATGAGGAAAAAGCCAAGCGCTATCTTCTGGTGGTCTTGGTGGCTGAGTGACCACTTGAAGCCAATAGGAAGCCATTAAAACTGAGGTCCAAAAATTATTACCACCATTTTGACATACAAATCTGACACGATTGATCCCTCACACTCTTCCTCATGCCTAAGAGGCGAACCACCATAGTATGGGTCATTAAACCGACATCGTCAAGACCATTCTCGATGACCTTCTACACCATCAGAAGGCCACACATCCTCTGATTCAGATTCAGACCGATATCCATCTGAACCAGATCTGTACATTACACCATCAATCCCCATGCCTGGTGCAAACTCGGATCCATTTTCTAGTGTAGTAATTGCTAGTGGACCCATGTACACATCAAAAACCACCACCAACACCTGTGCAAGTGGCCCATACATGGTCACGCAAACCATCATAAGCCAGCTACCACCGCCCATATTGACTAGTCAAGTTGTCCCACCTGCAACACATGGGGGAAGTATGCCTTCAACCCACACTGTCCCACTTGGGATACATAGGGTTAGTGGCCCTTCCACCTACACTGCCCCTCATGTCATACATGGGGAAAATGGCCCTTCCACCTACACTACCCATCCTACCACACTTGGGGCACTGGACCATCCACAACGGTGCCACAAGTACCCCCAGTTATGCAGGTGCATCATGTACTTGCAAACCCCACCGCCATAGCTGCCCCATCTCACATCAACCTGGGGTCAAACCTTCCTTTCATGGAACATCTCAACTTTCCTGACTTGGCTCAGTTAACAAATAAACCTATCCGCCATCAAACATTTTGGCCTCCCATGCCAACCAAACTTCCCTCATACATTCCCAAGTTTTAAGGGAAGGCAAGGGAGTGCCCCCAAAACCACATCATGACATTTCATCTATGGTGCTCATTAAACATCATCGTAGATGATTTGATCAGGCTAAGACTATTCCAACGCACCCTCACAGGTGCTGTAGCCAAGTGGTACATTGAGCTACCACAAGGAAAGTACCTAGATTTCAACTCCCTATCTTTCATGTTCCTGCAATATTTCCAACTCCCCGTCAGATGTGACGAACGGGTGGAGATCTTGTTATCTTCCTACTAGAATACTATGACCCAAATAAATGACCACATCCATGAGTGGCTATGACACCGTAGTTTGTGTAAGATCAAACTTGATGACAGGATCTTCCTGGATTGGTTCCTTAAAACCTTGCTCCCACCTATAGCAAAGTACATCGCATTTGAACATCCCCAATCTAAAGAGGAGGCCATATTGAAAGCCCAATAGTTTGATATGATATATGCACATTCTGGATACCTTTACACCATCATTCTAGATGCTCCTTATGTAGGCACCTACTATCGGGATGAACCGGGGGAATCCCATGCTGCAGATGGCATCATAGGTTCTGTCTCTCACTAACCACAACACCATCTGCCACCAAATGAAATACCACCACAACTGAGCAACACCCCGAGTGTTGCTTACCAAAACCAAACTTTGGACTATGCAAGAATGATGTCCCAGTCCAGAGCCACAGCTTCTTACGCACAACCTACACCACCGCAACAAGCCTAGGCCTTGGCCTGGCCAACATAGCAATATGCAGGACAAATTCCCACATTTGTAGCACTGACACCTACCCAAGTCTACTATGCACCACTGGTGCAAGCTGTTCAAACCCCGGACCCTGCTCCACCTGCTCCATTGGGACAGGTTTTTGCACAACAAAACCATCCCAACCATCCATCCCCCAATAACCAACAAGGGAAAGCTAGGAAAAACCGACCCTGAAACCAAGGCAACAATCAACTGTAGGGAGGCGGTCAACAACCAAATCCTCCCAACAATGCCGTGGCGAACTAGCTAGCCCAAAATCCTTAACGACCGCATGCACTGAGACGCAACGCTTCGTTGTAGACAAACCAACCGTGCACACTATGAGAGGTCTACGGGCACTATACATTTGGGTGTCCCTTCATGGGTCATGCTAAATAGGCCATTAGAAATGAGGTTCAACATGGCACTAATACAACGGACCAAGACCAACCCAACCCAGAACCATAAGGAGCTCCTTCTATGGTTCTCCAAAACCCATTACCAATTCAAGGATTGGTGGTGACCGCACCCCCTCCCCAACCCAATCCCAACACTCCGAGGGCACCTCCCATTGAAAAAAATGGTGTCCATCACTTGCTAGCTATGAAAACTGAAGAGGTCAATCTACAAACCAGATGAAATCGGTACGGAACCAACACTGAACTTGTTGACACATTAGCGACATCTATGTCTAAAACAATCAATGCACCTCTTTAGTTACCTCCTTTCCGGCACCCCCAATACATTGGGTTTCCAATAACGCCATGGCTAGAGCTATTGTCAGCTACAACATTGTGGATGATTTGGCCCAAACTCCTACCGCCATGTCTTCTCTTGAGGTACTCAAAACTTTCCCAACGCAGCGGAAAGCCTTACTAGCCACACTAGGGGCCGTGGACCCCTATGAATCCAAGTTGATCACAATCGACACAGAGAATGGAGAACCACAAATGCCATCAACCATTTCCTTTCAAATCCTGGTGTCTTTCCAGAATTTGGTCATGGACCGGTGCATAGTGGATGAGGGAGCATCCACATGTGTTATGTCTACCCTAGTATGAAAGAAACTTGGATCCACAATTCTGCAACTATCCTCCACAACTATGCTGGCTTATGATGGCCATCCCACTAAATCCCAAGGAATCCCCCCCATGTCCCCATCACATTAGCCAAGAAGACAATACTGATTGACATAGAGGTTGTCAATGCTCAATTGGACTATAACCTTCTCCTCAGAAGAATTTATATGTACTCCATGAGGGTCGTAGCGTCAACTGTCTTCTATCTCATGATGTTCCCCCACGAAGGGAAAGTCATGATGACTGACCAACTGACTTATCATGATCCATAAGGGCTAATGACACTTGCCAACGTTATCCCTATGATCAACACCATTGATCTGTAAGGGTTGACTACACCTGCTAATGTTATCCCTACGGTCAAATCCATGGTTGACAACATACCAGCCTCCCCATTGTTGAATGTGGCCCCTGGGTTGTTTGCAGATACTACCATGATGGCTTCTTTCCCCTTGGTGTCACCACCACCGACACCAAACAAGACTGCGGACTTGTGCATGCTCTCATCTAGCACCGCTGCACCCAAAAAACAACCGCAGCCGTAGCCCTAACCACAACCACAACACCGTCTGTAGCCCCAACATCAACAACATATACAACATCATTTGCAGCCAAAACATCAATAGCAGCTACAACATCATTCGCAGTCACAGCATTACGCGCAGCCACAACCACAACCTCATCCCCCCTTTCAACCATCAGGGAGTTATCAGGGCTCCTCTCTAGTCCACACAATTCCCTTCCTCTTTCCCTTTCCTGGTGTCATGAGCAAGCCAGTAATGGTGGCCACCTTAAACTTACCCAACTTTACATTGGGAATTACCGTGTGGTATCTTTATCTATCGGCTCAACCACCAATGCCCTAGGTAGTCTTAACCCCCGTGCAACCCATTGCGGTCGAATCTCATCCTCCACCCGGCCCGAAAAAACCAACCAACACACCCGCACCTGCACCACCCCACCCAAAAAGGGCCAGGGGTAAAAATGAAAAAGCTACCACTGAACCTTGACAGATCCTGCCTTGTGCCGTCTATGAAGAACAGGGCCATCCAACTCAAAACTGCCCTGAGATTCCTATAATCCACACGCATTTGGATGCCATTGATACAATAGAAAACCTCCCTGTGGTTGAACTTCCAAGCGGGCCAATAGTGAGAAACAAGTCATTGAGAACAAACCATGCTTGCACCCTCTGCGGTTTGTATGGACACTATTCTCACCACTGGCAAGAATTGTCCAAGTTTTGAATGGCGTTAGCCAACCTTTGCCAACATTCCCTTGAATCTGAGATCACCCTGATCGAAGAAGTTCACCCCCCACCTCCTTCTTCGGACACCATGTCCATTTACATGATGTCTAGTTCTACCAACCCTCTTGTCTCCACCATCACCAACGGTCCATCAGAACTGTCTCTTTGTTGCTTTCACAAGGATGAGGAGATACTTGAAGCCTTAACCACCACATAATACCCATGGGACTACATGCAACATCTGCAGCCACAGCACCATCCGCAGCAGCAGCACCAACCATAGTTGCAGCTCCATCCGCAGCAGCAGCACCAACCATAGTTGCAACTCCATCCACAGCCACAACCCCAGCCACAGCTACAACCTTAGTTGCAACCTCAACCAAAGTTACCAGGAAAATAGTGGGGTTCATTCCCACTCAACATGATCCTTTTCCTTTTCCTTTTCCTACCATTCGGGATCATGAGAAAGTATGTCTTGGCAACACACAATTTACAGGATTTCACACTGGGAGTTCCTGTGTGGTACCTTGAACCACCTACCCTACCTCTGAGGCCCCAATATGTGTTGAATCATGTCCATCCAATTGAGATGATGTTGCACCTACCTCCGGGTCCATCAAAGGCTCCTCCCATCTTGAGGCATGCCCCTCTTTCGCCAATAGAGACTGGGGGAAAGGCCACCAAAACCACAACCAATACCATTTACATGATTGCTAGCACCAGTCACCCTTTTGTTTCATTGCTTGTGGAAGATCCACCTGATCTATCACAACACCACTTATGTATTGATGGAGAGATATGTAAGACCGCCTATGGTTTTACCCCATTCCCTTTAAACCATAGTGTCAAATCAGTTCTTCCCATAAAAGACTAGATTCCATCACCCTACCTTGCCAATGACCTTCCCCTCGACAAGGGGGCATACCTCTTCGTTGACTCAGACGGTCGACTCTTGAAGAAGCCATGCAATAGGCTCCACCTCAAGAGATTCTATGCCTGATATAACCACTATGAGTCCCTTATAGCGAAGTTTTTTCCATTTTTGTTTTTCAACATTGTTTCACCACAAGTCAGGGGTAGCACAATTAGCTACCAGTTCAGAGTCACCCGGAGCCTATTCAAGACACCTCTCACACGTCCGGGCTCAAATTTTTGCCCTCTATCTTTTTATGAGACCATCGTCTCAAGTTTAACAAGTAATTTTCAGGACCACTTCCCAAAAGTTACCTCAATTTACAAGTCACATCATGGTGATACAAGTGTCTTCGGACCTGTACTTCCATCACACTTTCCTACTGCCACTCATGCGTATTCTCGGGCCACTGCTCGTAAGGAAAATCATGTTTTTTAACCTATAAGCTGTCTACTTCGTCAAATGCACCTTATGTGGATCTCCAGACCATCATCCAGAAGACAAATCATTTCCTTTGCATGTATTTGGCATATAATTTCCTCCGGAATTGCACTCACATCACATGTAGTCAAGTTCTTCCACCACAATTCACACATGACTCTCCTGACCTCTGTATGAGAGCCACCATGGTTTGTGTGCCTCTATCGCACCAACTAGCATGCCTTTTTCATGATCTATCCCGTGCATGTATTGGTATGTTTAAGAGCCATCTGCTCCTGCCATACTACGCAGATGACATTTGGACCACTATCCACCATCCTGACATGCGACACCACCTATGCCATTGCAATTGGTTGACCATACTAGAGTTTCTTTTAAGCTCTTTTTTAACTCCTAAAAAAAAATGGAAAGATTGCCGAGTGTAGCTGCTTCCTTTCCCACTCATTAAATTATAGGAAAGGGCATCTAAATCATCTCGTTTATCTCCTTTTGTGGACTATGTAGACCATCAAATGAAAAGGACCACCTTGGCACACTCAAGCCAAGACCGTTCCCCTCTACATACTTTTATGCTTTCTCGGGCAGAGGGGCCGAACTTTATGAAAAAGCTCACCATGCGTTGTCATTAAGCTCTTTTCCATCCTTCTCATCAAGAAAAGATTTCCGATCAAAATTGGTTTCGTTCATGCTCGTAAAAGTATCTGAATGACCGTCTAGTCAGTATAGGTTTAACCTTTTTCGGACTGACTGGACTACCAACGGTAAAGAAGTCTCTCATCCCCTACAGGATGGGCGAGCTCTCCTATGTATACTTTTATCCTTTTTTGGGCACAAGAGACTACCAACGAAAAATAGCCCCCACTGGAGTCTTCTTCGTGCTTCCAGACTCTCTAAAATTGAAAGCACCATCAAGCATTTACTTTCTCGGGCTTTCCAAAAATCCATGAGATCGTACCTCAACGGTGTCTCTAGACACCACCCCATAGATAACAGTTTGGCAGCATTCCCAATTTGGGTCGCCTTTCTTTAGAGTACTCTGCAATGTATCTTCCTTGGATCCCTTCAATATCAAAAGTGTCTACCTCCCCCAAGTATTTCCCATCTGTAGTGACATTCCCGGTATTACAGCTATGATCCCATTCCCATGAGTTAGTTTCATTTGTTGCTTATTCTGCCCTACCGTCATACTCAGAACAAAGGAAGTTTGAGTCTACTACACTCCCTTTGCCCCTTTTCAACTCTTTCCCTCCCCCCACCCCCATTCAATGCGTCAGTCCTTAGATTGTCTCACATCTTTCGGTTATCTCCCTCATGCTTCTGGTCAAGGAAACACCATTTCCTTGACTAGGGGCAGGTCTCCCTCTGTTGACGACAACACACATATTCCATAGGATAGACCTAGAGGTCATATTCCAGAGGATAGACCTAGAGGTCCCTGTATCTTGGTTTCATTAACCTCGTTGATGAGTTCCTTGGACCACATGAGAGGAGTCCTTAGTGCCTCTCAGGATAGTTGTTTGTCACGTGCTCGAATCCAACTACATCATCGCATCATTGAGATTCATGCAGGGTATTGGTCCATGCAGTATTTGGTCGAAGACCCCAGATGTCACCTGAATTTAGCAGATTGATGAGTCTATTGGAGGGACTTAAACATGTTTATGTCCCTTGTGATTTCTGGTTTGCATTGAAGACAATGTTCAGAAGCCCCATCAACGCTTCTATATATAGATTTATGATTGATGCAGCATACTTGTACCACAGAGACTCTGACTCTCAATCAGTGAGTCCATACAACTATGTACCATTCTAGATCTAGCAGGATATCAGTCATGAAGATATAACATTCCATGAGAATGCCATGAGTCCAATGTAGCAGTTCTTTAGATCAGTATTGTATTTAGCCTCTCATTGAGGCAACCACTATGTATCCTGAGTTGTATACGATTGACTCTTGTATTATAGAGCATAGATCACATTATTCTTTCAACATTGTTACGAGCATGGGGATGCCTGCCTCATCCATATACATGTCACACATTATTTGTATCTCACCCATTGATGGGAACCATATTAATACAAAAACCAAAAGCCACCNTACCACCTCTCCCTAGAAAATCCTATGATGTTCGTCAGCCATACGATGAGCTCCTGCCCTCACACATCAGGGGGAAATTTGTTAACCCAAAAAATCCCTCACTCATCTCTACATGTCCTACACCACCCAAGGAAACCCATGCACGACCCTCATTTGACCCCATTTGACCCCCACACCCTCAAGAAGGCTTAAAAAGATGAAAAAGGGCTTAAAACCCCCTAAAAAGAGCCTAAATAGCTCTCATAGGGGCTAAAGCCTCCAAAAAGAGCTGAAAACCCCTCAAAGGAGCCTAAAACCTTAAAAGGAGCTAAAGATTGAGTAAAAGGGGCCAAAATCCCCAAAATGGGGCTAAAGCCCTGACCAAGGGCTTAGAACCCTAAAAAATCTATAAATAGAGGGGTGGGGGTCACTCTCAAAACATTCCTCCCTTGCATACTCTTATGCTACCCGAGTGGATGCCTTGAGACCATTTGTCTCTCAAGCCACCCACACTCCCTCTCATCCATCCTCCCATTAAGCCATAGCTCCCCCATTTCCAAGAGAGAGGTGCTTCTCCAAGCTAGGGCATGGTGGCCCATTTCCACTAAGAGGTATAAGCTTTGTTTATTGTCATTTTAATTCTAGTTTTTCTAACTTAGTTTGCTTGCAGGTTTATTTTATGTTCTAACAAGTTGTATGCATGTTTCTGGAGTCTAACCTTGTGTGCAGGGTTTCTATTTCTTTCTTTTTTGTTCTCTTTGCTTTAGTTCTGTTTCATTTTTCTTGCATTACCATCAAGAACCCTACCCTTCCGTCCTATAGACGAAAGGTAGCCATTCCTACCCTGTAGTAAGGGATAAATCCCTGCTACAAACCTTATATAATAATAAGGTGAATAATGTTTCTTAGGGGCTAGTTTTACAGCTTGAAATTCCATAATGTTACCTTCATTGAGTGAGAGTAGTGACAGAATCCATATTATATAAGGCAACACTATCATTCAACATGACTATAATATCGAAAAACTTTGAGGTTGATGGCCCCTAACGAACATGTGCAAATTAATTGTGCATGGTATATAGATTCTTTGGTGTTTAGAGACACCTATGGTCTTATTCAAAGCCATTGCAACAAAATATTATGACTTGTTGGCTTGAATCTTTTGGGTTGTTGAAGAATTGTATTGTTATTGGTGTGAGACTGCTTATGAATCACTTAAATCTATCCTCTCCAATGTGATTGTTTCCTTGGGAAATTGATCGATCATGAGGTGCTTAGTACACTGGAAATTGGGTTAGGTAATACTTGGCCATTAATGGACAATCATGAATCTTATGGTTTATTAATTGGGTCTTGAAGCAAGTATTAGGTATTTTGATGTCCTCCATTTTTCATTTGAACATTTTATCTCAATTGTCATAGTGTCTTATTTTTGTTTTCCCCTCTTACATTTAACATGAGAAGATGACCTTTGTGGTTTAGACAGTTGGTTAGCTTTAGAATTATTCCCTGGTGTGAGTGATCTTTGATGTTTCCTTTCCCTTTTTTCCACCCCCTTGTTTTTCAAAATAAAACGGTTCTTCATATGTTTGTATCATATTTCTCTTGATTTGTCTGAAGCTCCTAGTACATATAATACATTGTTCTGTTGGTAGAGAGTGTTGAAGATTAAAAAGGTTTAATTTATCCCCAGACAATTATAGTGAACCTATATGTGGTGTTGAAGAAGCTAACCTCAACCTCTTTGATGATGGAGTATAGAAGGACAAATTTGAGCTTCTCTTATTGAAGCCTTCTGTATATGATTAATAATCTCAACACAAACCAATTGATGCCTCCCTCAAAGAGTCTATAAGACTACAATTTGTTTCAAACCTCAAGTTTGTGAAAACTACAACAATATTTTACACAAATGATAAGAGAATAATAAAAGATCAACAAGCATTAGTGTCACTTGAAACATAGATAATAGAAACTAATGATAAAGAAGACTATGGTGTTCTTGTTGACAACATTATGTTAATCTATGCCTCCTTGATGAGTGATCACAAAAGGATAAGAAGTTGGGTTGAAGTTGGAGGTGAACCAAACCATTTTCTAATTTTTCTCCAAGTGGAAAGAGAGGAAAGGTCCAAAATCCATTCAATTTTAATATGGTTGGTTGGAGAAAAAGCCTTCGTCAAATTGATCAAAGTAGAATGCAAGCCATTTAATGCAACCCTATTAGGAAATTGACAAGATAATAACAAAGGATGAACATTAGCATCACTTGAAACACATATCATAGAAATTAATGATAAATATAAAAGGCAACAACCTCTTTACGTAAGTGCTTTGAGCCTTGTCTCACTATATTTACAAGACAATTTCGAAGGATTCATCAAATCATTGAGGAAGGAATGATACAGTTAATTTAAGAGCCTTTTGATTTGTGTGGAATAGTATTTTTTGGTTCTTTCTACTATGGGATTTCCATAGGGTTGAAAATTAATACGGGAAAACAATTTAGCATTGCCTTAGGGTTGAAAATTAATATGGGAAAACAAGCATCATCATGACAAGCTAAAAAGGAACAAATCAACACAGATTATAGAGTAATATAATTGTATTTAAAACATTGTTTTCATTCCTGAATGTGCCAAGTAGCAGATATGGAAATGTCAGCTCTTCACCACCATCGATTAGATATATATATATATATATATGATTGATGTAGGTTACCACTGGGAAATATGCCTCCAAGAATGCCTGTAGCAGTTGGTCTGATTTCTTCCATTGTTTTGGTGGTATCTACTTGAAATCTCCCAATTTTGTTCAAGTTAGCGTTGCCTTAGGGTTGAAAATTAATATGTTATTGTTATACCATAACTTAATCTCCAATATTGTCTTAAATATGGGATGGAACATTGTAAAATTATATTTCCAAATAAACACTGCCTTCTAGGGTTCCATATTCATCTACAAGGTAGAACTTCTAACATGAAGATACAAGGCTAGATCAACATAAAATTGTGTTGCTTTTAGCAGTATGGGTTAAAAATAGAAGACTACAAATAAAGTATAAGTTGGGGATATTATTCATTATAAAAGGACCTTTGGGTAGGCAGAAAAGGGCATCAATTCATCCTCCATTGGAGTCTTTCAACCATTCATCTCTCTCCCCTTCGTTCGTAGGTCTCAAAATATTTAATTTGGGAACAAAGTACTTATACAGTTTGATCAAAGCCATTAGTTGTGCAAGATCTTGAAAGTAAGGACAATGTTTCATGTTTCACTTTTGTTGTCAAAAGTAAGAGGGAAAAGTTAGGAAGTACCAAAGCTAGTCATTATGTGCACGTGGAATTAATGTAGGGAGAGAAGTTATGTCTACTTTTTTGTTCTTGAATGGGATCAATGATGAAACCACAATCATTGGTTTATATATGGATATTTAATAACCATGGGAATATTCATGAGTTAGTCATAAGACATTCCAGTGTAGTGTTGTAGGATTTCCACTATGCAAATAAGGCATTGACTTGATAGTCACAATCCCATTAGTATGATAAATTATGGGAGAGAGAAAAACATCCCTACACAAATAATAACCGATAAGTATGGTTTTGGTGTATCATTTGGAGAATAAAATCCTCTAACAATAGTTGTTATTATGACTCTTAAAGGGTCCTACATGAGATCTGAGCACTTTTAGGCCCTTGAGATTTCAAGCTTAAGAAGCCATAAACAACAGGTATGTGCACCCTAGCAATGATGGAAAAGATCATAAAACATATTAGGTAAAATGGATAATCATATACAACATCACAACAACATTCATGGGACCACTTAAAACCACCCGCAACCATCAAAACTAAGGGTTATAACAACAATGAGTGTAGAGTAAGGAGAGAGGAGTGGCCAAGAAAGTGAATAATCGGGCCAATGTAGAGTGGAGAAGTGACCTAGAACTTTGGAAGAAGAGATTAACCAAGATTCCTTCAAAAATGAACTCTATCAAAGATGCTTTTTGAGGGAAGTGACCAACATAACAACTCCGTATCACTTCTATCCGAAGTAAATGTAGATGAATGCTAAGATATGTTCTTTCAAGGAGATAGTCCAATAAAGGAGAATCTCCAAGCCCTGTACAGACATATATTAGCATAAATTGTAGTGTTATATTTGTTGCATATGCATAACAATTCGTCTCAAGCTTGACAACATTGAAAGGCCAAAGTCCAATGGGCACAAGCATACATATTAAGTTTGTGAATGGACAAAGGGAATTTGGAACTCCTCTTAATTAAGTTTGTGTAGTGTTTGTTGTTATGGATTGCATAGACCTATGCATTGGCTCCTTGAATGTAATGAGGACCAAGAGAATTAGACATATACTCATCAAATATGCAAATATTATCGTTGAAAGGGGGTTAGGCTAGTAATAAGAACACCTGAAAATCCAAATACACAACCACCATACTCGCTTCAACATTCTACATGTCATCATACTTGCTATATGTGATGTATGTTTCTAACATATTTCCAGAGACATGAAATAATTTGTGACCAAGCATAGTTCCCATCCATGTATATTTCCAAATCCTTTAGGAACACACATTTATAATACATTATATAAATATTTGTGATCATATCATAATGCCCATGTATAACATGATATTTTGTGAGCCTACCCAATACATGTTAGGAAAAGGAAACGCAAGCAATAAGTGAGAATGGAGACTTGTATGTAACTAAAAGAGGGGCATACATTAGAATTTTTAGGGATACAAAATTCCCACACCTATTACCCAAACTCATTCTTGACAAGATTTTTCTTTAGGAAGTAGGAAACTTTTACAAGTTTTTTGCTTATAGGTCTTTCCATGTTTTTTGTTGGTATTTTGTTATGTTTTTGCCAATTTTTTTTCCGGCCATGGTGCAGGTAGAACCAAACAGGAATTTCTCAGATCTGTATTCCTACACCAAGGGGAGTTTGGGAAGGCTAGAGTAAAGTGAGACATCCAGTAGGTCTACAAGGGCTAAATCAACTAGATGCTAGACGATCAGAAGAAAATTCAATAAACGCATGGAATTTTTTCTCAAAGGAGGGGGGTCATGTTCCTATGATGATGAGACAGTGGGAGAAATTGATGTTCCCTTAAGGTACAAACACCTAGTGAAACAATGGGTTCCTAGGGGTATTCCTTAAGTAAACACTAATTTTTGTGTGAATGAGAGGATATATAAAATTACACCGTCATCAATGCATGGATTTGGGTTGTTTTGCATGGACGGCATAAAGGTTGGATACGACAGATGTAAAAAATTGATGGAGTATGTTGGACCCTCTTACAAATACAGTGATTGGATGCACCTGGTAAAATATACATGAAGTATGCGTAGATATGGGTTGTCAGTGAATTATATACAATTGAAAGACAAAGCTCAAAATAAAGGAGCAACATTGTACATGGACGGAAGGCCAAAAAAAACTGGTAATATTGCAGGGTTTATAAACAGTACACAACCGGGGTCTACACTTAAGCAACCCAACTGCATATTCAAGCTGCGTGAAGGAAACCATGTTTTTGTATGTGCAATTAAATCAATAGCTGCTGGCGAAGAAATGCTTATTAATTAAAATTTGAATCGTGTAGATACAAAAATAGTTAGTATAGTTGTGGTACATCTAAACCAACCTTTTATTAATTATTTTAACATCTATAGGATTTTTTGTTAGCATATAATTATGATTTTCTACTTTTATGGTTTTGTTAGGTAATTTTTAGTATGTTTTTGATGTAGGGTTCTCTCAAGGGCACCTTCCTCTCCGTATATGCTTGTAGACCTGATTCAAGGTGACAGGTATACATCGATATTGCCAATGTAATAAATTTAGGATGGAAAAACAGATCTGTTGTTATGTATTTTCATTAGTGTATTGGGTTCGTTTATATAATGTTATCTATTTTCCATGCAGAGTGTTGATCAGGGAAGCCAACCGGCTATTTATCAGTCGAATGTAGCATCAGGGAAATAGGAAAACATGATTGTAATTCTCCATTTCAAATACTTTAAAATAGTAAACATGTATATCATGTAGCATAATGTTTATTTTGTTATGTATTTTTTCATTTTTATGTTTGCGTTCATGATGTATTTTTTTGTTTTTATGTTTGTGTTCATGAATGTCTACCTTTTTTGCAGGTTCAACGGGGAAAGTCCCCAACTATCGATTAGATGACTGGAGCCTCGAGGAAACCTATAAACCTAAATGTAATTCCAAATTCCAAATACTTCAAAAATGTACACATATAAAACATGTAGCATAATGTTTATTTTTGTTTCGTATTTGTTAGCTTTTACATATTGCGTTCATTGTGATAATGTTCTCTACTTTTTTTTGTAGGTGGCTGATCGGGGTAAGTCCCCGGCTGTTGATCAGACCACACCCTCGTCTAGGCATCAGGTAATCCTAGATTTAATCCTATGAATCTATCATGATAGACAGTTTTTGTTAATATAATTGTTTGCGCACACTATTGCTTCAAAGACTAGTCAATGTTTTATACATTTATGTTGCAGACAGTGGATTCGTTTCATGAAACATTTTCTCAACACTCTTTACAGAATGAGGTCTCCCAACTGATGAGAGATAGTGAAATTAGAGGGTCTGCAGATCTGTTGAGGGTGCTACAGAAGACCAAGGAAAAAAAATGAGGAACTAATTCTTCTGACATTGATAGTTCCACAAACATAAGAGATCGAAGAAAAGATTCAATTGTTGTTACAGAGATGTAAACAATTGGAAGTAAGTTCTAAAATAATAATGTAAATTCATTTAGAACTTTATAATATTTAATTTGATATGATAGTGAACTTATAATACAATGGTTTGAATTTACAGCATGTTATGGAGCTTTGCAGTGGTGGTCAAGGCAATGTTGGTCCTAGTGACCAAACCACTCCACGTACACCACATACTTCTCCCATATTGTCCACTGAACATCCGGAAACACACTCTGTGACACCCTCGAGTCTAGTAGAGGGTGCAGCCGATGCTGCCCCACCCACAATAGATGCTGAAGAAGAAGCAATGGATGTAGGGTTAGATAGAGAGGTGGATGCATTTCCTGTATCTTCTCGTGCCACTAGCACTGGTTCAATAGTGTGTACGTTTTTTGGTGAATGAAGAACTGGTTCCAATAAAGATAGAGAAGCTTTGAGGTGATTATATATTGTTCAATTTAGTTTTTATAATTTGTGTCTAATATACTGATAATATTTTTAAATGTTGAATAATGATGGCATTAATGTTTTGCAAGAAATAATATATTTTATAAACATGTGAATGATTTTTCCTTGGAGATATTCAGGCCTACCATCCACACAATGTGGAAACATTAGTCAAAATATTTAAAGGATGATCTAACTAATCGCTTGGTTGGTCTGTTCGAAAAAAATACCTTCGATACATCGAAGATCCTACAGAAGGCTGGAAAACATCTGAATATTTTGTGAGATCAGTATAGGGTTCACCTAGAAAATAACCCTAGGTATGAGCGCCATCCAATGATTCCGTCTATGTAGTGGAAATCCTTGGTGGAATATGGAAAAGAGAAGGGCCTAAGAAAATTAGGAAAGATACCACCAGGAACAGGGAGGTATGCAATACATTCCAAAATGTTATTATTACTAGTTTTTATATAAAATTTGGTACATTGAATAACATATTTCAACACTTGATTAGGATCTCAGACACATCTAAGGCCACCAAGGCAAGAAATGAAAAAAATGGCCAACAAAAGCTTGGTCCTAGTGGTTACTCGAACTTGGTGGCCCGATATGTAAGTATCACAAAACCCAAATCCGCATCCAAATATCATACATATAATTATTTTCATTTTGTTCTGGAAAAAAATGTAAAATTAATGACATCATGCAAATATGAAGGCCTACTGGTTCAGAGAATTGACCAGTGCAGATTACATGAAGCTTGGATTCAAACAGGGCTTTGATGCCATTGTTGAACACCGGAGAAGCTTGTTTGGGCATATTGCATGATCTTCTGCTAATCCATCTGGTGCACAGGTATGTAAAAACTGTATAGTTTAATGATAATTTATTAATTCTCATGCAATTTATTCCTTTTAAATAAATTAACATAAATTATTTATTCCTTTTTGAGCAGGAAAGTAATGATCCCATTCATGTCGAGGATGTACATGACCAACCAGACAAAGATCATGCTTCGATTCCTGGTAATGAATTTATTAATATGGTACTGTTTTGTATAGATAATTGCATATCATTAACATTAATTCTAATTCTACACAATTCAACTGTAGAGCATGTAGATACAGATAACATTGAACACGTTGAGCCTGTACAAGATAATGATGAACATGCTGATGCACCCAGGGCAAGTAAAAAAACACATTCGTGATGTTTTTTTAAATGAATTACTTGTATTTATAAAAATATAAATATATTAATGAAATATTTTGACATTATTGCAAAAATTCATTGCCCCTCGTCGAAAGTTCAACCTTGCGAGCAGACTAGTAGGGAGACCAAGGATCAAATTCCGGAAGATGTGACTCTAACTAAATATTTAAATAGAAGAAAAGTAAAAAGGAAGTGAATAAACAAAATTTGAGTAATTCTTATTTATAATAAAAGAATTTACATGGTTTTTTCCTCTATTTCATGAATGAATGGTTAAATGAATGCTTTAATGAATGCTTTAATGAATGGTTTACTGATTTTTTTATCTGCCATTGACTAAATGAATGGTTTTTTAGCTGTTGAATGATTGAATGGTTTAATGAATGATTTAAAGAATGATTTAATGAAAACATATTTCAGCTATTGAGTGAAATAATTTGCAGTAGATGCATTGTTATTTGGATTATGAAATAGTGAGATAATTTGTTATTTGCAAGTAGATGCATTGGGTTTGGGGAATTGAGAGTGATGTGCAGGGGGGGAGGGGCCATAAGAGCTTCCACTTTCATGTGGTTGTTCTTGTTTAGTAGAGATCATTTAATTATTCTCTAAACATAGAGGATATCAATGAATGGTAAGGAAGAATACATTAAAAAATAACTATTTCTATAATTCTAGTGTATACTTTTCACTATTGATATTTGACTCCTCCATTGGAACTTGTTACAGATAGCGTTGAGAAACATTTCCATACTTAAGAGGTAAGAAATGGAATTTTGATGTGATTGATGGCCTTATATATATATATATATATTGTTTATGGTTATCCATGTTTTATCAGGTGATCTATTATTAACAATTAATTTACTTGACTAGTTGAATAGTATTGTAATTTACATTGTAATAGTATTATATTTATTTAGATTGGTTTTGTTATTTTCATAAACAAACATAAATTTATTTGATGGGTCCTAACATGAAACTATTGCAACAGGACAAAATTTGAAGTATGTTGAATGATGTTTTGAAAGGTAAAGCAAAAGAAGACAGTGTGAAGCTCCACAAATCAAGGTATAATTATGTTTTCTTTTGTTTGATTGAGATGTGTATTGGGTATTTATGCATGTGTACACACACACATTTAGTTGATGATGATGATTACCATACATTCAGGAAAACTTTGTTCTATCTGATCTAAAAAATTACCTTAAATAGTTTGATTTATCAGGATAACTGGCCCCTTGGTAATACTTTACCAATTCCATATAGCTATGAATTCCATATGTACATGAAAATATATGGGAAATGTCCATTTGTCATCGGACATATGGCTATGAAGTACATTTTATTCATTCGTCATATTGTTTGAACATTGAATCACCCAAGTAAAACTTATATGCATGTGCATGACATTGAATTGGAGGATCATAAGAGGGCACACTATTTTCTTTGTGGGTGAGTCCTATTTTCTTTCTTTTATTTTAAATCTAAATTCTAAAAGGACTTATTTTTGCATTTCAAATTACACCAAGATATCTTCCATATGTAGAAATTTCCTCCATAAACCAATGATGGATGATGAAAAGTAGAAGAAAACCCCAACCTTCAAAAGCCCCTAAGATGCAATGTTTCACATTGTCCACAAAAGTGTCCAAGAGAAGGCCTCTCCAAACTGGAAGGAAACCTAAACTTATGTTGTGTCTCCACTAAGTCACCTTCAAGAAAAATGCCCCTCCAATAAAATTCATATAGTAACAAAAAAACAACTTCTAAGAGATATCGGTCTCTATATATCCAATAGACTGATACAATACTCAATTAATATGGAAACAAGGCCTTCCTTCAATGAAAATTATCCTCCAAGGATGAGCGCTTGCTAAAAGAAGACTTTCAATGGTGTCCTCAATCCTGTGTAGACATAGTTGAAATACCTTGTAAATGGAACTGGATTCCTCTAAGGATGAATTATGTGGATTGGATCAACATTTTTAAGCCTCATGTGATATATAGAGGATCCTTTA
The DNA here is from genome assembly GCA_001517045.1 of Pseudotsuga menziesii. NCBI lineage: Eukaryota > Viridiplantae > Streptophyta > Pinopsida > Pinales > Pinaceae > Pseudotsuga > Pseudotsuga menziesii. The sequence goes on from LPNX011227419.1 coordinate 58,563, forward strand.
TAACACATCAATGTTGCCATATGTCTTCACTGCTGAGTTTTTATTGCCTAGATTGTACCTTCATTATGATAGGAAAGGTGCACAAAACTCTTGAAACATGAGTCAAAGGTGGATTATCCCTCAATGAAAGTGAATACAAGCTAGTTGGGCCAACTCTTGTGAAAAATTCACCCTACAGTGCTTAAAAATCAACATAATATTCCATGTGAGCTTCCTAGAAATGATAATGTTGAAGTGATATTGTTGATTCGACGCTAAGAGATAGTTCTATGCTGCTACAATATGCCCAAGGACAATTTTATGCTATTGTTATTTACACATATATCACCCAAACATGGTATTTTGAAACCTATTGTTGTGTTATACCCATTAATTTTCCCTAGATTTCAAGGTTTAGAGCCATTCTCATCAATAAATCTTCCCAAAACTGGATTACCGCACACTAGGAGGTCAAATAGGGATAAGAAATGATTTTAAGGACCAGTATGTGCCCAACAACATGGATATTTTATGGTCATTATTGTTGTTCATTACACCAGACATCTCATAGAGATGGATTTACTTCTCTAATATCCACAAACTCTACCCAGAACAAGCTCAAAGTCATATCATACTTTCTAGATATCATTGTTTACTACTCATACTTATTATAAAAATTTCCGAGGTCTAAGTTTTATCTAGTTTACGTAGGTTTCCAACAGTGGTAATGCTACAAACATAAATATAATTAATTATAATTAATTTAAAAGTCAATAAATTAAGATTAGCATCAAATGGAAATTTAAGGGAAAAACCTATTATCTAGAATGGCTTTGATACCAACATAGCAATGAAAGTGCTAAATTAACATAAATCAACATATTAAGTGCCTTTCTCTTCCTCGAGATCTGCCATTTCCTTATCTTCATTTATCTTAATTACTAGTCTCAACCTTGATACCTACCATTTGCATGCCATTGTATACTCTCTGAGTAGGATACCATTCTATTAGCTTTCCCAGCCTCTACGCTTGGCTACAACCATCTACCTCTCTCATCCAAGTTTTGCAAATTCCTCTTTCAACGTGTTGCTTTTGGTCAAATTCCATATTGAATAAAAAGATCAATGGAGAACACAACATGAGAAGTGTGAAACACTTAAACATGAATGTGCGACATAATGATAGAATGGATGACAATGAGAGAGTTGAGGGAATGATGGATGAATTCTTCTTCAAGATAATGAAGAACTATTGTGCTCCCCCATAATGTCTGAACTCAGCCTATGCTCCATTAAGTTATAACACCTACCCATAAGATCTTACATACTTAGATTTCTTTGGAAACTTGTGGCTTAGGAAGGCTCAAACAATTTGTGACTAGGGAAGAGACACATTGACCATAAGACAAGGTAAGAATGTTTTATCAATTAAATTTGAGGACACAAATAGTCGAAAGAAATAGTTTCATGATGACTTGGAGAGAATGGAATCATAGTCAGCCATTTGGCATGAATATACAGAACCTATGGATAGCACATTAATGCATGAAGACTGTTTTCCAGACCAAATGAATTTATACAATGGTGTATACTTGATTAGGCTAGAGTCAAATTATAGTGATAAAGCCAAGGTGATAGAAATATCACATAAAAAAATGTCTCAAAGTTTATAGCGAAATTCTCTTTCAGTTTTGTACTATTCTAATTAGGGTATTTCATGTCATTGATAGTTGGAGTACAAGGTAAACATTTAAATTCATAATGCAAATTTGAATTCAGGGGATACTTTGGTGTCTATTTTCAAATCCCATAAATACTGCTTTCACATGCTCTTAATTTTATGTTCAATAGTCAACTCTTCAAGGAGTTTCCAGTAAATTTATGCAAGTATCTATTACAAGGAAAATATGCAACTGCAGTGCTGTTATAATCAAAATTCATTTTTTAGAATGTAGAGGTTTCATTTAGATACATATTTTGTTTGACTTCCATATTGTGGTGTGTATACACATCTTTCGCTTTAGCTGTATGCTTATCCTTCTATTTATTAATTCTGGAAAGTATTTCAATTCCTTGATTGTATTAGATTTAGGCTAGAATATTTTATTTGGAGCAACCATGCAAGTTTTTTAGTTGTAAGCTTGCATGAAAGTGTCCTATGGTTGTATCATCCAGTGGTGCATGTGCTCTATCCATATTCATAGAGATCACACTCTAATACACATTCATTGTTCGCTTCTTATGCAGATTCTGATGACACTTGAAATGATTTAAATGACATCTAAAAACGTCTTGTGCACTCCTTGACATGTACACTGCCGATTTTTCATTAGTAACATTACATAACAAAAATAATGATTACCAGTACTGATTACACATGGATCAATGGAATGCACATTTGCTATCACATTTCGATGTGTAGATTCAATTTGAAATTAATTTTTTTATGAATGTTTTGAAATGGAAGTTCGATACATTTATTGTAGCATTTCAATCTATTTTCTGAATACCCTCTCAAACAATATGAAACTACTTTGTCTAGATGTATATGTAAATCCTATGCTTGTTAGTCCAAACTTAATATTTTTGACAGTACATGTTTGTATGTAAACACTATACTGAGTAAGTGCCCTACTTGTTTTGAAGGTATTATTGGTATTCTTGATTAAGTGATTCTTTACTAGTTATTTAATTAACAAACATCATTTCAAGTTACTAAGTGGTTAGTCATGCAAATGAAGCTTCAAGATAGGAACTTGAGTTTCCTCTATTGTATCCTGCATTTATGCCAGAAACTGTACTATTAATTTCCTATATGCAAGTTCTCTTCAGTCTCATATCACTCTCTTATTAGGGTTACGGTTTGTATGCATGGTCAAAGCCAGTTGGTTGGTCACCTTACTCACAGTCCATCCAATGAAAACCCTATGAATCGAATGGCCCAATTGAATGAATTGAAGGGACTCAAGAGTGAAATGAGTTTTCGTGAATACTACAAGATTTATTAAACTATAATATTATAACCCCTACAAAAAATTGATATTTTATGCTTCAGACTATAAATATTTGTGTCAAGACCTCATGCTAGCTAAATATACAGTCTTACAAGCCGCATCCTCCATTGATCCTACCGGTCAATTTTTGATCAAAACTGGGAATTTTAGTATCCTTTCCCAATCATCATTCGAATTCCACATGCCAATTCTTCCATTTGATTAAATATTATAGTGAGAAATTTTGAAGCTATCATAGTTAAAGACAAGAACCACTCTCAACCAATGGAAAACCTCAGAGTGGTAAGGGTCTTGAAGGTCTTCATTCTTATTGCATATTTATTTTTGTGCTTGCGATGAGTTGAGCTCTATTTTCATCCCCTTTTTATACCCATAATCCACTGTTGGTATTTTTATTTAACTCTGATGCTGGAAAAGGTAAATTGGGTAGAGTTCATCACCACAAGCATACTTCAAGTGCTTCATTGCTATCCTTTTGGTGATCAAGTGTGCTCATCACCTTTATTCGTAGTTTCCTAAGTGTCTGCTTAGGCTCTATGTAGTATATCTTTGAAATATGAGAACAATGTTCACAGATTCTCGAGATTCAGATAATTCCAAAAGCCTTAAAATAGCTTTCAAACTCCCTCAGTGACGTTTACCCCTAGGTAAATCAATTCTTTAATCAATCATAAAAATAATGCTTGGGTACCATTTGTTTAGGTTGTTTCTCATCCTTTGCCTATAGTGGATTTTAAGCATTCCATTTTATACCTCCTAGTTGTTCTTCACATTTATAGAATTAGATGGGTTTTAGTGTCTGATGCAAATATCCTGGCTTCGAGGCTCTTTCCCAAGGAAAAAATGGTTTTATTGAAGAAATCCCATTTGCAGCCATGACTTTTATAATGCTGTGAGCTATAATAGGCAATTAGCTGAAATTTTGATGTTGTACATCTATTTAAATAGAATTGTAGTCTGAATTAATTCCTTTCTTGGTCGGGTCTGATATCCTTATGAGTTTATTTACATTCCATTTCCCAGGCTTAGGAAAGACTAAGAAGGTTACATGGATTCTCATCAAACAATGCTTTCTTGACGTTTCTGACTAATTGTTCATCTAGGTAGTTCCTTGGAAGCTGACATTAATATACACTAAACATAAGAGACTGTTTGTGAAATTCTCTCAGTATAGGTATGTGCAGGAAGTGAAATTTATTCTAGTGTGATGGTTTTCAGAACTACCTGTTTCAACTATGTTGTCGACTTTATATTGGTAACAATATTTTTATCCTTGTTTGTGATTGTAAATTAAAATTATAATGTAGTATTTTGAACATTTTATATGGGCTATTGATTTAAATTCAAATCATTGGAAGACTTTGCTGTGCCTCTGCATATGAACTACAGGATTATGTTTATCTTAACCTGTCATGTGCATGAAAATAATTCAGATTTTTTTTTCATATACAACAATTATTAATAGCATATGTCACTGGTAGTGGCATTGTTGAAAGTTGAAATATGGTTTGAATTTTATAGCATTCATGTTGCCAAAATATATTTTGCAAGTTTCGGCTTATTGTTTATGAATGTCCGGTAACATTATATACTTGTAACCTAGAGTAAGATCCAGTTAGTTTACATTACAATAATGCAGAGAAGCAAGCTATCTTAGCTAATGCTTTTCCTTTGTGTCAAATTTCATGACTATTCCAAATGTTGGTATTAGGTAAAGAAAGGGATTTCATAATTTTCAACACCTTATAATTTGTGTTGAAATCCTAAGAACAAGAGGAAAATTGTGCTCCTACCCTAGATTACTCTAATGTTATTTCATTGGTTGTGATCTACTTAGAGATGACAATATTAGTAATCATGTGTATTTTTCAAGTTGCAATTTAACATCCACAAAAGGCGTAACTACCCAGGCACTAAATGAGAATGGTTAGAAATAATGCATAACATTTAAAAATTCTGATATTATTTGCTTCCTAGTCCTAAGACCTTTTGAACTACCATTTTAGAACTTGGAAATCATGTTCAAGTTAGTGTTGAGTTATTTGAGTTATGTTGAGTTATTTGAGTTGTTTGAGTTAAGACCATTCAATTCATTCATCAAGTTAGTCTATTTAAAGATTGACATAGTAAAAGACCTAACATTATAAGAGATTCAATAATGTAATAGTTAAAACTTAGGTTATATAAGGTTGAATATCACATTTTGTCAGAGCCTCGCAATGAGACATTGAACTTATTAGCCAAAAACATTTGAAATCAAAGGGTACAATAATTAGTGAATGGCAACCTTTCAATTGAAATATTTTTTTGAAATACATTGGCGAGCATGACTATTGAGCTTTGAATAGGTCATTCATTATATCAATTGAAATATTTTTTGGTATGAACAAGGATATCAAAATTGTTAGGTTTGGAATATGCTCGTGGGAATATACACCTTTCTAAATCTCCCTAGGGTGCAAACAAACCAATTAGTGCAATGTGCACTAACAACTTCTCTTTAATATTCATAACATTAAAAAAGGATTGATCTCTTAGATATGTGTCATAAGGTATCCCACCACTATGCTTATGTCACTCATGCATGTATTGGTGAGGTTGTTATTCAAGAGCACCTTCTAGGAAATTTTCACACTTTAGTACATACTCTAGAGTAGTCAGTGTTGCATGTATTATTGAGTTTGTTCTTCAAGAGAATCTTCTGGGAATTGTTGACTAGTATAGAGTAGTCATTGCTTCATACATTTTGTTAGCCTATTTTTCTACAATATGAGGGATTAGGTGGCACTTCATTGAATCCATAATTATCATCCTTGATTTTTTTTCTCATATTGACCCAATCGTTGGGGATTCAAGAAGGGTGCTCCTGGTGATTCAATATGGAGGAGAGATAGTATTTGGCGGCGTTGGTCATAATCACTTCAAGGGTAAACATCAATATGATCCTATTACTCAAAAGGGTTACTAGAAGGTATGTAATATAATCATGTTAGTTTTCCAGGTTTAAGATTGACTGTATTTAAGGATAAACACATGCATACCATGTTCTTTTTATGAGTCATAGTTACTAGTAGGTATGTCATGGGATTATTCTACTCTAATAAATCGATGTTGCTATTTCCTTCAGTTTGACATGGGAGACTTCCTCATTGATGATCAATCAATAGGTCTGCATATAGTCCATCTTCTTCAATTGGGAACATGATTGCTTCTTAAGGAATCTTATGAAAATATTGATGGCATTTTATGAACATTTAGTTGTAGGTTTCTGTGCTGGAGGTTGTGTTTCTATTGCAGATTCTGGAACTTCTTTGCTAGCTGGTCCATCGGTAAAGCTTGCAAACCTTTGATCTTTTGGAAATTTCTTGTATAAGTTAGTGGTGTTTTCTAGGTCTATGCATGATAAAAGAATATAAACAATATGGGTGTCGCACATTTGATGCTTGTATGCTCAAGCAATCAATGAATGATCAATAATGCTCATTTGATAAATTGATATGTTATCTTTGTAGTATGAAATATATATAGTTGAACCGATTTCAAGAATTTTCTTAGTATCAAGGACCGAAGGGAGATAATTTTATTTTTTTGTTTGATTACATTATTTAAACCAGTGGCATGTCTAGATGTTGTTGTAATTTTCTATACAAGGTGGACTCTTCACATTGTTGGTTCTATGCATTGTTTTGTTCAACTTCCACCCTAGCAATATATGCAATGCTTTATACACCATGTGTTACTTTTATTTTGAGATTCCTCATAATCTATATTTGTGATGTGAAAATATTTGATGTTCATGATTTTTGTTCTATAATCATTGTCAATCATGTTTGCTATCATTTTCAAGGGAATTATAACACAAATCAACAATGCTACTAGTTCCTTGGGTATTGTCAGCCATGAATGCAAAACTATTGTGTCACAATATGGAGATGGGATTATGGAGCTCTTAATGGCATATGTATGTCTTTAATTTATCAAAGCTTATATGAATCATCCTAAGAAAATGTCACATGTAAGATTGCACCTTTAATATGAGTAAATTATTGGCATAAAGATAACTGGACAAATGGATTGATGTATGTTAGTTAGGTAGGATTTCTTAGGTGTCAGCTGACTATAGAATTGTAGCTGCTTCTAAAATGACAAGATTAGCTACATTGTTTACAGACAAATCCTGAGAATATCTACTCACAGATTGGCTTGTGCTCTAATGATAGTGCAAGAGATGTCAGGTGAGATTCCTTTATGTTGTTTTTTGTTGAAATGATTGTACATAGTCTAACTATGTACTCATCAATAATACCTTTTTGGGATACTGTGCATGTGAATTTTTCTTTGTTAAGATTCATTGATAATGCTGAAAATGGTTGATCTCTGGAGCATAGGAGTAGCTAGTGTATTAGAAAAACCACATGAAAAAGAGACATTGTTGAGCATCAGTGATGGTATTTTCACTGCTTTTCAGATGTTGGGTATGTCGGTGCAGAACCGGATTTCTCATAACCAGACTAAGGAACAAACTATTACCTATTTGATTCAGGTAATAAGAGTTTCTTGTCTTATTTTAGGATTTTTTTATTTGACAAGGATGCGGATATTTGTTTTAGCATCAATTATTCTAATATCAGTGTTTATAATATTCCTAAATGTATTATTCAGCTCTGTGACTGATTAACAATCCCTAATGGAGAATCAGTTGTTGATTGTGATCAAATATCAAGCATGCCAACTATTTCATTTTTAATTAGAAATAAAACATTCAGACTTACTCCATATCAGGTTTGGTTCAGTCCCAAATAAACACATTTTATTTGTTGTCCAATTCACCCTGCAATATTGATGTCTTGTCTATCATCTATGGTTTGATGTTTATAATCTCAGTTTGTTTTAAAATAGGTTGTTGGGAATTCAGAATTGTAGGAGATATGTAGAAGAAAGGAATTTATGTTAGAAATGTGCATTTGAATAGAAGTTGCATACAACTTTCTGTACAAAACATACGACTATTTAGTAATTTTAGCTTATTTTTTGTTCTATACTTTGATTCCTAAATTTGCATTGTACTTTCTTGAATTGTAAGTAAACAAATAAAATATCCTTATTACATAATAAAATGAGAAGAGGTTGTTAATAGGTTTCAAATTAATTTTAAACCTACTTTAATTTGTCATGTGATCCATTGTTTTCAGATGAGGTTTTGATCATCATAAACTAATCCTAAAGATAATTTACATAAATGCAGTTTTGAAGCAGAAGAAACATTGTGTTTTGCAATCTTCGTGGGTATCCATTGGTGGAAATCAGTAAGTGTACTTGCTCTTGTTCCCATTTGGAGTTGTATAATACACGGTGATTTGAAATGGATCTATGTTTGTTTTTCAATATAGAGTGAATTTTTTTTCTTGCAATTAGAACACATTTGAGGGTTTGTTTATATAATGTTAGGGTTTAAATTATGAAGCTACTACTGTATTTTGGACTTGAATAATATGTTATTTGCATGGGATTTGATCCAAATACAATAAGTTGTGCCCTAGCTAGTGATAAAGTTATATGGAGTTTACAGACTACCAGATGTCGTTTGGGTAAAAAACAACAATATTTCCAGTTTTTTACAAGATTTGGCAAATGCAATAAGGAGGGAGGTAAATGTCCTTACATTAATGATTGAGAAAAGGTAGATATATACACTAATTTTCTGAAGGGAATATGCTCGAATGTCGACTGTGAGTTGAATCATAATGTATAGTAAGACATTAACTCCATACACTAGACATGGAGATGTCTAGATAAAAGAAAAATGATGCAGTTTCCAGGATCTTATGTTAGGATTGATTATGTTTTATCCTACTTGTTCTGTTTATTTTTGTGCACACATTACTCCAGAGTGCATGTAATATTGCTCATATTTTCTAAAGGGTGAGTTAATTTGACATTTTCTGTATTACGCTATCAAAATTTCTTGAATCCTGGTAGCCTAGATAATCTATTGTTTCTTTCTTTTGACATGTTATTACACCAAGGAGAATTTCCCTTATAAGCATGTGAATGTTCACCCAAAAGCTTCATTTTTTTATGGATTTCTCAAAGTCTATTGTGTTGAAGGTGATAAGGTATTGTTTGTTACATAGTGGAAATTGCATTTTGTAATTTTTTTGATATGTTTATTTCTATTCTTATTGTATGTAGTCCTTGTGTGTTATATCAAATATATAGTGTATGTTTGTGTATTGAAATTTACTATGTATGGTTTTTGGAAATGCAAGGATGAGTTAAGATGAAAAGTGTATACAAATTTAATTAAATGATAAAAAAATATATGTCAAAGTAAAAAGCATCATCCAATTTTTTTAATAAATTGTAGCCTGCCATTTTAAATTTATTTCATGCTAACTCTAAGGTGGTACCATTCATAAATGACACTTCCATATTTGATTAAAATTATTTGTTTCCATATTTGATTAGAATACTCTGGCCACGAATCTGGTTGTATTTTTTATCTTGTAGATCCATTTGGAAGATACCACACTTTTACCTTCTGGTTTGGGAACTACTTCCCACACAGCATTCTTCATTATTGATTGGTCTTCTTCCATCATGGCTTCTACCCATTCTCTCTTTTGAACAAATACTTCAAAACAAGTAGGTTCTTTCTGTACAATATTACACATCAAATCTAATGTCCCTTCCTGGAAGGGCATTAAGTGTTGACCATGTCAAGCACCTAGGGGTTAAAAATTGAATTAATTAAATTACCTAGGGAATTTTGGTTATTAAAAACTATGGAGGAATTCATTATTAATTTATTATTCTAATTATTTTCTGTAATTATTTAATTAATGTGGAAAATAATGACATGTGGAAATGTGTGTCATGTTAGGAGGGATCATTAGTCAATCCAACTTGTATAGGATGAAAAATAGAAACTATCCAAATGTCATGTACCCATATTTTTTGACATAAAAGTTTTGACCTTTCCCGACACCTTGGGGGTCAAAATATGCATTAATTACCTCACTTAGGGAATTTTGTCCAAATGTTATTTATGAGGCTTTTACTTAGTTTTATTTATTTATTTATTTAATTAATTTGAAAATAATACATGGAATTAAGATTTCCATGTCAAGAGGGCACAAAGGGCATGCCAACTTGCCAAGGAGGAGAAATAGAAATTGTATGACAAAAGCAATCCGATGGAAAAGGGAAAGTGATAAAAAACCAAAGAAAAGAAACCATCCACAAAAAGGCAACATCAAACTAAAGGAGGCTGCAGTTTCCATTTTTGAGTGCAGTGACAAAAGAAGAAGGTAGAAAAGACTTTCATAATGAAAAGAAGAAGCATCAGACCAAAGGAGGGGTGCAGTTTTCCTTTTTGAGTTCAGTCACAAAAGCATGAAAGTCAAGAAAATATATCATAAGGATAAACAACAACTCTAGGTCAAGGAAAGTGTAGTTTCCTAATGGGATGAAGCATACAATAATGGAAACATCTTTGAGGACTCAAGCTTGCTAAAATTATCCAGGAGGGTGCATTCATGGTTAGGGTTAGGGTTTCTAAGTGGATGACTTGTTCTCACAGGTCACCTATTACCTATCCTTGCTAAACAAGTCACCAATGGTTTATAAAAAGACAATTAGAGCTCATTTAATTAGTTTGGATAATGTATGTTGAGATATTGATTGAATCTAAGCTTCATTACTGAGTGTTGTGCCTTAGTCTATTGGAAAATGTGCCCCAAATCCTCTCTTCCTCTTCCCTGTTATTTTTCTCCCCTTATACATTCATTGGAGATGATGGTGAGATTATTATCACCATCCTAAGTTTCATATCAAACATTTACAACAGTTCATCCACCCATTGAACACGAGCTCCAGTGAATCCTAGATTCACCTATTCTCTCATTCCTAGTTTGATGAGAGATTTAGGCCTCCTACCTTCAGTTTTGGATCATATATATGGAGATATCAGTAGTACCATATTATTTATTTTATGTTAATCCAAATACCACCTTATCAATTCTATAATATAGTAATCTTTGATCTTCCAGAAATCTCATATATTCAGTTTTCATGAATGAGCCCTATTTTCCCACTAGATGGGGTTCTTATGAGTTTTTATGCAATAAGAGTAAATATATTACATGGGAAGAGTATTAAATTATTTTACATGTTAATAAATGATATATTAGTCTCTTTTATCAGTTATTAGCATTATTTTATGTAAACATATATGAAATTTATAGATTATTGCACACACTAGCTAGTTGACTAGTTAAATTTGACTAGTCTCACCATTTTTGTAATTCATAGAGTTATGTGCATTAGAATGAAATTTAGGTAGTTGATGGATTTTTTTTACTGACCCCTATGTCCATCCAAACCATTAAACTTAAATTTATTTGGGTATGTACCCTATTTCAGAAGCCATCTTTGCGCAGGACCTCACTAGGCTAAAATTGTGAAATTTTCCCAAATCTCTCCTAAACTTCCCAAAATTGTACAGAACTGTTTTGAAATGTATGGAAAATTATTTTATGATTTATAAATTTCTTATAACATATCTTTACTTTTCCCCAAGCCTTTGGTTGAAAGGATGTGAAAGAATCTTCCTAGTTTCATGGTTGGGTGACCAAGAAATATGGGAGTAATTTTTAGCATAGATGAATCTAAAACATAAATGGTACCTGGTATAAATGTGTTAGGGAATATGATATATATGTCCTAAAAGTTTACTTGGTTGTTTCCCTCTGCCCACTTCCATGCCTATGAATTTCTTAGTAAAATACCTTTATCTGCCTAGTCCAAAAATTACTGAATGTATGCAAGTTTTATATCATATTTTTAATTGAATTTGCAGTGATATTAGTGTTGATATCTATATATCAGATCTATAAAATTAAAGTGGTATCATATATTTGAGTTCATTTTGTGAAGAATCCCTTTCAGTTTGATTCCTTCCAAGTAAAACTAGTAATTTCCTAGCACCTCGTTTGACAATTTTCTGTACCAAGTCTTTGTCTAGAGTTAGTATCTTGGAAATATGTTCCGGAGATATTGTAGTGGTAACGGATATCTTTCATTGGCTCACCCTATGGAAATAAATATCTCACTGAATACATTTGTAGCCATGTCATACTATGAGGATGACTATGATGACCAGTATGAAGAGTACTGTAGACAGTATGAAGAAGAATAAGTCCTCTATGTTGATGGATACATATCAAGAGATAAGGATGGTTACATTTGTGAAAATGTGGAGTATGAATACATCAGGTTTGAACCACCAATGGCCAATACTTAGAATTATTTAGCAAATATGATAGATGTTGGTCCCAGAAATGACTGCTTTTTGACCTCACTCACTATACCGATTTTTCCTTATCTTACTCCATTTTATGCACCAAACAGAGGTTCTTCCTTCATTTGAGCCTTGAATCCTTACAAGTATGATTACTTATTATTTTCTCTTATTAATACTTATGATTGTTATAAACAGGGCTTTGCCTCTTGGATTATGCTAACAAATTGAGATTTTATGAAGATAGTTCAATATGTGAAGAATACAGGTGTATCAGGTCGATTGGTTTCTAGAAGAGATGAATATCCATTTCCAGATGTACCCATGGACTCCATATTTACATGTGAAACGTAGTCAAAGATCCTGATTCCATGCAAGTTGCAACAGGAAAGGCTTCAACAGACTCAGCCTCAACAGCGCGTCATTATTCAAGGGTAGCTGCAACTGATGAAGTATCTCTTAAATGGGTTATGTTACTTCATTATCGGCTCATGCAATAGAATTCCTATATTCCCTACTTCTGTTTCACCCATAGCTATAACAACGCATTGTAATAGGGTAGCCTGAAGATCGTAGATCTTCATGGCTTCCAAATATTAGTGGGAAGCATTTATGAGTATTGATGTATAAATATTAGGAACTATTGAGATCCAAGGGTTGGAAAATAATTGATTGTATTATATAAGTTGTGACAGAGATTGTATTTTCATTCTATTATCTAATATAAGGAGCAAGATTCTTCAGATCTCTTTGTTTTAACTTGTGTTAGTCTCCAACGTCTCTGTTCAAAGGCTGGGCCCGCCTTCCCACAGATATTTCTGAGTTAATTAGGTGTTTATATTTTTTGTTGTGTGGTGTGGATGTTATAGTAGAGGCATTCTTTCGTAATATCTACAACAGTAATGATTCATTGTGTGTTTCCTTGATTGATCAAGTAATTTCATTTTCTGTAATCTGCAGTAGAGTGGTGTGACAGTCAACTATGTAGGTTAATTTCCTTTCTGCAATTGTGTGATAGTTGTAATAGCCAATATCATCCCTATTTTGTTTCAATTGCTGTCTTTCTTGAGTTTTGCCAATTCAGTCCACTTACAGTTATAATTGTTGAAGTTCAATTTCTGCATTTCTGATTCTTAGATTAAGGTTGAATTAAGATAGTTATGATGATTTCCATATGGGCTGGTAAATTAGGATTTAACTTTTTGCAAAAGTAAGTCTACATGTTTATTTCCTGACTCTTTCATTTCTAGATTGAAGTTTTAGGAAGGTAATTACAATTATGCATTCTTAGGAAGGTAATTTATATTAGATTAATCATGGGAAGAATTGGGCTGAACATATAGGTAGGATAGTTCATTCAATAGCATAAGCTACTTAGTGTTTAAGCACAGACAATGTAAATTATATTTGCAGTAAAAAGACTTTCCTGGGTTGATAATTTTATTGAATATTATGTATTCTTTCTTTAATTAACTTGCATACAGAGTTCCCAACATTTTTGTGCCATTGTCGGGGAAGGTAATGATTAGACACCATAGTAGTTGCATCCATTCATTTTTCTTTAGTTTTAAAGTTTGCAGGTTTTGGGTTGCATGAATATGAGAAGAGTACAACGTGACAATCCTACAACCCCCATAACTCCTCAGAATACTAAAATTGTAGGTGGTCAAGGTCATGGAAGAAACCCAACATTGGGAAGAAGAAAATTCATTGACGATCTGGTTTCCAGAACCAATTCCTCTACTAGAGCTCACTATCAAGGGTCCTCCATTAGAATAATTCCAATGATCCCAAGGTGGAAGCGTCAGTTTCCACAGTGTATAACACAAGAGGAGCTATGAAACCCTTAGGTGTCCCTACGGAGGAATACAAAGTTAGTCCTATGGGAGTATGTGATCAATACATGGTCTATCACATTAACGGGAAAAAGGTGACAAAGGAGGAGTGGACACAGTTTCATAAGAAGCAGGAAAATCAGAAGGAACCAAGGTAGGAGAGAGAAGAAGAAAATATGAATAACAGACGCGATCCGAAAGTTCACAAAGAGGTTATAGGGGAAAATAATCACAACAACGATGATCCCTCACCTAAGGGAATAGTTTCCACATTCCAGTTTCCCATGAAAAACATATCACCATCAGTATTACCCCATTTTCATGGAAAACCCACAGAGTATCCAAATGAATTCCTCTTCAATTTTGACATACTCAGTTGCAGCTATGACTACACTTCCAACGAGTGGAAGTTAAAACTTTTCCCTACTACTTTGAAGGATAATTTTCTACATTGGTTCATGAGCTTGGCTGGTGGAACTGTCACCACCTAGGACTGAATGAAACATGTGTTCCTAGAAAAATACCAGGAGTACCACAACACCAAAGATAAAAGAGAAGAGTTTTTCAAGATGGTACAAAGGGATGAAGAAAACTTGGAATATTTTGTTGAGAGGCTCTTGTACAATGTGCAAAGGTCTGGACAGACTAATATGGGGTTATATTTTCTCAATATAATCCTACTTCACGGGATTAGGGAAGATTGCCTAGGTATGTTAAACCTGCTAGGAAAGAAGGATATCTCAAAGGAATCCTTTGAAAAGATTGTCGAATTATGCAAAAGGTATTCCAGAGGGTATTCCAGGAACAACAAATGGGATAAATTAGAATGAGATGTCTTCGACAGAATAGATAAGTCATTCAATGGAGGATCTACCAAAGCAAAAATAGGCAACCTTCTCGAGAACTTCAAAATAGAAATGATGAGCTCCATATCCTCAGAAATATATGTCCTAAGGGAAAATCAGAAACAAGCAGTAAAGGATCTAACACTCGGTGTATTCTACCCCAAATGTAGGAAGAAACATCCCCTGAAGGAGTGCCCACTTGATAAAGTAGAAGTGTGTTAGCTCTATGAACTGAACCATGAAACAAAGGAGTGCCCCTCACTACCTCAAGTGAAGGTAGTTCTACAAGCATCAACCCCAGAAGTGGAACCATCCTACTTCATTGCCCAAAAAAAGCCTTGGCAACCTCGAAACCAAGGTATGAATCCAGACTCGTTTCCATTTTCAAATAATATGAATAATTGGAATAATATGCATCAGATGAATACACAATTACCTTCACCTTATTCCAACCATCAATGGAATCCTTCTCAACCTCCTATGCAAAATTTCAACTCCTGGAACTCTTGGACACAGCCACCAAACCAACAGAATTCCTAGTCTCCTGGGTGGAGGAAATTCCATCCAGGGAACCCGTTTTCCCATACCCAATCTCCTCAATAGTTTCCTCATCAACCATACCCTCCTCAAAAATACCCTCAACCATATCAGCAGTACCAACAGCCATAGCTACAACTCCAAAACAATGCTGCACCCAATACGCCTCTACAACTGCAGATTCCTCCTCAACCTAATCCAAACACAAACAATAAAGTAGTCCACCAGTTTGATACTTCCAACATTCCCAGTTAATCCATTACTCCAGTTCCCTATAATGACGTCCTTTGATGATCAGGGAGGGTAGTGGAGCCTTTGGTCATTGAGGATGTTCCATCCTTTGCATCTGAAGAAAGGATGAATCAACAATAATCATCCAACACAGTGATCCCCATTATTGAGGATGTTGAAAATCCTACTGAGACACTAGCTGAAACACAAAGAGAAACATCTATTAACACAAAGCCTAACAAATGATTAGAGAACCGCCATATCCTGAAATACTGACACTACAGAAGGCAGTGGAGCAACCTCAATTTAACCTCNAACCTTTATGTCAAAATTCCACTACTACATGCCCTTCATGATGTGCCTATCTATTCCAGAACTGTTCAGGATCTATGTACAAGAAAAGGAGGTAGAAAACCCATGGATCCTCCCACTGTCCATGTCATAGGGAAATTATCTGAATTGATAATGGGAAAAACCCTCCTGGGCCAAAGATGATGATCCTAGGAACCCCACTCTCACTATGCAGATTGGGGGCATGAAGATACCAAATGTACTGGTAGATTTAGGTGCATGGATTAATGTCATGACCATATAAACTGTACAAAAATTTGGGCTCACCAATCTCATTCCAACCCCTACCATTTTAGAACTGGCAGATATGTCCACCATCAAAACCGAGGGAATATTGGATGACCTCATTGTCTCAGTTTATTCGTGGGAATACCCAGTTGAATTCCTGGTTTTACAACCCAAGTCGCAGCTTGGGGGGCACTCACTAATTCTTGGAAGACCTTGGTTAGCCACAACTGACGCTTATATTAGTTTTCGGTCAAGATCTATGACCATCTCGAATGGTACTGAAACAAAAACCTTACCTTGTATCCTCCATCTCGACCTAGTTTAGAAGTTGAAACTTTGTTATGGGTAGAGATAGAGGAGGAGGAGGGCGTTCAACCACTATTAACAATAGGGAAATCCTTGACCTTGAAAGATGAAACAGAAGACAATGCCATTAACGGTTTCATCATTGAACCCACCATTATCAATAAACAAATTTATCAGATCCTAAACAGTACTCTAGGTGAAACAGAGCAAGAAAATATCATAGAAAAGACATTAGTAAGTGACACCCTCATCATTCCAGTGCTAAAGAATTCGAAAAATGTTCTAGTTGAGATAGAACTCGAAAAAACATTGAATATCAATCTCTATCTTACTCCTGATGAAAAGGAATGCCTAATCACTCTCTTGAAAAAGCATAAGGGATCATTCACCTAGGAGTACACAGACATGAAGGGTATCCCTTCTAATCTATGCACCCAACACATTTATATCAAGAGTGACTCCCAGCCTATGTGCCAGCCACAACGAAGGATGAACCCCAATCTTAGGGACATAGTGAAGGAGGAAATTCAAAAAAATTTGGAAGCAGGGTTTATATACCCAATCTCAGATAGTGAGTGGATTTATCCACTCATGATAGTACCTAAGAAGAATGGTAAATGGAGAGTCTGCATGGATTATAGAGAGCTGAATAAGGAAACACAGAAAGACCACTTTCCTCTTCCTTTCATCGACCAAGTACTTGATACCCTGCATGGGAATAATTTATTTTCATTTATGGATGGTTTTAGTGGGTAAAATCAAATCCATATTGCTCCTGAAGACAAAGAAAAAACCACCTTCACATGTCCCTAGGGTACCTTTGCATATAGGGTGCTCCCCTTAGGTTTATGCAATGCACCAGCCACTTTTCAGAGAGCTGTGATTGACATATTTTCAGAAATGGTTAATGATAGTATGGATATTTTCATGGACAATTTTACCCCTTATGGCAGTGAATTTGAAGAGGCAATGAAAAAATTGGAGAAGGTTTTAACATGCTGTGAGCAAACCCAGCTATCTTTGAGCACTAAGAAGTGCCACATGATGATGAGCGAGGGTGTAGTGCTAGGGCACTTTATCTCTACTGATGGTACCCAGGTAGATCCATCCAAGATTAGGGTAATTGAAAACATACCCACTCCTAGAACACAGAAATAGGTACATAGCTTTTTAGGGCATGCTGGTTATTATAGAAGATTTATAGAGAATTTTTCAAAACTAGCTTCTCCTTTATTTACCTTATTGATGAAGGATGTATAGTTCGTTTGGAATGATGCATGCTAGACAATGTTCACTAAACTTAAGAAGAGGCTGTCTACAACTCTTATATTAAGGGGGCCCAATTGGGCTCTTCATTTTCACATTTCCTTAGATGCCTATGACACTACCATTGGAGCAGGGTTGGGACAGTAGAATGCTCAAGCACCATATGCAATTTATTACATCGGTAAAAACTTGGCCCCTACTAAAATCAATTATACTGTTAAAGAGAAGTAATTGTTAGCCATTGTTTACTCCATTAACAAATTCAGACACTACATCATTGGATACCCCATCTTTGTACACACTGACCACTCAGGCATCAAGTATTTAATGAAAAAACTGGTTACAAATGCTAGAATAACTAGATGGCTGTTACTGTTATAGGATCTACACATTACTACTGTTGACAGACCTAGGAAAGAAAATGTTGTTGCTGATTTTTTATCTCGTTTTACTAATAGTGATGACAACCTGCCAATTGAGGATTCTTTCCCAGATGAACACTTGTTTGCAGTTTCAGCTCATTCCCCTTGGTATGCAGATGTTTCTAACTACTTGGTTGCAGGTAAGCTTCTGGCACACTTGTCAAAATGAGAGAAAAGGAATATTGTTCAACAAAGTGCCAGATATTGCTGGATAGATGGTCATCTTTTCTACACAGGCCCTGATCTTGAGATCAGGAGATGTGTAAGGGAGGATGAAGTCTTCCATATTTTGAAGGATTGTCATGATGAACCATGTGGAGGGCACTTTGTAGATAGGAAAACACATCATAAGGTGTTGAGAATGGGTTACTATTGGCCGACAGTTTTTAGGGATGCTAAAGAAGTATGTCCAGTCTTGTGACAACTATCATAGAATGGGCCAACCTAATAGATTGGATGAAATGCCTCTTCTACCATAGTTGGTGGTGGAACCCTTTGATAGATGGGCCTTATATTTCGTTGGGCCTATCAATCCTCACTCAAAACATAAATCTTACATTTTAGTTTGCACCGACTACATGACAAAATGGGTAGAGCCTGTGGATTTGGCCAAGGCCAATGACTAGGCTGTAATAGATTTTTTGTATGGAGAAATATTCACTCCTTTTGGAATACCCAAGGGAGTAATCATAGATGGAGGACCACAGTTTGTTTCACATAAATTTGAAGCTTTTCTACAGAAGTACCATATTCAACACAGGATAACTTAACCATACCATCCTCAGGCCAATGGCCAGGTGGAAAGTACCAATAAAGTTATTGAAGCTATCCTCACCAAAACAGTAAGGAGCCATCACAGAGATTGGGATGACAGACTTTTGAAAGCACTGTAGGAATATCACACTACATGGTGTAATACTACAGGTTTCTCTCCTTATGACTTGCTGTATGACAAGAGCACTGTCTTTCCCATCGAATTTGAAATCAAAACCTTGAAGACAACCATGGAGGTAAAATTAGATGTAACTGAAGCTCAGAGGAATAGATTGAATCAATTGAATGAACTTGAGGGAAAAGGTATAGCTTCTATGGATCAGACAACATTAATTCAGCAACAGAGATCCAATTGCATGATCGATTCATCAAGAAGCGAGTATTTTGTGAGGGAGACTGAGCATTATTATATGATTCAATATTCAAAAGGGAATTTAAAGGTAAGCTACGTACAAGATGGTTGGGTCCATATCAGATAGACAGAGTGTTTGATAATGGTACATTCCTCCTGATCACCATTGATGAAAACCAGACACCATTATTTTCTAATGGTCACAGACTGCAATTGTACCACAAACCAATTTCAAGGGACGTGTTTATTTCACAGGTTGCAGTTGATCCAGGGTACCAGTTAGCGCAGGGGAAGGAATCTTTCTTTGCACCCCTTTCAATCTTTAGAAAGTCACTGTGATTTCAGCACAATTTTTTTTTGTACATAAATAAATTGATGTTTACTGTTTTTATTTCTTTTTGCTTTGTTTTCCTTTAGGCTTGATGTTTTTTTTGAAGAATCTGTGTAGGAACTAACTTAGGGAGAAATGGCCACTACCGGACATGATGACTAGAACCCCTATTATAACTTCCTATTTTGGGAAAAAGCTCCATGAAGAAGAAAATAATTTGAAGGATGAACAGTTCGACGCAGCTGCAACTTTGCAAAATTTGCCTATTTTTCGGCCCTGTCGCAGCTGCAACACCGTAAAACCTTGCCTATTTTTCCATTTCACAACTGCAACACCATAAAACCTTTCATACTTTTTCATTCCGTCATAGCTGCAACACCATAAAACCTTTCCTACTTTTCCGTTCCATCACAGCTGCAACACCGTAAGATATTTCCCTTTTTCCGTTCCTTACAGCTGTAACACCATAAAACATCGTCCATTTTCTCATTCAGCGTAGCTACAACTTTGTTAAAATGTTTCTCATTTTTACCCTTTCTAGCAGCTACGACTTCGCTAAGTTGGCTGATTTTTCCTGTGGCTTGTGGCTGCAATGCCTCCAAATTTGTCCACATTCAGGCTGCAACTCATCCAAATTTGTCCAGAATTTTTGCCGCCCGTGATTTTGCTAATTCTGACTCACCTCACAGCTTTAATTATGATTTCGTCAAGATCAACAAAAACCTTTTTGGTTCACCATAATAAAAATCATGGCGACACACACACAATAATATTTCAATTTGAAGGTCACATTGATACGTTGTATTATTTCGAGAAGTCACGGTTCATCTCATAATTATTAAGGTATGGTTCTAGTTATTTACATGATTAAGCATTAAGTATATTTGACAGAGTTAATCATACCTACCTTTTTATACCTCTCGTTACACTCATACTTCATTAACTGTCTATTCCCATGATCTAATGGCCAATCAAGCTTATTTCACGACTGCCACCCTTTCCTAATTTGGGGAAAAATCTTATCAATAATTATATGCTTACAACCGTCTTAACTTTCCAAATTTTCCCAAATCCAACCTCCATTGTCGGAGTCTGCAATTTTCTAAGCTGATACTATAATTTAGAAAGAAGGATAACATGGGTATCCCAGCCTGACATGAACCTCCAAACATGCACGCATTGTAGAATAATGCTGAAGTTTTTGCTATCTTCAAAGTCGTGGGTTGGAATGAGTTTTTCCAACTTCTCAATCGTTTTCATCATGAGACTTCTCTACATTTTTCTTTAAATATTACACAAACCCACTTGAAGATCAGGGGTTTGATGATAGAAGTTTCTGAGGTGATTGTGGCGGAGGTTACCGTCCTCCCACAGGTAGGAAGAGCTTGGTTTGGGAGAAGAAATCCCAATGTCGCCGCAGTACAGGACTTTTTGGTGGTAAGTGAACAATTGCATCCATCGGTGCAAGGAATAGAATTACAGTCACTGCCTTGCTCATGGGATCAAGTGGTCATCTTCCTCTGAACCTAGGTACTAGAATGCCTATTATTTTGAGTTTCTACAACTATCTCATTTACGCCATAGAAATCTACTTAATGTTCCATTTTTTCTATTTAAAGACCTACATCACATGGCAGGATTTTTCAGATCATCTAAGCATCCATATTCTTCCCTTACCCATCACGGCCTCATTAAAATTTTAATCTTAAGGGCCTTAGCTTAGAGAAATCAGACATGGGAACAATTTACTAGCCAACCTCATGCAGCCTAGGGACCTGTAATTTTCCCAAGGTCCCAATCAGAGAGGAAATAAGGGCACCTACACTTGTGTTGGAGGTTCAATTGGAAGAAGAGCAAGAGGACCGGAGTCCCTCCAATTCAGTTGGGGTGGAAGATGAGACAGGATCAGAAGAAGAGGAAGAATCGGTGAAGGATGTAGCAACAGCAAACCCTATGGAAGGGTTGGAAAATTTGGGAGATCCAATAGCAGAAGCTAAAGCTGGAGTAGCATTGGATGCTGTGACAGTTGAAGATGAAGTTGTGGGATCTGTGATGATAGAAGAGAATGCAGAGGTCCTCACCATCGAATCCTCTCCTAAATGGAGGGGAAATTTAATTGAAGAAGAAACAAATATGGCAGAGGAAAAAGAAGAGGTTGAAACAATAAATATCCCTTCTACATCAACTGCAAGGGTGGAAACCATTGTACCTCAATGGAAGAGAAGAAGGTCAAGAGAATAAATACAAGCATCTCGACTAGTGAGGAGAAGGAGAACCTGATCAGTCACAACAGCTGAAGCACTGCAAGCAAAATGGGCAAGGATTGAATCGAATATCGAATTTCCCAATTTGAGACCTAGAATAAACAATGAAGTAAATTAGGATGTTGCTACACAAGAACCAACATCCTCATAAATCCCTGCTAAAACTCCATTTCAACCAAGAACAATTGAGCCTAACGTGTACATAATCCCTGATGTGGAGTTGGGAGAAGATGAACAGATGCAGTCACAATCATTAGGGGATATTTAGGTATTTGGAGAATAGTTTCATATTTCAGGAGATATGGAAGTAAATCAAGAGAAACTCCAGTAGCATGAAGAGATGATGGGACAAGACGTTGATACAAAAGAACCGGTAGTCTTGCATCTCCCCGTTGAGGCCACAATTGAAATCCAAGTAGTTGTAGTTGAGGCTCATATGGAAATTGAAATTCCAGAAGAAGTTGTTACACAAGACCCGACATCTTCACAATTGACTATTGAAGTTACTAAAGCCAGGTTGTAGGAAAAGAATGCTGTCACACAAGAACCAACACTCTCAGAATTAATGACAGAAGTACACACACAGGATGATGTTATTGAAGGAGAGATTCAAAAATAAGATGATGTTACACAAGAACCACCATCCCCATAAATGATTGCAGAAGTACCCATGCAGGCAGAGACTACTAAAAATTTGATAAAAGGGCAAGTTGTTACACCCCCAGTGAAAAATGTTCAAATTGAAACATCAGGTGGAAAGGTATGCACTCAATTTTCCCAGAAATTTGTCAATATGGACTTTGATGATGAGGAAAATGCAGGAGATGAAAGAATATAGGGGCTGATCAAAGAGCTGTCACTGTTACAAATAGAAGTAAAGAAATGGAAGAGGCAGGTGGACAAGTACCAAGAAGGAATTATTCCCCTCGTTGATCACGAGAATACTATCAGAGAATTGAGGGAAAAATGGGTAGAATAATTAATGTTCTAGAAATTACGGTGGGAAGAAATGCACAAAGAATTGAATGAGATGAAAAAGTGAAAATCTATGCAGAAGGAGAAGGATTAGTTGTATATTCTTTCCCAAGAGCTTCTAAGAACTAGGGCACCATATCCTTCTTACCCTGTGTTTTTATTTGAACAATTTATTTGGTTTAAATTGAAAGCAGTAAAAGAAGGGAGACCTTATGAAGTGACAACCTCAACTCAGCTTTTGGAAACATTTATGGAAAGTATTTTCATTGAGAAGAACCTGCTCTGTGAATTTTATTTACATCAAATGGCTTGTCCTTTGGATTTCCATTCGAACCTTACCCCTTACCTAAGAGATATTCAGCTGAGGGATTTTTCCTCTTTTGTTAGCAATCATGTACAATGGGGGAGATCTTTCCAGACATTTTCTCATAATGTGTCTAACACTAATATTTGGATTTGGAGTAAGCCTCAATCCCCTATACTTCTCCTTGCTCTACAGAAAGGCTTAGTTCTTCCATCAAGACCCAGCAGATGGTTGAACTTCAAGAAAGGGTCATCTCTAATTGTGTCAGCCAAATTTCCATGCAGCAACAGTTAGCTTTGGAATATAGTAAGCATAGATGGTAGGTTTCTCCTTTATCATTGTAGAATAGGGACCCTTAATGTTTTAGGAACTTTAAACATGCTCTTTCGAGGGTCAAGGGGTATGTGAACTACATAAGGAACTATGGAGCCAATTGGTTGGGACTCGAGTTCAAATTTCCTCTTATCTGGTGGCCAGCAAAACCATACAGGGAAGATTTCTTTCTGACAAAGGCAGAAGAGCAGCATTGTTGGAGGTATTGGGTTTCCTATAATGGATTTCTAGAAGAACGGGCATCACCTGAAATCACTTATAAATTTTCCTCTCTCCATGAACAAAGTACAATGCCATATTTAGATTCATACTAATGGAGGTTGTTGCATAGGGACATGCAACAGGACAGTTTGGGGGAGATGTTGAGCCCAGAAATGACCCATTTTTGACCTTAGGCACTATACCCATTTTGCCTTATCTTACTCCATTTTATGCACCAAACAGATGTTCTTCCTTCATTTGAGCCCTGAATCCTTATAGGCATGATTACTTATTGTTTTATCTTATTAATACTTATGATTGTTATAAATAGGGCTTTTCCTCTTGGATTATGATAACAAATTGATATTTTATGAAGATAGTCCAAGATGTGAAGAATACACATGAGGGATTCACTTGTTGACCAATATCCTATCATGTTAGTTCATATTGTGGCTTTTAAAATTATTAAAAATTGAACCAATATATTACAGGTATTGGGGGGGATGAGGGGTTTAAGGTGGGGGTGGGTAGGGTGGTTTATAAGGATTGAGGTATAAAAAGGGGTGGGGAGGAGGTNCAAAATTTTGGGTCAATATCTCTGGAAATTAAGGGTATTCTTTAATATCCCACGATCACACGTGCTATGTGAGATGTTCACTAAGTGAAGTCCCCGTGAGAGTATAGGTGTATCAGGGCAAGTGGTTTCTTGAAGAGATGAACATCCATTTCTAGTTGTACCCATGGAATCCATATTTACATGTGAAACGTAGTAAAATATCCTCATTGCATGCAAGCTGCAATAGACTTAGCCTCAGCAGTGCACCATTATTCAAGGGTAGCTACAACTAACATAGTATCTCTTAAAAGGGTTTTGTTACTTCATCATTGGCTCGTGCAACAAAATTCCTATATTCCTTGATTATATTTCTCCCACAACTGTAACAACACATTGTAATAGGGTAGCCTGAAGATCGTATATCTTCATGTCTTCTCGATATTAGTGGGAAGAAGTTATGAGTATTGAGGTATAGATATTAGGAACTATTGAGAGCCGAGGGTTGGAAAATAATTGATTGTATTGTATAAGCTGTGGCATATATTTTACTTTCATTCTATTATCTAATACAAGGATTAGCATTCTTCAGATAATTTTGTTTTAACTTGTGTTAGTCGTCGGTGTCTCTGTTCAAAGGCTGGGCCCACCTTCCCATAGAGATTTCCGATTTAATTAGGTGTTTATATTTTCTGTCGTGTGGTGTGGATGTTACAGTAGACGCATTTTTTTGTAATAGTTGCAACAATAATGATTCATTGTGTGTTTCCTTAACTGATCAAGTAATTGCATTTCTTGTAAGCTGTAGCAAAGTGGTGTGACAGTCGATGGTGTAGGTTAATTTCCTTTATGCAATTGTGTGATAACTGTAACAACCAATCTCATCCGTAGTTTCTTTCAATTGTTTTCTTTCTTTAGTTTTGCTAATTCATTCCACTTACAGTTATAATTGTTGAAGTTCAATTTCTGCATTTTTTATTCTTAGATTAAGGTTGAATTAATTTAGTTATGATGGATTTCCATATGGCCTGGTAAATTAGGATTTAACTTTCTACAAAAGTAAGTCTAGATGTTTATTTCCTGAATCTTTCATTTCTAGATTGAAGTTAGAGGAAGGTAATTACAATTCTGCATTCTTAGGAAGGTAATTTAGATTAGATTATTCGTGGGAAGAGTTGGTCTGAATATATAGGTAGGATAGTTCATTCAATAGCATTAACTACTTAGTGTTTAAGCATAGAGAGTGTAAATCATCTTCGTAATAAAACGACTTTCTTGGGTTGACAATTTATATTGAACATTTTGTATGCTGGCTTTAATTAACTTGCATATGGAGTGCCCAACAATAGATGCAATTTAAAACTTGCCCCACCACTACAAAGAGTATCTTTCCTTGGGGGAAGAGATTTGTAAATCCATTCCTTTCAAAAAGTATTTTTATTGCAGATTTGGATTTGAGCCCAAGGATGTATATGATTATTATTTCAAGAGAAAAAAAAACATTCTTAGAGGAACCAAGTTGTTCCATCTTTGTTAGCAATGAGGAGGAAGAAGGAACCAAAATAAATATTCTCCAAAGCCATCTACATCTTCAAGCATTATGATATTTTTTGGGTTCTCTTAAGAATATTTTCCAAGAGTTTTGACCTATGTACCACTCAAGATGGAGAAACATCAAGCTGCTTGAAAGAATATGAAGAGAATATATGTGCAGACGAAGACCCAAGAGTAAAAAATCTGGTTGTGGGTAGTGTGGAGAATGAATGCACTTCAAATTTCTTTGTGGGTGATACATAGATCACTGACAAGGTTGTTGCCTCATGTATCGGTGAAAATACACCTTTCGGATCATATCCAAAAGGAGATTACAAATCAAAATTACCGTCACCTTTGGAGCCATATTAGGAAGAAGAAGACAAGGCTGCACCACTTGGGTGTGAACCTACAAATTTGGTGGAGGAGAAGGCCACCATAGTACCCTTACCTGAAGAGAGTAATATGAAGAACATGGATGATAAGGTATCTTATTTTTGCAGCAGCCATGATTATTTCCAGACATCTGAATCATGGGAGATTCAAAATATTTTACTTTCCTATGAGGACTACAGAATGAAGGAGAAGAATGAGGGAAAAGAATTCACTCGTAGTTTCTCTTTTGGTGAACAAAAAATCGGTGTAAAGGAGGGTGATGTTTTTCATGATGATAAGGTATATTTTTTATCAAATCCAAAATAAAAACATAGATTGGATCTGATATCATCATCTAAAATTCCTAATGAAGTGGAACACAAGCCCCCAGTAGTTGGGTGTGAACTAGGAAAATTGAAGGAGAAAAATATGATGCAGAGGGATGAACACAGTTTAGAATTTTGGACTATCTTGCAGCATGCTGAAGCTGAAATTACAAGGCATGAGATGCTTTCTTATTTTTGTATATATCACATGGCATTCCAACCTTCATAGATACCCTCCACTTAACACCATGGAAGTTATTTTGCAGAAAATTCAAAGGATGACTTGTATGATGAGAATGAGTTTTTCGTTGTGGATCCAGGACACAAGAAAAATAGTATTATATGTCAGTTGTTAGAAGAAAAAAATTTGGTGGATTATATTCTTTGTAAGCCACATCATCTTAGTGGAACACTTAAGGAGGACATAGAAAATTTTATGATAGCGATGGGAAACCTTGCTGACATCAATGCCTTGGTGGCAACATGTTATTGGAAAGCCTCTAGAGGAGAGATGGAAGGAGAAGAATCTCTAGAGGAGTGCATATCAATGAAAGAAGGCATGTCCAAGATGAAGGAGAGCTATGTGGACTTACTATCTGACAGATATCATGTCCTCATGGTGGAAAAGATGTACCATAGTGCACTCAAGAAAGAGGAAGAAGAATCAGACAGGCTCACTCATGAGTTGGAGATTACCAGTAACTCATTGAAGAGCACACCAAAATCCCTTCAAGATTGAAAGTTGCAGATCTGTCAAATTCAAAAGGAGTTGAATGTGTCACACCTTTCATGTTGCATGGAAGGAAATGTTTTGGGTATAATGGAGGAACCTCATGTGGAGGACAACCATGAGGAAGGAGCAAATTTGCAGGTGCTTGGGAAAAGCTATGAGGAAGACAATATTGGCCAAGCACTCATTGAGATTGAGATGAAGGATGAAGTGTTATTCTCCATTGGAAATATGGTTGATCACATTCAGTATGGATCAACAAATAAAATTCCTTGTTCATCCATTGATTGGGTGGATAGAGGCACCTTAGGAATTGAGACCATGGGAGGTAAAAGGTTTAATTTCTATAATAAATTCTTGGTTGAGACTAAAATTGTCCTTACATGTGGGAATACACAAAAAATTAATTTGAAGCCATTGGAAACTTTCCATTCTGTTATTAGCCATAGGTAGAAATCATCATCGTAGACACTCTGAACTGAGCCACCACCGCCTTGGTGAAGAAAATTTCTCCCCACATACTCAGTCTAGGTTGACAAGGAGAGAAAGCGGGTAGAGGTATTATAGGGATGAGACCAGGCACTCTCTCAAATAAAAAGGCCACCAATATACTAGAATAGCCAAAGTTCTTCTGTCAACCTCTCTTGTAGTGAGAGAGTTGTTTCTTCATTATTGGGATTACTCCCGAGAACTAGTCAAATATGGCTCCCTGTAGGCACTCAACAACAATCCTGATCTTTTTTCAAGTAGAAATATGAAGGGATGATGATCTTTCAACCCTCACTACTATGATTACCAACACTTGTAATGGGAAGTTATGAATATGTGCAATAGGGATGCAAGTACCCCTTTTCTGAGCACCGGGCATGCAGTAAGTGTTGATATAGTCCTGAACACTTAGAAGGTCACCGCCTTTGTCGATACCGTCTAGATTTATTGGTGTTCCCTGTTGTGAAAAACCCACAATGAAATAGATGTCTTCCAGTGCAATTTCTAGAATCTCACCTTGTGATTCAAATGCACCAAGATCATGATCCTAGTATTTAATCAAAAACTCAAGTAAGCGGACATTGGATCACATAGGTGAGGTACAAAAAAACTTTAGAAACCCTCTTTTCCACAATGCATGCACCTTGGGGGAACTTCATAGTGCAACTTGGTCCATAGTTTCATGTTCCATCTCCCTCCACTCCAACACCATGTTTTAGCCTGTCCATAAAGCCACCATCAAACATTAAAAATAATTTAAAAACTTTGATTTTGGCCCTAGGTTTACTTTTTATATGTTGCGCAGTATACGCGACTATCCTTTGGACATGTCACGCATGATACGTGGGTTGCCTCTGGGAAAGTTGCGTACAAAACACGTGTACATGACTATGTAAGTTTCAAACCCGCGTATACAGTGTGACCTTCCTAAAATTGGATTAAAACATTAAAATTTTGCATAAAATTGAAAATTTGAATGGATGAAATGGAAGAGCATGAAGAGATGAATTACCTAGCACTTGCAGATTTGAAATTCATCCACTGGTTTGTCCACACTGAGCGATTGAAGTCAGAGGTAAAAATTGCATATATTGGGTAAAAATATGAAATGGTGATTTTGATTTCTATTTTTGAATCATTTATAGAAATAATTTCAAAACGTGGGTTTTTTGGCCTACAGTTTTAATTTTTATTAAAAATCAAACTAATACCATGTCATGTTTACCTAATGCAACAGGTCCAAGGTTACTCAAAGTTGTTTTTCACTCATATAGGATAGGATTTTGGTCATTTATATGCATTTTTGAATTTATACCTAATCCACCTTAACCCTAGGATCAGTACTTTGACCACATACTATGGTTTTCAACCATTATCACCTTGTCTATACCATTGTTCTTCCGTGGATAAGGCTTTCTTTCCATGAGTACCCTAGTTTAAAACACATTATTGTCTTTCAGTACTCATGCCACATTTGTCATAGGTTTAGAGGAGCCTTCTTAGCTATTTTTCATGCCAAATTGAGCCTCATTTTGGTCTCTTTTTAGAAGCTATCCCATTTATAAGGCTCCCTTCCCTTATGGAGTTTCTTTAGGTCCAAGTCTAACTCCTCAAAATAGACTTGACTACTGAGTAAACTTGTCCATTCAGGCTCGTTAAGAATATGTGAATGGGCATCCACATTGGTGGCAGGTTATCACTTTCTCGGGCCATGTGGAATAACACGAGAAAGGATCGCTCTCATTTCTACAGAATTGAGAAGAGTATTAT
Organism: Pseudotsuga menziesii; assembly: GCA_001517045.1. NCBI lineage: Eukaryota > Viridiplantae > Streptophyta > Pinopsida > Pinales > Pinaceae > Pseudotsuga > Pseudotsuga menziesii. The sequence goes on from LPNX011227419.1 coordinate 88,188, forward strand.
CAGGCATAGATTTATCACTTTTCCAGACCTAAGGGACTAAACTTACGGAAAAGGAGCACCTAGTATGAGCTTAGTTTTCTCTTTTTCTTGCTCTGGACCTAAACATCAAAAATATTCTAAGTGTACTTTATGTATTTTTCATGCTCGTTAAACACTAAAGAAAAAAGAATTGAGTTTATTGTTGTAATCTCCATTCCTCGTAACCAAATGGATCTTTCCAAGTGATCTTTCTTTCCTTCACACTCGTAAAACTCAAGCTATAAGCTACTCTTGATGGAGCGCTGAGTAGGTGGCAATTTAACCTTTTTCAGACCTCCCTAACTAAGTATGAAAAAGGTGTGCATTTTCTTCTTCGGATGTTAAGAGAGTTATTCTTTAGTATTTTTTATACTTTTCCAGCCTTAGGAGACTAAAATGGACAAAAAAGGAACCCACTGGAGTCTTCTTCGGAGTTTTCAAACTCTCTAAACATTAAAAAACCAATGATGATGTACTAGTTCAGGCTCATAAAATCCACAAATAAGTAACATTATCAAGCATTATTCTCTCCCCTCTTCAAGCTTGTAAAAAATGAAGAGAGACCTGAGTTGACTTTTCTAGGCTCATTAAAATTTAACAGGAAATATAAGGAAGAAGTTTTCTTTTTGGTTTACAAATGGTGGCAGGATGTCCTCCTTGAACATAGAACTCTTTGAACTTTTCGATATTCATGTCTCAGTGTGCACTTTCATTTTCAGCTATCACTTCGAGTTTTCTTACTCCTCCACTTGTCCTTTATACATGGGGAATCTGATCACGTTTCCTACATGACAGATAATTCTAGTTGTCTTGTCTGCAAAGTTAAAAGCTTCCTTGGGTCACCTCTGTGTCATGCTCACTGTTCAAGGATTTATCCCTGCATCTAATTATTATCTTGATTCTATCATTATCCTATATGATATCGCTTGTGTATACCATCCCTTATCCAATTCCTAGTCACTTTTGTGATCCATTGGAGGATCTATTGCCTTCCTCATCATAGTATGGTTTCTCATCAGTACTTCCTGAAGACAAAGACCTAAATTTTTTATGATAGTACCTTAGGATTCACTTTCATCGTTGGTGAAATCATTTTCTTTAGTTGTCAGTTTCACCTATTGATTTAAAATATATTGAATCCTTTCCATGTTCAACTTCAACACATCTATTCACATGGCCTGGATTGTACTGGTTCCTTTGTATTTTTTACGCATACCTTAGGTTCACATCTATAACCTAAGTTGCGCAAGATTGTGCTATGTTCAGCTTACACAACTTCCAGATTTTGAAGACTCATCATTGTATATTGTGGCTTCGATCCACCTTTGTAATATACATGGTCTTGTACCTGTATCATATGATGTAATCAAATATTGTAAAGGAGCTAGTGTTCCAGTATATTGAACATGGCATCCTCATATATGATTTTGTATATGACATCGATATGTATTTGTTTCAGGTACTTCATCTGCTTCCTTGTACTTCTGAGTTCTCCAAGACTAAGATTGTAATGTATTTCGGCCATCACTTCCTTCTAACCTCACACATTAGGGGGCATCTTTTATTAGCCAAAATGGAGTTTCTCCATCTAGTGCTGACATTCATAATGTCGATACACAAAAGGACAATTTGGATTGAAGTGGCCAAAACACTATAGATGTGCATGACCTTTTATGCATTATCCTCAAACTAGCCTTATATATTTTTATTCTGAGTTTTGGGTTGCATACGCAACTATGTGCATTGCAACTCACATATACCTTGCATATGCGAGTTCCCTTTGAGAAACACAAATATCATACATGATTTGCCTATATTAATACTCGTGTATACCTTAATTTGACCTTAAAAATATAAATAATGATTAAAATATATTAGTTGGTCCCTAATCCATAACTATCCCAACTGTCTCAACCATCCAAACCTTCGAAACCTCTCTATTTCCCAAAGTATAAATAGACGCCTTGGGATGGGGCTAATCAATTAATTTTTGGAGAGCAAAGTTATGTTGGTGGTATACCTTCATATTCTTGGAGCAACAGAACTCAGAGTCCTTGGTTGTAAAGGAGTCCTTGTGTTAGAAGATGGGTTGTATTCTTACCCATTCACCTTTTGTTAATAAAGAGAAATATTCTTCCAATATTGTATTGTACTTGTCTCATGTATATTGGTTTAATGAATATGTTCAATGATGTTGTTAATATGCTTTTCATCTAACTTATTATTTATATATATATGATATATTTCTTGAAGAATTGGCTCTTTGGGTGAAGGGATTTTTCCTATTGATGCCACATGAGGAGCAGGAGGATCCCACATATTCCATTGATGAATTAAGGGTTCATCCATGTGGTATGAAAATTTCACCATTCCCTTTATGTGTGGACATGAAACATCAGAAGAATCTATTTTATGTCTTCATCATGCATGCTTATGCATGGAAGTTCCAATTGAGTCAGTTTGGTGGTACAAGTAGCAGACTATTGAGTTTTTGCACCATAAAAAAGATAGCAGATGAGATATTCCATGTATGGTGGGAGAATCTTAGAAAATTTCAGCTTGGCATGGGGAGAGATGATATTCCAGTGTGGTGGTATGATTTTCACATCCTCATTTTCATCCTCTGTGATGAATTTTTTGTGTGGTTATTACTAATTATTGGAAGGAGGAAGGTAATACCATGGGATCCTGGCATTCTTGGGAATGACATATTTCCAAAAGGAGCAGTGTTATCTCCCAAAATAATTTAATTTGATAGTGTGAAGGATTTAAATCATGCGACGAAGGATGTGCATATCACTAACAGTTTGAAAGCCGCTGTTTTTTATTTTGGTGAAAAAATCACAAGTTGTAGTTTTCAGTGGCTTAGGCGAGGCTCAGAAGATCTCATTAGCCACCAAAAAGGGTCATCTTTGGCATATTAGAAAGGAGTGCAACATATACACTAACCACCGAGAGAACATTTTTTACAACAGGTTGGAGGTTTAGTCCTCTACAACACTGGCGTTTCAGAGGTTTAGTCCTCTATACCGTCGACACTACGAAGAATCTTACGGTTTGAAGCATCGACACATTCAGTTTTAGGGTTTCAATCGGTGACAAGTTAGTGGTTTAAAGCACCGACGCGTTCAATTTTGGGGTTCCGATCATTGACACATTAGTGGTTTGAGGTATCGATCACCGACACATTAGTGGTTATAGCTTCTGATCGCTGATGCTTAACCATCGCGATGGTATTGGTTTGAAATGTCGACAATCTAGCAGCATTCATTTTTGAGGTTTCGATGTTTTAGTGGTTTGAGGTGTCGATCGTCGACGCCTTAGTGGTTATAGCTTCCTATCATCGATGCTTAATCATCACAATGGTAGTGGTTTGAATCGTCGACACTGTAGCCACATTCAAGTTTGAGGTTCCGATCGTTCAGGTTAGAGATTCCGATCGTCGATGCTTAACCATTGCACCATTAGTGGTTTAAATCATCGACACTGCAGCCACATTCAGGTTTGAGGTTCCGATCATTCAGGTTAGAGCTTTCGATTGCCGATGCATAACCATCGCGTCGGTAGTGGTTTAAATTGCCAACATTGGGGACACATTTAGGTTTGAGGTTCTGATCATTTAGGTTAGATATTTCAATCGCCGACCACGGCAACAGGGTAGAAATGTTTGGTGGATTAAGCAAGAAATATCACGTTAGTTAACTATCGAAATGCTGGATTTTTGCAGCTAAATTATAGTGGACCAACAGCAGTGATCACTAGTGAATACTTCAGTTATTTAATGTTCAAATTAGTAAACTAAATCTTCATCATAGTTAGACAAATAGTTAGGTGTAATGTCCCTAAAACTTCGACCAATGAAGAGGACATTACGATACATGACATCATCCAGGCATCTAGCCCCATTAACAAGACATAAATTCATATAATGTTGAAGCATGATACTTAAATACATAAAATATATTATGAAGCATTATTCATTCATATACATAGCATAAGAAAACTTAAAACATGCATTCATATACAATTCATCATTCAACATGTAAATCAGCATTCATCAATGGTAATTATAACTGCAGACACAAGTTAGGCAAGAATACTTATCTTATAGAGAACTTGTTTCGCAACCAGCTACATCACTGTAACATTGCACCCAACCGTAGGCCTGTGTGCTCCTTTTTCTCTCAGCAACGTTGCCACCCCTGAGCTGGGCATGATTCCCCAAGGAATAAGGAACTAACAGGCTTACGCATAGCCAAGGATAACACCACTACAATGGTACACAGTTCAACCAAGCCAACATAGTTGGGTTTATCAGGTAAACACCAGATCGACCAAGCCAACAAAATTGGGTTTATCAGGCCATCCAGGAGTTGGGAAAGGCTAAATGCTAAGCTGGTGAGCTCATTGAAGAGCTAAGGAAACCTACACCAAAACAAGTCTGACTTCTAGGACAACCACACACACCCAACATAAGGAAATCGGTCCTTTCTCTACAACATAGTCCCTCAGACCCTGATTCCCTTTCCAGTGCTATTCAGGGGTTGTGGAGAAGAAATCATTCCCACTAGCTCTGTCCGTGTGGTTCCCAAACACACCAAGTTTGTCAAGCACATCAGGCCTTCATCACCACTCCAATGTAGTCCTAAGACCAACCACTACGTTCAGGTAGCAAACCAACAACCAGAGCTTTGATGGGGGAAAACCACCCCTGAATTGTTCTTGGCCCTATCATGGCCAAAATGATTCCATAGCAATCTACAACAGCCAATTTAGAAGGATAAGTTAGCCAATAAGAGTGGGAAATAACATCCAATTAACGATGAATATAACCACAGTCCACGATCAATAACGAATGTCTGGACAACTACAGCAGGAATGCAAGCACAGGAAAAACCGCCCTTAACATAAACAAGAAGAAAACATACCACCAAGGAAACCACAGGAAAAACATTCCCCTTAGTGAAAACCACGACAATCCTTCACAGTCCGACAATGGTGGAGGAAAAAACCCAGACTTCTAAGTGAATAGGAGGAAGAACGTCTCTCCGATGAGCAAGGCAGTGTGTGAGAGGAATGGCGAACCCCCAAACCATGGATTGTCCTCCTTTTAACTTTGCTCATCATGAGGAAATGAACATTCGGCGGTGGGGAGAGTGGGCAGAATGATCGGTTAATCACGTTGTGGAGGGAGTGTAGGCGTGGGCGTAGTGGTATTCTTGCCAATGTATCGGTCAACCCATTGGAGTATGTGTATGAGCAAAGCATGGAAATCATGCCACACGCCACTGCCAGCATTAACAGCTCCAACCACCAACAACACAATTAAGATGGTCGTTCGATGAGACAAGATAAGGTGAGCAATTAACAAGGTGACACATGGCTTTATTTTCCCCCCGACGGCTCAAAGTTTAGCATTCCCAATCCTTATCCTTAGGAATCATGCCCCTTATCAATTTATTTGTAGAGAACATAACTGGTTGGGTTATTTAATTAAAAATGCATAGTTAAATGATGTCACAATTTAATATGTATGCCGCATGTCCCGATATTCCATCGATGACAATTTCTATCTGAAACATAACATAATCAAATCCATGGTGGGGCCATTGCCTTTAACTTCGCACCATGATTATTTACAATATATGTATCATGTATATTTAGTGCAAATGGGGTCAAAAATGGGGTGTTACATTCCCCTCCCCCTTCAATAGCACTGTCCTCAGTGCTTTACAAAATTAAACAAAATGTTACACTGGTATCACCTCAGTGTTCCACAGAATTGAACAAAAATGGATGTGCCAATCGCATGGCATCCTCCAGCTCCCATGTAGCCTCTTCAGGTCCATAATTCTCCCATTGCACATTTACCTACCCTATGGCTCGATTTCGGAGCATTGTGACCTTCCTGTCGAGGACGCGCATTGGATCGATTTGGAACTCTCCCTCAGGTTCCACCTGAATCACATCCCAATTTATCACATGGTTAGGATCATGTACATATTTCTTAAGCAAATAAACATGAAAAACATTATGAGCTCTAGTACTAGCAGGCAATGCAATTCTATATGCAACAGGCCCTATTCTTTCAAGCACTTCAAACGGCCCACAATATCTAGGTGACAGCTTGGCACAACTTCCAAGCTTTAAATAACTCTTCTTTGATTTCACTCTGAGGTAAACATGATCCCCAACACTGAATTCTCTGTTCATGCTATGCTTATCTGCATAGATTTTCTATTTGTCCTGTGCTACTTTCAGATTCTTCCTGATCTTTACAACCTCTTGCACCATTTCCTTGAGCAACTCTAGTCCAAGCACAACTCTGTTCACTGGGTTATCCCAAGTCACTGGTGTCCTACACCTTCTTCCATACAAAGCTTCGTATGGACACATCCCCAAGGATGTCTGCTGTCCATTGTTGTAAGAAAAATCTACCAAGTGCAAGTAATATTCCCACTTGGTTGGTTTGTCCATCACATACATGTGAAGCATATCTTCTTGGACCTGATTCACTCTTTCTCTCTGCCCATCTGTCTGAGGATGGTATGCAATGCTGAAGTTTAGCTTTGTACCCAAATATGCAAACAACCCCTTCCAAAAATTGGAAGTAAACTTGACATCTCTGTCAGAGACTATTGCTTTCGGCAATCCATGCAATTTGAAAATATCCTACATGAAGATCTTTGCAAGGTCGTCAGTCTTGTGCATAGACTTCACTGGTATAAAATGTGCCGCTTTTTTCAACTTGTCTACCACAACCATGATGGAATCATGTTGTCTCCAAGTCATCATCAATCCTGTAATAAAATCCATGGAAATAACTTCCCATTTCCATTCCAGGACTGGAAAAGGCTGCAACAGACCTGCTATATGCTGATGCTCAACCTTTACCTGTTGAAATTTAATGCACCTTGAAATGTATTCAGCCATGTCCTTTTTCATTCCTGGACAAAAGTATTGCTTTCTAGCTGTAGCAATTGTCTTCTAATATCCTGGGTGACCAGAATACGGAGCTTGATGGATTTCATCCATAACAACTCTCCTCAAATATGCTACATATGGAATATAAATTCTACCTTTATAAGTAAGAATTCCATCTTCTTCCAATTTATATCCTTCATACTTCTTCTCAAGACTTTGCTACTGCAATTTGTCTTTTACCTGCTCATACAATTAATCTCCAGCAACATGATTAACAATCTACTGCCTCAAATCTGATTGGCAAATACTAAGAGATGCCACATGCATTTCCTATACCTTCCTGCTGAGTGCATCAGCTACCTTGTTTTCTTTTCCCTTTATGTGCTTGATTTCGAAATCAAACTCACATAAAAATTCCAGCCATATCGCTTGCCTAGAATTCAGAGTAGGCTGATCAAACAAATACTTTAGTCCATAGTGATCTATTCTGAGTTCAAATCTTCTACCCATCAATTAATGTCTCCACATCTTGAGAGCATGTACTATGGCTGCAAGCTCTAGATCATGAGTGGCATAATTATTCTCATGCTCCTTCATCTTTCTTGACTCATAACATACCACATGGTTTTCCTGCATAAGGACTCCTCTAAGCCCTTGTTCGCATGCATCGGTACATACCAGAAAATCCTTCTTTGGATCTGCAACTTTCAATACTGGTGCATTGGTGAGAAGATTCTTCAACCGCTGGAAGCTCTCTTCACACTTCGAAGTCCATTCGAACTTCATCCCCTTATTTTGCAAATAATTGATGGCATGTGCAACCTTAGAAAATACTTCAATGAATCTCTTGTACTATCCTGCAAGTCCCATAAAAGATCTTACATCTGTCACATTTCTTGGAGTAGGCCAATTCATAATGGCTTCAATCTTCTCAAGGTCCACTGATATACCCTCTTCTAAGATAATGTGACCCAAGTACTAAATTCTATCCCTGTAGAAGTCACACTTACTCATTTTTGCATACAGCTGATGTTCTCTGAGCACTTGTAATGTAAGTCTCAAATTATCTTCATGTTCTTCCTCATTCTTAGAATAAACAAGAATGTCATCAAGGAAAACAAGAACAAAATTGTCCAAATACTTACTGAAGACGTTGTTCATAAGGCACATAAATGTAGTTGGTGCATTTGTGAGACCAAATGGTACCACTAGAAACTCATAATGTCCATACCTTGTCCTGAAGGTTGTCTTATGAATGTATTCATCCTTGATTCTCACCTGATGGTAACCAGACCTCAAGTCAATCTTGGAAAATACCTTTGCTCCACTCATTTGATCAAAGAGGTCATCAATCCTAGGCAAAGGGTATTTATTCTTCACAGTAACCTTGTTCAACTATCTATAATCAATACATAACCTGAGTGTACCATCTTTCTTCTTTTCAAACAGCACCGATGCTCCTCAAGGAGACACACTCGGTTGGATATACTTCTTTTCCAACAACTCTTGTAGTTGCATCTTCAACTCTAGCATCTTTGGTGTACTCATCCTGTAGGGTGTCTTGGACACTGGTGCTACTCCTGGCACAAGTTCAATGGTGAAATAAATGTCCCTCTTTGGAGGAAGCCCTGGAATCTCATCAGGAAATACATCCTTGAATTCCTGTAACACCTAATAGTCCTCCAACCTAGGAGTCTCATCTCCTGTTGGTTCTAGAATATGAGTTGCATACAACTGCAACCTTTCCTACATAACTTCTTCAACTGCATTGCTGAAACGTGTCTCACTGAAATTACCTTCGGAATACCTTTCACAACTATTGGTTTTCCTTCTTCATTCATGCATTCAAAAGTCTTGTTATAACAATCAAGCTTCACTCGGTGAGCTTCTAACCAATCCATTCCAATGAGAACATCATAGAAACCAAACAATAGAGCATTTAGATCTACACAAGTGATCAATCCATTCATAACCAATGGACATTTCTATACCATTTCACTGACCTTTCTCTTAGTCCTCGTGGCTAGCTGAACTAGCCAAGGTTTCCTATGCTTGTCCTTCTTAAAAGCACAAATATCCACTACTCTAGGAGTAATGTAACTGTGAGTAGAACCAGGGTCAATCAAAATAGAAACAGATTGTTCAACAATCTTACTTGTAACTTCAACCACAACTGACTAGTGATATTCTTGGTGGTCCTCCAGTGCTGTATAAATTCTAGGCATTGCCCTTGCTAGTTGACCCATTGTTTCTGCTTCTTGAATGTTATAAGCTGGACTTGCACTCTCATTCTCGAGTGGAAAATTCCTGCGCATGTGGGGCCCTCCACATCTCCAACATTGAAGTGGTCCTTTATTCTATGGTGGATCTTTAGGCTTTCCACCTGTCACTCCAACTGGATTACTCGCAGCTTGGGATGGCTGCTTTTGCTGATTCCTGAATCTAGAAGGTTTGAAACATTTCTTCCTTTGGTCGAACTTTTCATTCTTCTTGTCCTTCCATGCCTTATGGTAATCAGGTTTACCTTTGCTTTGCTCATAGAAATAATTGGTCTTCCTTATGGCTTCTTCAAGAGTTCTCGGTTCATAAAACTCAATTCTATCTCTGTAAGACTGGGGAAATCCAATCAGAAACCACTCGACCTTCACCTTTTCACCTCTAATGTACCGAACATACCTCAACAATTCCAAAAAATTATTTACATATTCATCCATGGTTTGCTGTCCCAATCTCAGCTCATGGAACTCCTTAATATTATCATCATGATACCTGCCAGAGAGGTATTTCTGCCTGAAATACTTCTTCAATTGTTTCCACTTCAGTTTCCTTTCACTGATCCTCCTTACTTCCTTGAAGTGTTCCCACCAAATGGATGCTCTCCCATTCAGATTGAATATGGAAACTCTTTCTTTCATGTTTCCCAAGTAATCCTGCACTTGAAAGTACTTCTTTATCCCAAGAAGCCAAGCTTCGGCCTCATGTCCAGTCTTTATCTCACCATCAAATGTAGGAGATTTATCTTTCTTAAATTCATCCTGAGAGCGATCTGTATGGCATATTCTTCTTTTCCTTTTGGGAGAATATGAACTTGTATCTCCACTAGATCCTTCAGAATCAGACGATCCATTAGAAGTCCTTCTCCTCCTCCTAGTACTACTCTTACTGCCTTCTGGTCTTGCTATTCCTCGTCCAGAGTCTATCCTCCTTTACAAATCTATCAAAACCTGTAACATAGTAGTATTCAACTAATGCTACTCTTCGTGGGCTTTAACCAAGCTTCTCATGGTGGCTACAACATCTAACAGTGTCTCTTGGAATCTCCTTCCATTAGACTCTATGTCATCATTTCTATTACGGTCATTCTCTCCCATGGCATCTCTTGCATGCTTGTAGGAATCCCGAGCATCATACCCATCATGGGTTCTCATGACTGAACCACCCCTTTATTTACCACATTGTTCTACCTAGAATACTTCTCTTGGGAGTGTCTATAATTCTGCAAACGCGTTAGTAGCAAAATGTTAGATGCATATCATCAATATAAATCAAAACTACTTACCTTCCTCTTCTGGAAATTCATAAAACAACAATTTTGCTTAAAACACAAAATATTCCTCTCTCGTGTTCATCCCTGTAATCCACTGACAGTTCACTGAAATATGCTAAAATAGTTGGAATTTGCTGAGAAAATTTCCGCTTCGAAAAACCCAAAATTTCCTTCTCTTCATCGGGTCTGTTCCACACTAATTTTTCGACATTTTGGCAGGAAAATCGCCCAAACTTTTGATATGCATCGACAATGTCAAGGACTGTTCACCTATTTTATTTCACTGTATTGGATCAAAATCCAACCTCCCTAACCTAATCAGTGATGAAACTAGTTTATGCGCTGCATCAGCAGTCGGGTGTCTTGTGCATCAGGTGGCTATTCATCTCAGCTTCCGCAACGGTGGCTAATAAATCTTCTGTGTCTTCCATGGCCACAATTCTATCGGCTATTGGAAGAACTAACCTCTGCATAATGGCGATCCAAGTCACTACCTTTCCTATCATTGTGGTGATCCAAATGGCAACTTACCTCTGATGTGTCGGCGATCGGCTACGTTATTACATCGGCGGTTAGTCTCCTAGGCAGTCGCAACGACGAAAATCGATCTCACTGTAGGTTCCATGGACATTATTGGCTGTCAAACCTACTAATAATCAAGTGGGTAGTGCCTTAGACTACCAGAACGACGGGTCCTTAAACCTTTAACATTCTCGATCAATGCTCTGATCCTTAATAACCTTCCGACGACCTTACATTTAAACAAAATTTTCAAATTTTCTTCTCATCAGCTGTCAGAAGCATTAATCACTGCGTCATCTGTGGTTGAAGTCTCTACTTGTCGGAAGGATATCCCACTCTCCAGCCACAACGGCGGACGCACGAACAACTAAAATTTTTCGACGTTCATCGACGGTCCGATCTTCTAATTTATTTTGATGACCTCCATCGATGACTTCATCAACTATCTTCCGCCAGTCGTCGATAGGTTTCAACACTTAGACAAATTTTTGAAATTTTATCACCACCGCATCGGCTAATTTATCCTCTAGACTCTGTCGATTCATCTAATCTAACCTTCTCCAAATCCCTCTTTCCTCTGCTGACACCGAAAGTCAATATTGAGTGTTCCTTCAACTATATTGAGTCGGCATTTCAGCGGTCTTTAATTGATCTCTGCTGAAACTGCGGTTCCCACTTTCACTAAGTTTCATCGACGAACACTTAGAAAATTCTTTCTCCGGTACCGCGTCGGCTGTGTGATCAACTAATTCTTCTAATTATTGCCGATCAAATAGACTAAGCTTCACCAGCGGTTGAGTCTATATCAAACGACCTTTCAACTAGCTGCCCGCTGCATCGGAAGGGCTTCCCACTAAGTCTTCTGATGTGCCAACAGTCTGTCCCTTAGAAAATTTTTCTTCAACAAAATTTTCTATCATTCATAGATTTCTTCCTGCTGCTCTCTGGTAGCCTACCTCTGCTAATTGGCCTTTCATGGCCCATTCAGGCCCATTCTGTGACCAAGGCTCTGATACCACACTGTAACGTCCCTGACCCTCCGACCAGTGAAGAGGACGTTATGATACATCACATCATCTAGGAACCTAGCCCCATGAACAAGACATACATTCATATAATGCTGAAGCATGATACTTAAATACATAAAACATATTATGAAGCATTATTCATTCATATACATAGCAAAAGCAAAACAACATGCATTAATATATAATTCATCATTCAACATGTACATCAGCATTCATCAATGGTAATTATAATTGTAGATAGAAGTTAGGAAAGAATACTTATCTTATAGAGAACTTGTTCCGCAATCGGCTACGTCACTGCAACATTCCATCCAACTGTAGGCCCGCGTGCTCCTTAATCTCTCAGCAACGCTGCCACCCTTGAGCTGGGCATGATTCCTCAAAGAATAAGGAACTAACAGACTTACACATATCCAAGGATAACACCACCACAATGGTAAACAGTTCAGCCAAGCCAACATAGTTGGGTTTATCAGGCGAACAACAGATCAACCAAGCCAACAAAGTTGGGTTTATCAGGCCATCTGGGAGTTGGGAAAGGCTAAATGCTAAGCTGGTGAGCTCATTGAATAGCTAAGGACACCTACACCAAAACTAGTCTTTTTCTAGGACACCCACACACACCCAACATAAGGAAATTAGTCCTTTCTCTGCAACGCAGTCCCTCAGACCCTAATTCCCCTTCCAGTGCTATTCAGGGGTTGTGGAGAAGAAATCCAACCCACTAGCTCTATCTATGTGGTTCCCAAACACACTAGGTTTGTCAAGCACATCAAGCCTTCATCACCACTCCAATGTAGTCCAAAGACCAACCACTACGTTAATGCAGCAAACCAGCAACCAGAGCTTTGATAGGGGAAAACAACCCCTGAATCGTTCTTGGCCCTATCATGGCCAAAACGATTCCACAATGATCTAGAACATCCAATTTACAAGGAAAACACAGCCAACAAGAGTGGGAAACAACAACCAACAAACGATGAAGATAACCACAGTCTACGATCAATAACAAATGTCTGGACAAGTATAGCAGTAATGTGAGTAGGGGAAAAAATGCCCTTAACATAAACAGGAAGAAAACAAACCACCAATGAAAACCATGACAATTCTTCACAGTCTGGAAATTGTGGAGGCAAAAACCTAGAATTCTGCGTGAAAAGGAGGAAGAACATCTCTTTGATTAGCAAGGCGGTGTGTGAGAGGAATGGTGAACCCCCACACCATGGATTGTCCTCCTTTTAACTTCGCTCAACATGAGGAAATGAAAAGTCAGCAATGGGGAGAGTGGGTAGAACAATCGGTTAATTACATCATGGAGGGAGTGAAGGTGCGGGCGTAGTGGTATTCCTACCAGCGTATTGGTCATCCCATTGGAGTGTGCATGTGAGAAAGGCATGACAGTATTGCCACACTCCACTGCCAGCAGTAACAGCTCCAACCACCAACAAAGCAATTAATATGGCCATTCGATGAGACAAGAGAAGGTGAGAAATTAACAAGGTGACACATGGCTTTATTTCCACCCCCCCCCATGGCTCAAGGTTTAGCATTCCCCATCCTTATCCTTAGGAATCATGCCCCTTCTCAATTTAGTTGCAGAGAACATAACTGGTTGGGTTATTTAATTAAAAATGCATAGTTACATGATGCCACAATTTAATATGTATGTCGCATGTCCTGATATACCATCAGTGAAAATTTCTATCTGAAACATAACATAATCAAATGCATGGTGGGGCCTTTGCCTTTAACTCCGCACCATGATTATTTACAATATATGTATCATGTATATTTAGTGCAAACGGGGTCAAAACCGAGGTGTTACATTAGGTAGGGTTTGAAACCCTAATTTGGAAAAACCATCACTTTTGAGTATTTTTGTGAAAGCAAATCAAAGTTTCAAGATCTATAATTTTGTAAAAAGGCTATAAAGCCTAAGATTGATTCGATAATAAGGGTTCAACTTTGCGGATTTATAAACCTATTCTATTGTCAAGGTTCTTGTCTTGTTCATTCTGAATTATAATCTCTTTTGTTATGACTTGTTCAGCCATCATCTTTATCTTTACTGTACTTATGCCTGAATGTGTATTTAGGTTATCTTCAAGTTGATTAATAGCTAATAGCTGTCATCCTATTGGTGAGTTAATGTGATTTGATTTATAAGTACCATCCTTGTCAGGATTTATCCATTTATATGCATCTATTTTGTATGTAAGTCTACTATCATGATGAGTTCTCAATCCCTACACCTTATTGTCAAACTACTGAACAAGTTGTAACTAAAAGCCTTGTAATTGAGTGAGCTTCATGCATGTCTTGAGAGTGGTAGGTTATATAGGTCACCTGACTTGATTCCATATCAGAAAACCCTAATTTTTTTTTAAGTTACTAGGCATCCTCGAGCTACAACCTAGAGGAGTTTCCTGGAGTGATAACAAATTGGTGCCATTGCCAGGGAGAGGAGACTGAAGCTCAGCTTCCCTGGGAGATGACATAGAACCTTGCTTTGATGATAGACAAATCTTGGACACTATTCTGGTTGTAATCATCTATCTAGAAACTACATTTATATAAGGTGGCTTCAAGAAGATCAAGTACCAGAGTAAACCCAAACAGGCCACCATCAACACCATTATCAGATCCAGAAGAAATTTTGAGAAGAGCTAGGGATTTACTAAGACAGACCAGCAGTGCTGCACAAAAAGCTACATCAGGTATTTCAAGAAATATTTCTGCTATTATTTCTTCTGCTGAAATTCTTAATTCCCAGGAATTTTTAGATACATCAAAAAAATCTAGGGTTTGTGCATCTTCAAGCACTATTTATTGTGAAGATCCAATCCCTGGTGAATCCATTGAGATAAGTATACCACCACCTTCTCAGCAAGTATCTCCATCAATGCTACCTTCCTCAACCCTGCTCATACCCATTTCCAATATGGCTGCCCCTCAATTGTCCAAGATGGAAAGGATCCATGTAGCTAGGTATGCACCCCTAATTTTTCCAAATCCCCTCACAGCCATGCCTACTGGGGATTATCTCAAGTATATGCCTAATTTTACAGGGGACGGGTATTTCACTGCTGAAGAACATCTAGAGGCATTTTACAGCTATGCTGAAAATATTAACATAGAACAAGAAGACGTATGGACTAGGGTGTTTGTGCAAATCCTAGATGGCCAGGCTAAGAAGTTGTTTAAGGAATTGCATGCTGGATCAGTGGTAGGCATAGAGGCCCTAGATGACATTTTCCTAAAGCATTGGGGAGAAAGGAGAGACCACCTCTACTATATCAAAGAATTCAGAAACCTAAAAAGAGAAAATGCGGAGTCTATCTCCAACTTTACCAAGAGATTCAACAATATGTAGAGAAAGATCCCTATTGAAATTAATCCCACCGATACTTCAGCTAGGATAAATTATGCAAATTCCTTTGACTCTGACTTCTACCTACTTCTCAGAGAAAGGAGGTCTTCCTCCTTATCACTCATGTAGGCTACTACCCTAGAGGTAGAGTCAAACATTTTGGCATCTCAAAAGGTCAGAGGGAAGATAGACATGAAAAAGCAGCTAGCAGACTCTAGTGGGGCTTCTTCATCAAAGAACAATATTGAAAAAATGACCAAACTATTAGATAACCTAACTATTGAAATGTCTAAATTGAAGGACCAAGGACATCTACCTATGAGGGGTAAAGGGCCAAATGACTTTGCTCCTCGAAACCAAAATTTTGTTCCTTATAGAAGAGGAAACCCCCCAGTTCAGATTCTCAGAAGGGAGATAAATCAAGGGGAAGATCAGAGGATAAGAGCTCCATTTCAAAATGTTGTATTAAAAGAAGAGCTAGAACTCATTGAAGAAGGAGAAGCTGAAGACAATATCCACTGCATGGAGGATGAGGTGGACTATTCTTTTCTCACACAAGCAGAATATGAGGAATCCCTGATTGACGAGTAGATCACTGAAGAGGTTGTCTATCAGGTTGACAGTCAGGGAGGTTACAAACTGAGGTCTAGGCTGGTTGATCCCCTTAAGAATAATGTTGTACCTGTCAAGCAGCCTGCTGCACCATCTAGAAAGGTTGCTATTTTACCAAAGAAGATGGCTGTCCCATCCAAAGAATTGCAGAAACCAACACCTTCAGCCACACTTGATCAAGTCCAACTCAAACCTATAGCTCATGAGGTAAGGTTTCCAGATAGGCTGCATTATTCTTTCAACCTTGAGTTTGAAATTCAAAAATTGAAAATCCCTTTCCCTTTAATTGAGCTAATGAAGAATGATGCATTCAAGTCCTCCATTCTGAATTCCCTTCAGCCTAAGGCACACATGGACACTGACTTTGTGAACCTGCAAGATGACAAGCCTGTTGTAACCCTGGGTCCCATGATTGAAGACCTAAAGGACTCATGCCCACCATTCTACATATCCTTGAATATACATGATAAAATCCTCCATAACTTCCTACTAGATTCAGGAGCCTCTCATAACCTAATGCCAAAGGATGTGATGGATGAGCTTGGCCTCGGCATCACCAAGCCCTACCATGATTTATTCTCCTTTGACTCTAGGAAGGTCAAGTGCTTGAGCCTCATCAAATACCTTGCTATAAACCTAACTCACCTACCTTCTAAAAGCATCATGATGGACATTGTAGTGGATGATATTCCTCCAAAGTTTGGTCTCTTGTTGTCTTGGTCATTGAGAAAAAGACTAGATGGCACCATTCAGATGGATCTCACATATGCCACAATTCCCATGTTTGCGGGAGAGACTAAGAGGTTGTATAGGGAAAATATGTTGGCATACATTATAAGCAAGGAGAGCAACTCAGTGAATCACCCCATCTCTGCAGTGGACACTGATTTTGGGTTATGCATTTTGCAAATAGATGATTCTCAACAAACATCAGTCCAGCTCACTAAGCCCATCTGTCAGCAGCCTGAAGAAGTGACCACAACAATCTGGACCATGTATTTTGATGGGGCTAGCACTCAAAGCTCAGCAGGTGCAGGTGTAGTATTGATCTCCCCATCTAAGGAAAACATCCACCTATCTTATAAGCTTGATTTTAAAACCACTAACAACATAGCAGAATATGAAGCCTTGCTACTAGGATTTAAAGCTTCCAAGGAGATGGGGATCATGTGCATAAATATTTTTGGAGATGCAGACCTCATCATACAACAGGTCAACAACACTTTTTAGACAAAAAAAATCAGACTGAAGGCCTATAGGGACGAGGTATGGAAAATCAGAGACTCATTTATGTTTTTTGAACTGTCATATATTCCTAGGGCTTTGAATCACTTGGCTGATTCCCTAGATGTCTTTGCAAGTTTTTTTGTTCCTCCTTTACCCCCTAAGCTCAGCTATGATGTTCATGTCAAGTACAAACCCTCTCTGCCAAATAATGTAAAATTTTGGAGGGTGTTTGAGAATGATGATGAGCTTAGTAAATTCCTTCAGTTAGTAGATGAATTCTTTGACATACACATAGACCAGGCAAACCTAAACATGGAGGAATCCAAACAGCTCAAGTTAAAAGATAAAGTGGATGATCACAACATTGTCCAATTTCCTAGCAACTACATACCCCGAGGTCTAGTACCACTGGAAGAACTTTTTGATCACAATGACATTTCAAGCCTTCCAAAAAGGATCTAGATCCTACTATCCAAGAGCAAAACATAGGCAGCCAAAGCCATCCTAAACTAATAAATCTTTCCACAGGATTGAATGCTGATCAGAAGTCTAAATTTTGCAGCTTGATAAAAGAGTTTGTTGATGTTTTTTCCTGGGAGTATAGTGACCTAAAAAACTTATGACACCAATATCATCCAACACAAAATTCCTTTGGAGAAGGGCACCATTCCTTTCAAACAGAAGATGAGACCCATAATACCTCTCCTATTACCAGTGATTGAAAAAGAGATCCACAAGCTCCTCAAATCCAAGATCATAACCCCCCTCAGGTATTCCAAGTGGATTGCAAACCTGGTAGTGGTAAGAAATAAAAATGGAGAAATCAGGTTGTGTGTGGATTTTAGAAACCTGAACAAGTGTTCCAAGAAAGACAACTATCCACTGCCCAAGATGGAACACCTATTGTAGAAAGTCTCAGGAGCTAGGGTTATTTCCTTCCTTGATGGCTTCTCTAGATACAACCAAGTTGCTGTGCACCCTGATGACCAAGAGAAGACTTCCTTTACCACCCCCTGGGGCACCTTCATGTCTGCTAAAATGCCATTTGGGATAATGAATGCTGGGGATACTTTTCAGAGAGCCATGGACCTAGCTTTTGTAGGGCTAAAAGATAAATTTGTACTGATATATTTGGATGACCTAATAGTTTACTCTTACAGCCATCATGACCACTTGCAACATTTAAAGAAGGTATTTATGAAGTGCAGAAGGTATGGAATATCACTGAACCCCAAGAAGTCCCAGTTTGCACTCAATGAAGGAAAGATCCTAAGCCACATAGTCTCAGTTGAAGGTGTAAAGATCGATCCGGTAATAGTGGAAGGAATCCAAAAGTTGTCAATACCAAGGTTAAAAAGAGACATTCAGTCCTTTTTAGGCAAGATAAACTTTGTCAAAAGGTTCATTCCTAATTTCTCTGAGCTGGTAAAGCACATAACAGTCATGCTAAAAAAGGATGTAGAAATAAAGTGGACTGAATAGGCAAGAAACTCTTTTGAAGACATTAAGAAAGCTATCATGGAGGCCCCAACCCTGATTAGTCCCGACTACACCAAGGGTTTTTACACTTTCTCTTTTTCATATTATGACATGGTGGTAGCTGTACTATTACAAATGAATGATGAGGGTATTGATCATCCAATTGCATTCTTCAAAATAACCCTGAGAGATGCTGAGCTGAAGTATGACCCAATTGAGAAGTAGGCTTATGCTCTCATAAAATATTTGAAAACTTTCAGAATCTACATTCTCCATGCAAAGGTCATTGCATATGTTTCTTCAGCTACTGTGAAGGATGTTTTGACTTAGCCAGACATTGATGGGAAAAGGGCTAAGTGTATTACCAAAATCATTGAGTTTGATATAGATGTGAAACCCACCAAGCTAGTAAACAGACTAGGTCTGGCCAAACTCATGGCCAAAGAAAACTGTGAACTGATGGGAATAAATTTCACATGTGTCAAATCAGCAAAGGTGCAGACTATGGTAGCAACAGAAACATGAGTAAATCAAGATCAAAATGACATTCCATCAGTAGCTGAGAACATATATTCATGTGAGTGGTACTCAGGTATCATTCAATTTTTGCAAAAATTAGAAGTTTCTCCTGATCTCACTCCTAACCAAGCATGAGCTCTTAAGTTGAAATTTGTTAAGTTTTGCATAATTGACAAATTGTTGTACTGGAGAGATCAGTCTGGAATTTTGTTAAGGTGTCTAGATAAAGAAGAAGCAGAGTAGGTCATGCATCATTTTCATTCCAACACATGTGGGGGCCACCACTATTGGAAAACCACAGGCCACAAGATGTTAAGAGCAGGGTACTATTGGCTAGTCCTCTTTGCAGATGTATGCACTTTTCTAAGGTCCTATGACCAATCCCAAATATTTATAGGG
Source organism: Pseudotsuga menziesii (assembly GCA_001517045.1). NCBI lineage: Eukaryota > Viridiplantae > Streptophyta > Pinopsida > Pinales > Pinaceae > Pseudotsuga > Pseudotsuga menziesii. The sequence continues at coordinate 107,833 of LPNX011227419.1, forward strand.
AAGCAACAACTCAAGTCCTTGCCCCTTAGGCCTATTGTGGTGAATGGGCCTTTCCAGCAATGGGGTTTGGATTTCATAGGTGAAATAAATCCATCTTCCAGTGGACAACATAAATGGATCTTAGTAGCCACTGACTACTTTACCAAATGGATAGAAGCAGTACCCACCATGAATGCCACTCATCAAGTCATCATGAGATTTTTATATGAGATTATCTTTATCAGGTTTGGCTTCCCAGTAAGGTTAGTAACTGATAATGCACCAGCTTTGAAGGCTGGGGCATTAGTTAAAATGTGTGAATCAATGGGTATTCAACTAGTGCACTCCACATCCTATTATTCCCAAGGCAATGGCCTGGCTAAGTCATCCAACAAAAGCTTAGTCAGAATCATCAGGAAACTTCTAGAGACAAATCAGAAAAGCTGGGATTCAAAGCTTAAGTTTTCTCTATGGGCTGATAGGGTAACAGAAAAAATATCGATAGGGACTTCTCCATTCAAGATAGTTTATGGCACTGAGGCCATTTTTCCTATCTAGTTCATCCTTCGAGTGGAAATGTTATTTGAGGAAGAGGAAGATGAACCAAATGATATGGTGAGAAGGATGATGGATTTGGTAGAGTTACAACGAATAAGGGAGCGGGTTGTAGGAAAATCAGAAGCTCATCAACATGGGATAAAGGGCATGTTTGACAAAAGAGAAAAAGTAGACAACTTCCACGTCGGAGATTGGGTCCTCAAGTGGGATGCTGTCAGACAGGACAAGGGAAAACATGGAAAATTAACCTCTTTTTGGATTGGCCCTTTTTTTATATCCCAAGTACATAAGAATAACACCTTCAAATTGTAGAATCTGGAAGGTGAAGAGGTATTTTATGGCCCAATGAATGGGTGGTTCTTGAAACTCTATTTTATTTGAGGCTCTAAGTCCTTTTTATTGTAAATTAGTAGATAGTAGGTTGTTTTGATTTCAGAATAAACTCCATACCCAATGGAATAGTAAATTATAGTGTTAAGTTACTTAGTTGATTTTAGGGAAAGGCATTTTTGGTCTAAGATTCTTGGGCCCTCGCTGGGAGGTTCCCATCCCCAAGTAGGAGCCAGATGTTATCTCCCAAAATAATTTATTATGATAGTATGAAGGATTTAATTCATGCGACCAAGGATGTGAATATCACTGACAGTTTGAAAGCCGTTGTTTTTTATTTTGGTGAAAAATTCACAAGTTGTCACGCTTTCGGTGGCCTAAGCAAGGCTCAGAATATCTCATTAGCCATCGAAAAAGGTCGTCTTCGGCAGAATAGAAAGGAGTGCAACATATACACTAACCACCAAGAGAACATTTTTGATAGTAGGTTCAAGGTTTAATCCTCTACAACGATGGTGTTTTAGAGGTTTAGTCCTCTATAATGCTGACACTACCTAGAATCTTGTGGTTTGAAGCACCGATGTGTTCAATTTTGGGGTTCCGATCATCGACAAGTTAGTGGTTTAAAGTGTCCACACGTTCAGTTTTGAGGTTTCGATCACTGAAGCATTAGTGGTTTGAGGTGCCGATCGCCAATGCATTAGTGGTTATAGCTTCCGATAACCGATGCTTAACCATCATGACGACAATGGTTTGAAATGCCAACACTGTGGCAGCATTCAGTTTTGAGGTTCCGATGTTTTAGTGGTTTGAGGTGCCGATCACTGACGCATTAGCAGTTATAGCTTCTGATTGTTGATGCTCTACCATCGTGATGATAGTGGTTCGAATCACTGACACTATAGCCACATTCAATTTTGAGGTTCCTATTGTTCATGTTAGAGCTTCCGATCATTGACACTTAACCGTCATGCCGGTAGTGGTTTAAATCGTCGACACTGCGGCCACATTCAGGTTTGAGGTTCCGATCGTTCAGGTTAGAGCTTCTGATCGCCGATTCCTAACCATCATTCCAGTAGTGGTTTAAATCACCGAAACTGTGGCCACATTCAGGTTTGAGGTTCTGATCATTTAGGTTAGAGCTTCCGATCACCGACCACAGCGATAGGGTATAAAATTCCAGCAGATTAAGCAAGAAAGATCGCGTTAGTTAACCATTGAAATGATAGATTTTGGTGGCTAAATTACATTGTACCAACAACAGTGATCACTAGAGACTACTTCAATTATTTAATGCTCAAATAAATGAACTAAATCTTCATCATAGTTAGACAAATAGTTAGGTAGGGTTTGAAACCCTAATTTGGAAAAACTATCACTTTTGAGTATTTTTGTGAAAGCATATCGACGTTTCAGGATCTGTACTTTCGTAAAAAGGATATAAAGCCTAAGATGAATTTGATAATAAGGGTTCAAGTTTGGGGATTTATAATCCTATTCTATTTTCGAGCTTCTTGTCTTTTTCATTTTGAAATATAAGCTCTTTTGTTATGATTTGTTCAACCATCATCTTTATCTTTACTTTACTTATGCCTGAATGTGTATTTAGGTTATCTTCAGGTTGATTAATAGCTAATAGCTATCATCCTATTGGTGAGTTAATGTGATTTGATTTATAAGTATCATCCTTGTCAGGATTTAGCCATTTATATGCATCTATTTTGTATGTAAGTCTGCCAGCTTGATGAGTTCTCCATCCCTGCACCTTATTGTCAAACTACTAAACAAGTTGTAACTAAAAGCCTTGTAATTGAATGACCTTCATGCATGTCTTGAGAGTGGTAGGTTATATAGGTCACCTGACTTGATCCATATTAGAAAACCCTAAGAACATTTTAAGTTACCAGGCATCCTCGAGCTACAACCTATAGGAGTTTCCTGGAGTGATAACAAGTAGTATCATTTGAATCTTTGTAAAAAAGGAAGTGGGATCCATGAATTCTACTGAGTCACCTTAACTAGGTGGACAATTTTGTTGACATAGGTGGTCATTGGGGAAATGAATCAAATCAGAGGGAGCAACAAAAACATGGTGGACAAAATATGTAGCACTCTGGAGTGCTTCTACTTGAGGACAAGTAGATTTTGGAGGGGAGGACTATCATGTCCCCATATTTTTGGACATAAAAGTGTTGACCTTACCTAACACCTCGGGGGTCAAAAGATGTAGTAATTACCTCACTTAGGGAATTTTCAACCAAATAATATTTATGAGGATTATACTTAGTTTTATTTCATTCACTAATTAATTAATGTACAAATAATACGTGGAATTGATCTTGCCATGTCAGGAAGGTGCAATTGGAAATCCAACTTGCCAAGGAGGAGAAATAGAAATTGTATGACAAAAGAAATCAGATGGAAAAGAAAAAGTGCTAAAAACCCAAAGAAAAGCAGTCATTCATAAAAAGGAAAAATCAGACCAAAGGAGGGTGGATTTGTCATTTTGGAGTGCAGTAAAAAAATGAAGAAGGAAGAAAAAGTTGTCATAATGAAAATAGGAAACATCAAACCAAAGGAGGGCGTAGTTTCCTTATTGGAGTTCAATCACAAAACCAGGAAAGTCAAGAAAATGTCATAAGGAAAATAAGCAACTATGAGTCAAGGAAAGCACAGTTTCCAAATAGGATGAAGGATACAATAATCGAAACATATTTGAGGACTCAAACTTGATAAAATTCTTTAGGGTGCATTCATGGTTAGGGTTAGGGTTTCTAATTGGATGACTTGCTCTCACAGGTCACCTATTACATATACCTTCTAAGAAAGTCACCAATGGTTTATAAAAAGAGAATTAGATCTCATTTTCTCAGTTTTGATGATATATGTTGTGATATTGATTGAATCTAAGATTCATTACTGAGTGTTGTGCCTCAGTATATTGGGAGATGTGGCTCAAGTCCTCTCTTCATCTTCCCCATTCTTCTTCTCCCCTTCTACTTTAATTGTAGGTGATGGTGAGATTATGATAAGAATCCTAAGTTTCAGATCATACATATACAGCAGCTGATCCACCAATTTAATATGATCTCCAATGAATCCTAGCTTCATCTATGATCCCATTCCCAGTTTGATGAGAGATTTGGGCCTCTTGCCCTCAGTTTTGGATCATATCAGTGGAGAGATCAGTCCTTCCATATTATTTATATTGTATTCATCCAAATACCATATTATCTCTTATTTAATACAGTAATATTTCTTGTTCCATAAATCTCCTATGTTCAGTTTCCATGAGTGAGTCTTATTTTCCCACTAGATGGGGTTTTTATGAGTTTTTATACAATAAGAGTAAATATATGTCATGGGAAGAGTATTAAACTATTTGAAATGTTAATAAATGATATATTAGTCTCTGGTATCATTTATTAGTAGGAATTAAAAATTTACGAAATTTATAAATTATTGCACGCCCTAGCTAGTTGACTAGTTAAATTTGACTAATCTCACCATTTTTGTAATTCATAGAGTTCTATGCATAAAAATGCAATTATGGAAGTTTGTGGATGTTTTTTAAAGACACATATGTCCATAAAAACCCATAAACTGATATTTATTTGGGTATGTACCATGTTTCAGAATCCATCTTTGCGCGGGACCTCACTAGGCCAAAATTGCCAAATTTTCCTAGATCTCTCTTAAACTTCCCAAAATTGTCCAGAACTGTTCTGAAATGTCTATAACATTATTGGATGATTTATAAAGTTCTTATAACATCTATTTAATTTTCTCCAAGCCTCTGTTTGAAAGGATCTGAAGGAATCTTCCTAGTCTCACGGTTGGGTGACCCAGAAGTGTGGGAGTATGTTTCAGCATAGGTGACACTAAAAATTAAATATTCCCTGATATAAATTTTCTAGGGAAGATGATATATATATCCTGAAATTTTCCTTGGTTTCTTTCCTCTATCCACTTCCATGCCTATGAATTTCTTAGTAAAATACCTTTATCTTCCTAGTCCAAAAATTTACTGAATGTATGCAAGTTTTATATCATATTTTTAATTAACTTGAATCAGTATTAGGATTAATATATGTATATCAGATCCATAAAATTACACCAAAATACTGGCAAAAGGAATCTATCAGAAAAAAGATGGAAACTATCAAAAGCATGGAAACGCAAGCAGTTTTCAAGGAAGGAAAGTATAGGAAAATGTGCTAGACATAAAGCAAGAAACTTTAGTCAAGGTGGGCGTAGATTCTATTTTGGACTGAAGGATACAAACATGGAAAGATTACCTAAGCTTCATACTTGTTAATTTGATCAAGGAGGGTGAATTTCCACTTTGGATTGAGTTATAGAAACATGGAAACATCATCTATGACTCTTACTTGACATTTTTCTCAAGGAGGGTGCATCGTTAGTTTAGTGTTAGGTTTTAGCAAGTGGGAAACTGATCCATAGGTGAAGGACTTGCTCAAAAATTCACTCAAGGTCTACTTAATGGTGTTTCCAAATCCATTATTCAGTTTGGATTTCTTATGTTTTGATCTTGTGTGAAGCTAAGATTTAAGTTTGAGTGATGAGCCTCAGTATACCCTTGGGTGATGTGCCCCAAGTATCCATTCCCTTCTCTTCTTTCCTTTTCCTTCATTAAGTGAATATCACAAAGAGGCCAAGGAGAAGCCATCTAGAATTAGTTCAATTTGTGATAGAATCAATTTAGACATTGAATTCAAGCTCTAGTGAAGGAAGCTTCACCTACACTCTCGGATCAATGTCGGGTGCTAGTTCCAAGCCTCCAATTCTAAGTTTTGGACACTATTCCAGGAGATAATCTCTTAAAAATTTGTTCTAATATTATCAGCTCCATCCTCTTATTAACATATTTTTATTACAGTAATAATTATATCTAAGATATTCTTTATGGTGAACTTTCATGAGAGAAGTATTTTAATGGCCATTTAATGGGTCTTTTGTCAGTTAAAGCATTAAAAAATGATGTAATGGCCATGGAAATTAGATATGAGTTAGATGAAGAATAAAATATGTTATATAAATATCTATGTAGAATCAATTTCATGACTGAGAAAACTCAGATTCGAATTCTATCATAATTCTCGTACCCTTGCTCATTGACTAGTCAATTTTGACTAGTTTTACAGTTTTTATTTATTGATGATCTGTAGACTAAAATTATGTTTTGTAAGTTTATGTACGATTTTAATTCACCCCAAAACCAAAACTAACCTAAATATTAATAATTATTTTGTATCGTACTGTGTTTGAGTGGCCTCTTCTACACGGGTTTTCCTTATGCTGAAAATCCCAAATTTTTTGAAACACCCTCAAAGTGCCTCAAATTGTTCCATATCTATTTGAACATTGATATAATGTTATTGGATTCCTATTAAATGACTCATAACTTATATTATCCTTCCCTAATCCTTCTTTGATTGGAAGTGATTGTTCAATCTCTGTTTGCACCGGTTGCGACACCCAGAAACTTGAGAGTAGACTTTAGTGGAGTTGATGTTCAAAACCTAAAAGGGCCCAACATCCATGTCTAAAATATCTCTATCCAAACATTTCCCTTGATTTCTTCCCTTATCCCTCTTTTATTCCCATTTTTTCTAGTATTGTCCGTGTTCTGCATTCCAAAAGGAAAGTGATTGATCTTAATGTAAGAATTTTTATTCCACAATTAATTATATCATAACTATATTTAACATTATGATATTATATCAGATCAGGGATATTAAATCAAATCCACATAACTAGGAAATGGATTTTTCTTCTTTCTTTGTCTTGAGGAGCTTTCTGGAGCACCATACCTTTTTGCTTCTTGAATAGTCTCACGATCCCAATATGGCTTTCTCTTGTGGGATATATTCATGTGGGGAAGTTCTTCAGGATCCAAGATATCGTGCTCTTATGGAATGTCATCATCAATAAGGTGCAACTTCTTTCATCAATTTTGCAGCTTTGGGAGCTACATCTTCTTCATATATTTCTTCAAGTTGTCACTTTCTCAATTTCTTGATATTTCTATCTTCATCAAAGGTTATATCCCAGATAATTTCCATATGATGGTAACCTAGTATATAGATTCTGAAGACATTGGAGACCTCATAGTATACAACAAATATTCCTTTCTTTCCGAAAGGATCCAACTTGGTTCTTTTCTCTTTTGTAATATGAACAAAAAATTGACAACCAAATATTTTGAGGTGATTTACCTCTTGTTTCTTTCCTATGAACATTTATTTGAGGGTTCTGAACCCAATTTCACTATGGGATATTCTGTTTTGGACATATACTATTGTACTTGTTGCTTCATCCCATAAGTGCACAAGAAGATCTTAATCATGGATCATAGTCTTCACTGCTTCCATAATGGTTCAATTCTTCCTTTCAATAACATCATTCTATTGTGGATTATAGGGAGTTGTAAGTTCCCTTGTAATCCTAACATCTTTGCAGAATTTTCCAAATTCATTTGAATTATAATCTCCTCTATTATCTATCCTGAGTGTCTTGATCTTTATTTCTGAAATATTCTCTACCAAGGCTTTGAATTTCTTTACCTTTCCAAACACTTTATCTTTTTATTTCAAAAAATAAACCCAAGTATTACTATAGTAAGTTCCAATATTCCTTCTAACTTGGTTTCGCTCTTCAGAAATGGATTATTTATGTTATTTCATTTTACACATCCTTTACATACTCCTTCATGGTAAATCTATAGATATGGTAGAATTGTGACTACCTTTCTCACATGTGGTAAGGATTTGTATTTTATGTGAGGAATCCTTCTATGCCATAGTTCACATGAACTTGTAGTATCATGAATCAAGGACGCTTTTGTGTGACCTTTTAATTTAAACATGCCACCTTCTTGTGCCCAAATGAGAGGTGTTGTAATGTCCCCAACCCTTCGACCGATGAAGAGGATGCTACCATGGCCTTAACCATTCGGGAAACCAGCCCCATCAACATGTGAATTCATAAAATGCTGAAACAAAATGCATTGAAGTAGAAAATACATAGATACATAATTATTTATCATACACAATGGAAGAAACATACATTCATACAAGCATTCAACATGTTCATCATATTCATTAACAATAATGTGATTGCAGAAGTAAAATAGACAAGACTACTTATCTCATAAAGAACTCATTCTGCAACCAGCTATGTCGCTACAACGTTCCACCCAACCATAAGCCAACGTGCTCCTTAATCTCTCAGAAATGCTTCCACCCTCAAGCTGGGCATGGTTCCCCAAGGAATAAGGAACAAGTAGGCTTACACATAGCCAAGGGTACACCAAAACACAGCCAAGCCAACATAGTTGGGTTTATCAGGCCATCGAGGAGCTGGGAAAGGCTAAATGCTAAGTTGGTGATATCATTACAGAGATAGGGATGCCCACACCAGAACTAGCCTCACTTCTAAGATACCCACACACACCAAACAAAAGGAATCAGTCCCTTCTCTACTACACATTCCCTTAGGCCCTGACTTCCCTTCTAGTGCTATTTAGGGGTTGTGGAGAAGAAAGCCAGCCCTCTAGCTCTGTCTATGTGGTTTCCAAACACACTAGGTTTATCAAGAAAACCAAGCCCCCAACCCTGCTCCCAACACAGTTCGAAGACCAACCACTGCATACACGCAGTCAAACAAGCAATTCATAGCTTGGTTAAGGAAAACAACTCTTGAGTCATTCTTGGCCCTATCATGGCCAAAATGACTCCAAAACAACCTACAGCAGTCCCAAAACGTATCAGCGAACATAGTTCACAATGCGGGGAAAACAACAGTCCCAAAACGTATCAGTAAACATAGTTCACAATGTGGGGAAAACGACAGTCCCAAAACATATCAGCGAACACAGTTCACAATGTGGGGAAAACAACAGTCCGCCATGGACAACGAAGCCACCAGGGAAAACTTACACAGACCACACTAGGAAAGAAAATACAGACTCCCAACCTATGCGTGAGGGAAATTTACATCAGACCTATGGAATTCAGATGGAAAACATGCTAGACACCACTCTATGGAAATGTGAGTGACATCCAAAATAGCTCCCTCCTCCTGGCTACGTGAGACCACCCCCGACAAGAAGCTTGTGCATGGAAAATCATCAAACTACCATCCCTGCATGAGGATGAACAGACCAGGGAAAGAATGGTGTAGTAGTGGAGAGAGTGGAGAGTCCGTCGGAGTGATGGCGGTGATTGTTTTTTCTTGCCATCATGAGGTCAACCCACTGGTGGAGTGTGTGTGTAGGCAAGGATTGACAGTCCTGCCACACTCCACTCCCATCCATAATTGCCCCAACTAGCAGCAACAATTTTTAATGGTGGTAGTTGGGTAAGACAAGGGAAGGTGACACATGGATTTTTCCCCATTGGTTCGTGGTTTAACAATTCCCCCCCTTATCCTTAGGAAAATCATGCCCTTTTCATTATGGTTGTAGTGAGCATAGTTGGTTGGGTTCATTTAATTAAAGATGTATATTTACATGATGGCAAAACTTGATATGTATGCCACATGCCTCGATATACCATCGGTGACGATTTCAACCCGAAACATAGCATAACCATTCGATGGTAGGGCCTTGGCCTTTAGCTTCGCACCATGATTATTTACAATATATACATCATATACATATAATGCAACGAGGTCAAAAATGGGGTGTTACATTCCCCTCCCCCTTCAATAGCACTGTCCTCAGTGCTTTACAAAATTTGAAAAAAATGCTACACTGGTATCTCCTCATTGTTCCGCAGAATTGAAAAAAAATGGATGTACCAATTGCATGGCATCCTCCAGCTCCCATGTAGCCTCTTCAGATCTGTAGTGATCCCATTGCACCTTTACCTAACCTATAGCCCTGTTCCAGAGCATTGTTACCTTCTTGTCGAGGACGTGCATTGGCTCAATTCAGAACTCTCCCTCGGGCTCCACCTGAATCACATCCCAATTTATCACATGGTTAGGATCATGTACATATCTCTTAAGCAAAGAAACATGAAAAACATTATGAGCCCTAGTGATAGCAGGCAATGAAATTCTATATGCAACGGGCCCTATTCTCTTAAGCACTTCAAACAGCCCACAGTATCTAGGTGACAGCTTCGCACAACTTCCAAGCTTCAAAGAACTCTTCTTTGCCCTCACTTTGAGGTAAACATGATCCCCAACACTGAACTCCCTGTTCACCCTATGCTTATCTGCATAGCTTTTCTATCTATCTTGTGCTTCTTTTAGGTTCTACCTGAACTTTACAACCTCTTGCTCCATCTCCTTGAGCAATTTTGGCCCAAGCACAACCCTGTTCACTGGGTTATCCCAAGTCATTGGTGTCCTACACCTTCTTCCATACAAAGCTTCATACGGATTCATCCCCAAGGATTCCTACTATCCATTGTTATAAGAAAACTCTACCAAGTGTAAGTAATCTTCCCACTTGGTTGGTTTGTCCATCACATACATGTGAAGCATATATTCAAGCACCTGATTAACTCTCTTTGTCTATCCATATGTTTGAGGATGGTATGCAGTGTTGAAGTTTATCTTTGTACCCAAATCTGCAAACAACCCCTTCCAAAAGTTGGAACTGAACTTGACATCTCTGTCAGAGACTATTGCCTTAGGAAATCTATGCAATTTGAAAATCTCCTTCATGAAGATCTTTGCAATGCCATCAGTCTTATGCGTAGACTTAACCGGTATAAAATGTGATGCCTTTGTCAACTTGTACACCACAACCATGATGGAATCATGTTGTCTACAAGTCATCGACAATCCTGTAATAAAATCCATGGAAATAAATTCCCATTTCCATTCCAAAACTGGCAAAGGTTGCAACAAACCTGCAAGGTGTTGATGCTCAACCTTTACCTTTTGACATTTCATACACCTCGAAATGTACTAAGCCATATCCATTTTCATTCTAGCTGTAGCAATTGTCTTCTGATATCCTGGGTGACCAGAATACGGAGCTTGATGGATTTCATCCATAACAACTCTCCTCAAATCTGCTACATCTAGAATATAAATTCTACCTTTATAAGTGAGAAGTACATCTTCTTCCAATTTATATCCATCATACCTCTTCTCAAGACTTTGCTACTGCAATTTTTCTTTTACCTGCTCATACAATTCATCTCCAGCAGCATGACTAACAGTCTGCTGCCTCAAATCCGATTGGCAACTACTAAGAGATGCCACATGCATTTCCTGCACCTTCCTGCTGAGTGCATCAACTACCTTGTTTTCTTTCCCTTTTATGTGCTTGATTTCAAAATAAAATTCACATAAAAATTCCAGCCATCTCACTTGTCTAGCATTCAGAGTAGGCTGATCAAACAAATACTTCAGACCACAATGGTCTGTTTGAGCTCAAATATTCTACCCATCAAGTAATGCCTCCACATCTTGAGGGCATGTACTATGGTTGAAAGCTCTATATCATGAGTGGCATAGTTCTTCTCATGCTCCTTCAACTTCCTTGACTCATAACATATCACGTGGTTGTCCTGCATAATGACTCCTCCAATCCCTTGTCCGCATGCATCGATACACACCACAAAGTCTTTCTCTAGATCTGCAACCTTCAATACAGGTGCACTGGTGAGAAGATCCTTCAACCATTGGAAACTTTCTTCACACCTCGATGTCCATTAGAACTTTATCCCCTTGTTTTTAAAAGAAGTGATGGCATGTGAAACTCTGGAGAACCCCTCAATGAATCTCCTGTAGTATCCTGCAAGTCCCATTAAAGATATTACATCTGTCACATTTCTTGGAGTAGGACAATTCATAATGGCTTCAATTTTTTTAGGGTCCACAGATATACCCTCTTCTGAGATAATGTGACCCAAATACTGAATTTATCTCTATAGAAGTCACACTTGCTTAGTTTTTCATACAACTGGTGCTCCCTAAGCAATTGCAATTTCAAAGTCAAATGCTCTTCATGCTCTTTCTCATTCTTAGAATAAACAAGAATGTCATCAAGGAAAAAATGAACAAACTTGTCCAAATCTCTGCTGAAGACACTATTCATAAGGCACATAAATGTAGCTGGTGCATTTGTGAGACCAAATGGTACCACTACAAACTCATAATGTCCATACCTTGTCCTAAAGGTTGTCTTATGAATGTCTTCATCCTTGATTCTCACCTGATGGTAACCAGACCTCAAGTCAATCTTGGAAAATACCTTTGCTCCTCTCATTTGATCAAAGAGGTCATCAATCCTAGGCAAAGGATATTTATTCTTCACAGTAACCTTGTTCAATTGTCTGTAATCAATACAAAACCTGAGTGTACCATCTTTCTTCTTCACAAATGAAATCAGTGATCCCTAAGGAGACACACTTGGTCGGATATACTTCTTTTCCACCAACTCTTGCAGTTGCATCTTCAACTCTAACATCTCCGGTGCACTCATCCTTTAGGGTGCCTTGGACACTGGTGCTGCTCCTGGCACAAGTTGAATTGTGAAATCAATTTCCCTCTTTGGAGGAGGCCCTGGAATCTCATCAAGAAACACATCCCTGAATTACTGTAACACCTGATAGTCCTCCAACCTAGGAGTTTCATCTCCTAATGTCTCTAAAATGTGAGCTGCATACAATTGGAAACCCTTCCTACAGAACTTCTTTAACTTCATTGCTGAAACCTGCCATACTGAAATCACCTTTGGAATACCTTTCACAACTACTAGGTTCCCTTCTTCATTCATGCATTCGAAATTCTTATTGTAGTAGTCAAGATTTACCCTGTGAGCTTCTAACCAATCCATTCCAATGAGAAAATCATAGGAACCAAGCGGTAGAACATTCAGATCTACACACATGACCAATCCATCCATGACCGATGGACATTTCTCCACCACTTCACTTATCTTTATCTTAGTTCCAGTGGCTAGCTGAACTAACCAAGAATTCCTATGCTTTACTTTCTTAAAAGCAAAAATCTCCATTACTCGAGGAGTAATGTAACTGTGAGTAGAACCAAGGTCAATCAAAATAGAAACAAGTTGCTCAACAATATTACCTGCTACTTCAACCACAATTGACTGGTGATCTGCCTGGCAGTCCTCCAGTGCTGCATAAATCATAGGGACTGCCCTTGCTACTTGACCCACTATTTCTTCTTCTTGAATGTTATAAGCCGGTCTTGCACTCTCACTCTCGAGTGGACAATTCCTATGCATATGGGGTCCTCCATGTTTCCAACATTGAAGTGGGCCTCTATTCTGTTGTGGATCCTTAGGCTTTTCTCTTGTCACTCCAACTAGTTTACTCGTAGCTTGGGATGGCTGCTTCTGCTGATTCCTGAGGTTAGAAGGTTTGAAACCTTTCTTTCTTTGGTCATACTTCTCATTCTTCTTGTCCTTCCATGCCTTATGGTAATCCGACTTACCTTTTCTTTTCTCATAGCAATACTTATCCTTCCTTATTGCTTCTTCAAGAGTTCTAGGTTCATAAAACTCAATTCTATCTTTGTAAGACTGAGGCAATCCACTCAGAAAATGTTGGACCTTCACTTTTTCATGTATGATGTACCGGACATACCTCAACAGCTCCAAAAACTTATTTGCATATTCTTCCATGGTCCTCTATCCCAATCTCAGCTCATGGAACTCCTTAATCTTGTCATCATAATACTTGTCAGAGAGGTATTTCTGTTTGAAATACTTCTTGAACTGTTTCCACCTAAGTCTCCTTTCACTGATCCTCTTTACTTGCTTGAAGTGTTCCCACCAAATGGATGCTCTTCCATTCAGATTGAATATTGCAACTCTTGCCTTCATGTTTCCTGAATAGTCATCCACTTGAAAGTACTTCTTTATTCCAAGAAGCCAAGCTTCAGATTCTTGTCCATTCTTTACCTCACCATCAAATGTAGGAGGTTTAGCTTTCTTAAATTCATCCCGAGAGCGATCCCTATGGTGTCTCTTTATTTTTCTTTTATGAGAAGAAGAATTGGAATCCCCATTGGATTCTTCAGAGTCAGATGATCCACTAGAAGTCCTTCTCCTTCTCTTAGTCCCGCTCTTACTGCCTTCTGGCCTTGATGTACCCCGTCCAGAATCTATTTTTTTCTGTAAATCTATCAAACTCTTCAATATGGTAGCATTCAAATGATGTTGTTCTTCCTAGGATTTAACTAAGCTTCTCATGGTTGCTGCAACCTTGGACGGTGTCCCCTCGAATATCCTTCCATTAGACTCTATGTCATCATTCCCATTACAGACATTTTCTCCCATGGCATCTTCTGCTCGCTCATAAGAATCCCAAGCATCATACCCATCATGGGTTCTCATGACTGAACCACCTATGGATTTACCAAACTGTTCTCTCTGGAGTACTGCTCTTGGAAGTTATCTAAAGTTCTATAAATGTGTTTGTAGCAAACTGTTAGATGCATAATATTAATATAAATCAAAATTACTTACCTTTTCTTCTGGAAATTCATAAGACAACAATTATGCTAAAAACACAAATTTTTCCTCTCCCCCGTGTTCAGCCTTGTAATCCACTGAAAGACTGCTGAAATATGCTAAAACAGTTAGAATTTGCTGAGAAAATTTCCACTTTGAAAAACCCAAAGTTTCCTTCTCTTCATTGGGTCTCTTTCGCATAAATTTTTTTGGCGTTTCGGCGGGAAAATCGCCAAACTTCTGATCTGCATTGGTGACACAGAGGACTGTTCACCTATTTCCTTCTGCTGTATCAGATCCACATCCAACTCTCCAAACCTAATCAGCGATGAAACCATCCTATGCGTTGCATCGGTGATCAAATTGACTGTGCATTGGGTGCATAGTCCTTTGGGCAGCCGCAATGGCGGAAAGTGTTCTTACTTCAGTTTTCATGGGAAAACGTCTAGACTTCTGATCAGTAATGTCAATGACTATTCTCCTTAAGTCTTCCACAGCCGTAAGTCTATCGACGGTCGGAAGCACTAGTTGCTGTGGCGTCGGAGGGCTAGTTGACTAAGTAGCCGCAATGGTGAGTCACCTTCATTGAACTTTTTCCGATCAGCGATCCGATCCACTAACATTTTCCAATAGCTGATGATCTCATGCCTTAGAGAAAATTTGAATTTTCTTCTTGCCTTGTCATCCGTGGCATCAGCTCTTCCATCTTCTATTCAAAGGTGATCCAAGTCACTATACTTCCTGTCGTTGCGACAATCCAAATGACAACTTACCTCCTATGTGTCAGTGATTGGCTATGTTATTGCGTTGGATGATTAGTCTTCTAGGCAGCCGCAACGACGGAAAGCGATCTCATTGTGGGTTCCACAGACATTATCGGCTGCCGGAACTACTAACCATCAGGTGGATAGTGTCCTAGAATGCCGCAACGATGGATTCTCAAACCTTTAACGTACCTGATTGGTGACCCAATCCTCAATAACTTTTCGATGAACTTATACTTAAACAAAATTTTCAAATTTTCTTCTCATCGGTTGTCAAAATTACTAATCACTGTGGCATCGGCGGTTGAAGCCTCTATCCGTCGGAAAGATAGTTCACTAGCTAGCCGCAATGGTGGACGTTCAATCCACTAACTTCTTCCGATGGCCAACGATGCCAGGACTTAGATAAATTTTTGAATTTTTCCCTTTTGTCTTCCTTTTCACTGCTTGATCGGCTCAATTTTATTCTTTTCATCGGCGAAATAGTTCCATCAGCAGCCGCAACGGTGGAACATCATCTTCAATATTCTTCCGTTCAGTAGCCCAATCTACTAATGCTTTTCGATCTGTGAACTGATTTTGACCGGCATCGACAGTCAGAGCTTCTCCCCATCGGAAGACTACTGCTCTAGGCTTCCACAACGACGGACGCATGAAACACTATCTTCTTTCGATGACCGACGATTTCAGGCCTTAGAGAAAATTTTTAAACTTTCTTTCTTTACGGCATCGGTGGTTGGAGGCCTTACCCATCAGATGCGTAATTGTCTAGCATCAACAATGGCGGGCGCTTGATCAGCTATTTTCTACCTACGTCCATCGACGGTCTGAACAACAAACTTTCGTTAGCATCGAAAGTCAATATCGGGTGTTTCTTCCACTACATCGAGCCAGTGTTTCGACGGTCTTCGACTGATCTTTGCTGAAACTGCGGCTCCCACATCCACTAAGTTTCACCGACGGCCAACAAAAACTTTAAAAAATTTCTGCAGTTTTCTTCCAACTGTCCTCCGTCCAGTGTGCTTCCGCCTAGCTCTCCACTGCATCGAAAGTTCATCCCACTAAGTGTTTCGATGAACCGACGGTTAAAACACTTAGTCAAATTTTTGTGGAATTTTTCTATCATAAAATTCTGATCTCTGCTGGGCAGAAAGAAATCCTGCCTCTGTCACTACATATTTCATGGCCCCATTCAGGCCCATGCTGCAACATGGGATTCGATAACACACTGTAATGTCCCCGACCCTCCGACCGGCAAAGAGGATGCTACCATGGCCTTAACCATCCTGGAAACCGGCCCCATGAACATGTGAATTCATAAAATGCTAAAAAAAATGCATTGAAGTAGAACATACACATACATAATTATTGATCATACACAATGGAAGCAACATACATTCATACAAGCATTCAACATGTTCATCATATTCATTAAAAATAATGTGATTGCAGAAGTAAAATAGACAAGACTACTTATCTCATAAAGAACTTGTTCCGCAACCAGCTAAGTCATTGCAATGTTCCACCCAACTATAGGCAAGCGTGCTCCTTAATCTCTCAGCAACGCTGCCACCCCCGAGATTGGCATGATTCCCCAAGGAATAAGGAACAACAGGATTACACATAGCCAAGGGTACACCAAAACACAGCCAATCCAGCACAATTAGGTGTATCAGGCCATCCAGGAGCTGCGAAAGGCTAAATGCTAAGCTGGTGAGCTCATTACAGAGCTAGGGACACCTACACCAGAACTAGCTTGACTTCTAAGAAACCCATACACACCCAACACAAGGAATCAGTCCCTTCTCTGCTACACAGTCCCTCAGGCCCTAACTTCCCTTCCAATGCTATTCAGGGGTTGTGGAGAAGAAAGCCATCCATATAGCTCTGTCTGTGTGGTTTCCAAACACACCATATTTATCAAGCAAACCAAGCCCCCATCCCTACTCCCAACATAGTCCAAATACCAACCACTGCATACACGTAGTCACACAAGCAATTCATAGCTTGGTTAAGGAAAACAAGTCTTGAGTTGTTCTTGGCCCTATCGTGGCCAAAACGACTCCAAAACAAACTACAACAGTCCGAAAACATATCAGCAAACACAGTTCACAATGTGGGGAAAACAACAGTCCCAAAACATATCAGCGAACACAGTTCACAATGTGGGGAAAACAACAGTCTGCCCTAGACAATGAAGCCACTGGGGAAAACTTACACATACCACACTGGGAAAGAAAAATACAGACTCCCAACCTGTGTGTGAGGGAAATTTACATTAGACCTCTGGAATTCGGATGGAAAACATGCTAGATACAACTTTGTGGAAACATGAGTGACATCCGAAATGGCTCCCTACTCCTGGCTGTGTGAGACCACCCTCGAAAAGAATCTTGTGCATGGAAAATCATCATACTACCATCCCTACATGAGGATGAACAGACCAGGGAAAGAATGGCGTAGTAGTGGAGAGAGTGGAGAGTCTGCTGGAGTGATGGTGGTGGTCGTTTTTGCTTTCCATTGTGAGGTCAATCCACTGGTGGACTGTGCATGTGGGAAAGGACTGATAGTCCTGCCACACTGTTATACACCTGAGTGGCACCTCTCCGTCGGAGTGCTGATATCTCTCATGTCGGCACACAAAAGGACACTTATGGATAGAGGTTTTCCCTTATCACTATAGCTTGGCTTGTCATGAAATACATTCTACCTTCATCCAGCTAGTTACTTTTCCATTTAGCCATGTTGGGATGTATTCGCAACTTTCTTTATAGACAACTCGCGAGTCATTCGCAAGTCTCCTTCATAGCAAGTCGCGAATCCTTGTATTCGCGGGTTGCGCTTATACAGAGTCGCGAGTCATTCGCGGGTTGCTCTACTACATACCCGTGAATGTGCTTCTTAACATGAAAACACAAAATCACGCACTAATGGGAGTTTATTTAAGTCATTTTACTTAATCTCCCTAACTGCTATAACCTCCCTAACCTTCGAGAACTGCCTTGTTTCACCCATATAAATACAGGCCTTGGGGAGGGTTGTAGACACTTACACTTTGGAGAAAAGTTATGCTGGTGGATTGTTTACAGAAGTATTTGGAGCAGTGAAACTCAGAATCCTTTGGTGACAGAGGAGTCCTTGTCTCAGACATTTGGTTGTACTCTAAACTTTCTCATTATTGATAATAAAGAGATTACTTCTTCCACATTTGTCTCATATATCTTGGTTTGATAATTGTTTATGCTTCAATATGTCTTATTTGATTTATCTAACTTGTTAACATATATATATGAAACATTCTATATCTGGAAGATTGTCTCTGAACAGGTGAAAGAGGAGTGAACCTTGAAGACTTTACAAGTGGAGCAGATCGGAAGAGGACTAGCAAGGATCGAACGTCGTTTAACAAGTAAGTTCTTTTAACCCTCCTATTTCCTATTCTGCACTTTAGAAGTCAATTGTCTGCAAGTGTTTGAGTATGTTGTTAACCCCCGACCTACGATTATTAGGTACATAATCCCTTACAACAGAACTGGGGACTCTGATGGGGAAGCCTAGACTGCTGTAGGTCATTTCTGTTATCCTGACCAGTTTTTCTTGTGAGTCTGACTGTGGTTTTTTATCCTGGATCTTGCTTACTTCAGTGTTTGAAAGTCTTAGGGTTTTTTCTTTTATTTTGAGAAAATTTTTATATCCATTCGTGGGTTGTCCTACTGGACATTCATGAGTGATCAGGGTCTTGGACTCTATTTTTCCAGTCTTCTTTCTGATAGTTGCTGGTTTGCACTTGCCTTTTTTAAGTCTGCAGTGGTTTTGTGTCATTGTTTGCACCCAAGCTAGGGATCCTAGCCTGCTTCTCTTGCTGGTCTGTTGG
>LPNX011227419.1:127356-268949 GCA_001517045.1 Pseudotsuga menziesii
AGTTACAAGGTCAAGAAGGTTGAGAAACCTTCCTCCTCTCCCTGCATTGGAACCTCCACCTTTACCCCAAAGGCAGAGATTAGGCACAGACGGTTCTTTTGAACCAGTAGGAGTAAGTGAGGTTCTTGGTGAACCAGAATTGATAGCTAACCGTTTTGATTTTGACACAGTCGAGATAGAAGAATTGTAGACTGACGAGTTTGCAAGAAATTTTAACTCTCCCTTGACTGATCTTAATGATCCTGTGATCGTCCAAGTTAGACCTTTTAGTTCACCAGTAGTAGGTGTCCCTTTGAGTAGAGTCATGTCTTCTGTGGAAGAGAGTTCTTTTGTGTTTACCTCAACCCTTTCGGTTGAACGGGTACTACCTCCCCTGGTTAGTGCCCCTAGATCTAGTTTGCCTTCTACACCTTTGACTCCAGCGAGTCGGGTGGTTCAACCACTGGTTCACTCCAACATAGGAGGTATTTCTGGTAATACAGTTGTTGGGATCCCTAGTATACCTACCATTCCCTCTTCCTTCCCTTACACTACTCAGAGTGGTCCAGTAGGATCCTCAGCTTATGTCTAAGGATTTCCTTGGAATGGGGGGCATATCCCCCCATCCAGTCCATATGTAGGTCCATATCCTTCATATGTAGGAGTGCAGTTTGGAGGAAACACCTCTTATGGGCAGAGCTTCCATACCCCTATTTTGGTCCCATACTCGAGCTCTCCCTTCTCTTTGTTTAGCGGAGGGATACCTGCTCCAGTCTTTTAGACCCCAGCTTCTATGGCCTACGGATGGAATCTGTTTCAAAGCAACCTTCCCACTTCACAATCGGTGTCATGGGGCAACCCCACCTTTACCTGTGGGAATTTGGGGGCTGGACCCTCTAATCCCCAAGCTGGCACACCTAGTGCACCGGTTAGGCCCAGACTTCCTTTTTCTGGCAACTTTGAACTTGCCATACTTATCCAAATTGATGAATGACCCGGTGAGGCATGACCCTTTGTGGCCACCTGTTCCCACCAAACTACCCTCGGACATCCCTAAGTTCAAAGGTAAGGCTGGTGAAGATCCTGGGGCTCATGCCACCACCTTCCATTTATGGTGTTCTTCCAACTCATTGAATGAAGATTCAGTGAGATTGAGGCTGTTCTAGAGGACCTTGACTGGCACTGCGGCAAAATGGTACATTGAGCTGTCTTCTGTTGCTTTTAGTAGTTTCTGGGACCTAGCTAGTGCTTTCCTTAGTCACTTTCAGCTTCCGGTCTATTACGATTTCAGAACGGATTTGTTGTCCACTTTCAGACAAAACAAGGAAACCCACATCTCGGATCATATCCAAGA
This sequence comes from Pseudotsuga menziesii, assembly GCA_001517045.1. Classification (NCBI taxonomy): domain Eukaryota; kingdom Viridiplantae; phylum Streptophyta; class Pinopsida; order Pinales; family Pinaceae; genus Pseudotsuga; species Pseudotsuga menziesii. The sequence goes on from LPNX011227419.1 coordinate 128,690, forward strand.
GTGGAGGAGGTGAAAGAGTCTTATCAAAGCTACCATCCCTCCTGAGTTTCTATTAGAGTGGTTCCTTAAGTCATTGTTGCCATACATTTCTAAGGATGTTTCCACATCAGGAGTGACTAGTGAAGAAGAAGCCATATTCAGGGCCCAGCAGTTGGACTTGATTTATTCACAGTCTGGGATTCTATATGAAATTATCCCTGAGGCACAAAGGCCTTCACACGAGGCCGAGAAACCCAAGCCTAGACCCCATGCCTATGGTGTGGTTGGGTCCGTAAACTCTCCCACTGTAGAGTCTTTGACAAAACAACTTCACCAATTGTCTGTCAAACAGTCTACGGTGGAGGCAGCAAAGGCTTCCCCCTCCTCCCAAAGTGCAAATGTTTTTGTACAAACCTCTTCGAAGGGAAATCAGCAGCCCGACAGGAAGAGGAAGAAATGTAAAAAGGGAGAGGGAAATCAAAATCAAAACAAGCCAAAGCCTGCAAACAATGCTGATGGGGGCAAAAAGGAAAAGAAGAAAGTCAAGTTCCCTTGTAAGTTGTGCCAAGGGGACCACCTTACTCATCTTTGTCCCCTCATGGAACAAGCTCAATCGTCGCCTGTCCTGAAGGATCCGTTTCCCCAAGGGCAGAATTCAGCTTTAGCTTCTACCATAGTAGGGGGCACTCAAGCTGCCCCTGACCCCAATTATATCAACATGGTTAGATCCTCAACTTTGTTACAAACCAGGAACAAAAACTATGAGAAAGAGACTGTAATGTCCCCGGTTTTGACCCCATTTGTATGATGTATATATTGTAATTAATCGTGGTGAGGAGCTCAAGGAAAAATCCCCACCATCGATTTGGTCGTGTATGTTTCGGCAATGGGGGATAATTGCCGATGGTATGTCGTGCTATCCGGCACATTTTAATTCGACATCATGTAAACCCGCACATCAATTAAAATAAACCACAACCAGCTACGGCAGTGCAACGTTGAATGAAAAGTTCATGATTCCAAAGAATAAGGGGTGGGGGATGTCAAACCTTGGGTATGGGGGAAAAGCCCATGTTTTGTCACCTTGTTGATTTTCCATTTTCCCTTGTTAACCTATTTAATGCTTCAGCTGGTGGTTGGGGGATTTATTGCTGAAGTGGTGGTTGTTGTGGCAAGCTGTCAGCCTTACCCACTTGCTCACTCCACCCACGTCTACCCATTCTTCTCCCTCACGCACTCATCCCTGGTCAGTTCACACTCACCACGATTTTGGTCTGTTGGCTCCTCACGCACAGGTTTTTGGGGCATTTTTGGTCTCATGCAGATTTTTCTTCCTCTCCCCACGAGTTGCTGAGCACCCACGACCTGCAAATTCACGTCCTCCCTATTGTGTGTGCATCCACGGACAAAAATGGAGCCGTTTTTCCTCACGCAGGGCCTCCATTGTCTGTTCCTTTCCTTGCTGGTTCGGATTGTTTAACCACACACAGGTATTCTTCTGTTTGGGGCGCACATGGAGAACTGAGAGCCGTGCTCTTGCATCCACGACTGATTGTGAAGGGCCATTCATGTTTTTGGCTGTCTCACAGGCTATTTGGGTCATTTTCCCTGGCTGTAAGTTGTGCTCACTGATAGATTCGGGGCTGTAGTTTTCCCCATGTTGTGAATGTCATTACTGTTACGTCTGGGGCTGTTGTCAATTTGAGTGAGATTCATTTTGGCCACAATAGAGCCAAGAATGACTCAGAATTCATTTTCCCTGTTTAAGCTGTGACAGCTGAGTAATTGCCTGAGTGCAATGGTTAGTCTTCGGACTGTGCTGGCTTGGCTTGTCTGTTGAAAGCCTGTGAAACCCGGCTGTGTTGGTTTGTTGTTTGTGCCCCTTGGCTATGTATAAGCCTGCAATTGACCCTTATTCTGGAGGAATCATGCCCAGCTCGGGGGTGGCAGCGTTGCTGAGAGATTGATGAGCACGCTAGCCTATGGTTGGGTGGAACGTTGCAGCGACGTAGCTGGTTGCAGGTGAATCCTTCATTGAAAGATAAGTACTGTTGTTTACTGCACCTCTGTATATATATTGATGTCAATTAATGAATCATAATGAACATGTGGAATGCTAGTTATGAATATGTGTGCTTCCGCTGTATGATCGAAGATAAATGCATCTGCGTATGCTTAATTCCAACATTGATTTCATTTGTTTATGTTCATGGGGCCATTTTCCCAGTCTGTATGTTGATGTGTTCGTCACGTCCTCTTCGCCGGCTGGGGGACAAGGACGTGACAGAGATCGATGAGAAGGGTAAAGCTGTAGTTGAATCTTCCAACCCTCTCACTATAGAGAAACCTGTGGAAATAATGCCAAAGATACCCAAAGGTGTCTTTAAGAAGACTTTGCATAACCCAAATGCCCAAGTCGCTTCTAACTACTCTGTGGTTGAATACTTGGCTCAGACTCGGTGTGCAATGTCAACTTTGGAGGTGCTACAGAGCTGTCCCACTCAGCGGGATGCCCTCTTAGCAGCTTTAGGTAGCATGGACTCTTCGAGTCTCTCAGCGAAATTTAATCTCTCTGATGTTAAAATTCGCCTCCCTTACCATGTAGCTCTATCGATAGATGTTGTCCATGGTGGTAAGACCATTGGACGAGCAGTTGTTGATGAGGGAGCCTCTACTTGTGTTATGTCCCTGGTCTGTTGGAAAGATCTTGGATCCCCAGAGCTGGTCCCATCAACCACTTTACTTACTGCTTTTGATGGAAGGTATTTCCGTCCACATGGTATCCTGCCGGCTTTTGAGATTAAGTTGGCTGGCAAAGCAGTGTCTGTTGAAGTCGAAGTGATTGATGCTCCATTGGACTACAATTTTCTTCTGGGTAGGAATTGGACTTATGCAATGTCTGCTGTTGCATCTCCTTTCTTTTGTGTCATGGTTTTTCCACATGAGGGTAAGCTGGTCATTATTGACCAGCTTGATTTTACTCGAAAAGGACGCTTAGAGTCTAAAAATTCCACTGTGCCATTGGTTGATCAGGACAAAACTACTGCACAGAGCTTGGGGGCTAGAATGTACACATCATTGATGGGCACATTTGATATTCCAGCTCCAGTACTTTATATCGGTTCTACTACTGTAGGGAAGTCCATTGATTCGGTGGTCGATAGGACTGATCCTTGGGTCCTCCCAACCCCTCAGGAACGGGAAGTGCCCTTATCTGCAGTGGAAGTGGCGTATCAAGATATTACCCAAACCATTGTAGATCCCATTCTAGATCCTCTTACAGTCTCAGATGATCTGGAAGAAGTCTATATGCCCGCATGGGCGGAAAACAGTTTACATTCCATAGATTGCATAGACACTGTTTTACCTTTCGATGAAGCTATTTTGGAAGCTATGTGTTCACGTGATAAGATATGTGAGGATCTTCATCACCGATCTTATTTCCTTCCAGAGCTAAGCAAGATAGAAAACCAAGAGTTTCATGTGAGACTGTCGGATGATGTTGATACACCTGTCAACCCTTTACCTAGGGAAGGAGTGTTTGCCAAGGGGAATATGGCAAACATTTCCGCTACTATACCGATCAACATCTCTGTAAAACCAGATGTCATGGAAAATATCTATATAGGTGAAAACTGCTCTCCGGAGGAGATTTCCATTTATACTGCCCTTTTCAAGGAATTCCGCTATATCTTTGCCTGGTCATATGAGGAGATGCCAGGCATTGATCCATCTATTGTTCAACATGAGATCCCAACCTATCCTGATGCCAAGCTAGTTCAGCAAAAATTATGCCCCGTGAACCCGCGTAAAGTGGCGGATGTGAAGGAAGAGGTTGAAAAGCTGTTGAAAGTAGGTTTTATATATCCCATAGCTTTGACTGAATGGGTGTCCAACCCAGTTCCTATTGATAAAAAGCAAGGGACTATTCGTGTTTGTACGGACTTTCGAGACCTTAACAAAGCCTGTCCTAAGGACAACTGCCCTACACCGTTTATTGATCAGATCATAGATGCATGTGTGGGTAGTGAGGTATTCTCATTTATGGATGGTTTCTCTGCTACAATCAAATCCAAATCAAACCAGAAGACCAGCATAAAACTGCTTTTATTTTCCCATGGGGTACATTCGCATATAGAAAAATGCCCTTTGGATTGAAAAATGCAGGGGCAACCTTTCAAAGAGCCATGAAATTTGCTTTTCACGACATAAAATCCATTGTCGAGCCTTACCTTGATGACCTGCCTGCTCATTCTTGCAAGAGGATCTAGCATCCAGATCATTTACGGTTGATTTTTGAGAGATGCAGATACTATAAAATTTGCTTGAATCCCCACAAGTGTGTTTTCTGCATCGAATCAGGTAGATTCCTTGGATTCATTGTCTCTAGTAGGGGCATTCAGGTGGATCCTTTAAAAGTTGAGGCCATTGTAAATCTGCCTCCTCCTCGTTAACTTAGGCAACTTCAGAGTTTACAAGGAAAGTCTAACTTCCTTCGATGGTTTATTGTTAATTATGCCAAGATCACAAAAGGCTTCATGTGCCTGCTTAAACAGGACACCCCATTTATATGGGATGAAACTGCACAACTCGCGTTCGAGGCATTGAAAAAAGCCTTCTTGTTGGCTCCCTTATTACGCCCGCCAGATTATTCTAGGGATTTTATATTTTATCTGGCCACGTCGGAGTCTACCATCGGGGCAGTGCTAGTTCAGGAGGATGACAAGCTCATTGAGCATGTTGTCTATTATCTTGGCCGTGCTCTGGTTGGACCTGAGCTTAAGTACTCCCACATCGAGAAGTTAGCCTTAGCATCTGTTTATGCTGTACAGAGGTTACGACACTACATCTTACTGAGGACCACTACTGTAGTGGCGGATGTAAACCCTTTCCAATATGTTTTATCCCGATGGATTGTTGGTGAAAAATTCAATAAGTGGATAGTCATTCTCCAAGAGTTTGACTTGGTTTTCCAATCCGCTAAATCCAAAAAGTCCTTAGTTTTTTCCGAGCTTATAGAAGAATTCCCTACGGAAGAAGATGTAGTGGTTTAGGATGAATCATTCCCAGATGAGCACATCTTCCTTATATCCACCTCTGATCCTTGGTACGGAGATATTCTTATATATCTACAGACTTTGAAGTATCCTACCACTTACTCTAGGGAATACTGACGCAAGTTACGCCTTCATGCTAAAAACTACCTCATTATAGGAGATACATTATATTGACGAGGGGTAGATTTCATCTTGCGTCGCTGCCTTACTCATGAGGAAGCGGAGATTGTCCTAAATGATTCCCATAGTGGAGCGTGTGGGGGTCATTTATCTGGGTTAGCAACGGCCCAAAAGATATTACGTGCCGGGTATTTTTGGCCCACCATCTTTAAAGATTGTGTGGAAGCTGTAAAATGCTGTCATCCGTGTCAGCTTTACACCAGAAAAATGCGGTCACATCCTACTCCCTTGTTTCCCATTGTCTCAGTAGGCCCCTTCATGAAATGGGGGATAGATTATATGACATGCAACCCAGCCTCGGCTGGGGGGCATAAATACATCATTGTCGCTGTCGACTATTTCACAAAATGGGCAGAGGCAATGCCTACTTTCAAAGACAATGGGGAAACTGCAGCTTTCTTCGTGTTTAATCAGATTATTGCTAGGTTTGGTATTCCCAAAGTGATTGTCACTGACCATGGCAGTCATTTCGAAAATCACATGATGACAGAGCTGACCACCATGCTTGGATTCCGACAAGAACATTATTCTAAATATTATTTGCAAGCAAATGGTCAGGTTGAGGCTGTAAACAAAACTTTAAAAACTATACTTAAACATACTATTGATGCAGCCCGCTTGAATTGGCACATCATGTTATATCCTACTCTTTGGGATTATCAAACCAATGTCAAAACTGCTACGGGTTTTTCCCCCTTCCAACTTGTTCACGGGGTGGAAGCTATTATGCCGATTGAATGCGAAATCCCATCCTTGCAGATAGCTATTCATGTGCTACCTGACACAACTGAGCTTGAGGAACGGTTGCTCCATTTAGAACACCTTGATGAACAACGTAGAGATGCGTTGACTGCAAATCAGGCTCATAAGAATAGGGTTAAATCTCAATATGATAAAAAGGTCAAACCTTAGGTTTTCTCTGAAGGGGAATTTGTCTTTCTCTGGGACCAAGATAAAGAGCCTCTGGGGGTAGGAAAATTCAAGGCTATGTGGTTGGGACCCTATGTTGTGTCTAAAGTTTTGAGTAAAGGTGCATATGAATTAGTGGATTATGATGGGAATAAGCTGCCTGAGCCTAGAAATGGGCTCTACCTGAAGAAGTACTATGCCTAGGCTTAGCACTTTTTCTTGTATATTAATGTATGTATTTTTATGTACATTAGGTTGTCAGTTTCATTTTTTATACTATCTGTTGGTTGTTGCAGATGTCTTCCGAGATGTATGTAGGTTTTGCTGATGGCACAAGCCATCATACTTGTAACTTGGCTTCGGCAGCATGGGTTAGCTATTCCCCTTCAGGACAGCTTGTTGCCACGGGTGGCTCTTGTCTAGGTCCTACTTCCAATAATGTTGCTAAGTATAGGGCTGTAATTGAGCTCCTATGGGATGCTTTGTCACGAGGCATCACCCAGCTTGAAGTCCGTTTGGATTCTCAGTTGGTTGTTTCCCAGCTCAATCGAGCTTATCAGGTGCGTAATCCTACATTGTTACGTCAGTTCATGCACATTCGTTTACTGGAAAGACATTTTGAAGTTATTACTTTCAATCACATTCCACGAAACCAAAATTCATTAACTGATGCATATGCTAATTATATTTTGGACTAGCATCTCACACACATTCCATAAAATATACAGCAAATACATAAGAAACATTTGTAAATAAGCTGACAACCAAACACAAATATATATATATATGTGTGTGTGTGTGTGTGTGTGTGTAAATATCTGTCATAGATAGGTCGAGTCTGATCCGTAGATCCCATCATGTACAAAATATACAAAAAGTGGATCATCATCCATCAAAATGCCCTAAAACTAAGCCTGCCCACCATGCCCACTGGGACCTCCTTGGTCCCCGTGATCTCTATGGCCCCTGGCTTCCTTAGCCTCCTTGGCTTCGGCAGCCTCCACCGCATCCCTGTATACAAGTACTGCCCTAGCTACCCGTCTGAAAAGATGTAGCCAGGATGGTGGAACCCCAACTACAAACTCTTGCATAGCTACAGGGAGATGCTCTATCCGTATCGTAGGTACTTGCTCAGTCAGCCTGCCTAGCTTCATCTCAAGTACCCTGATCAATCCTGGGTCTCCCCCTGCAACAGGACATACGAAGGTATGTGGGTGCCCTTCAGGGCGGACTGGTCCAATATCTGCATTTTGACACATAAATAGGGTTTAGACTTGAGCATATGTATATATCCTATCATTTGAAAATCCATAAAAATTTGATAATGATAAAAAAAATAAAAAATACTTACCCATATCTCCCCATGCTCCTCCTGGAGGGAGGACTAGGTCGGGATCACCTTTAAAATCTAACCCGACATATGGAAACTGATCCAACGCCGGCACCTTCCATTCCCACCATGTATAGAAATCATCATCATACATGCTATGTACTACATCTCCTCCTCCTTGACGGAGGAAGATATCTCCCCACCGGCTCAGCCTCGGCTGTCGTGGATGACGGACCTGTAATGGAATAGTAGGGCTCATAGCTGGTACCCTCTCAAAGAAGAATGATACCAGTATACTCGCATAGCCAAATTTCTTCTGTCTTCCCCTCCTACAGTAAGATAATTGCCTCTTCATGATGGGGGCGATTCCCGCACACCAATCAAAGAGAGTACCTCTAAAGCAGTCCACCGCCACTCTCATATGAGTCCTGGTGGCCATGTGTAACCCTGTTGACCCTGAAAGTCTGACAATAGTACTGGCCAATACCTGAAGTGTAAGATCCTGAATATCTACAATGAGAACACTGTTGCCTTTCTTTTGAGTACCCATCCTGCAGAATACATCGACATAGTTTTGGACACTCAAGGGGTCTCCACCCCTGCCAATGCCTTCCAGGTTCACCGGTGCTCCCCGATGTGACAACCCGGTTCTGAAGTATATGTCTTGTGTGGTAAGCTCCAAAGTCTCACCTTGGATATTGAACATCCCTAGGTCATGGTCCCAATAATGGACTAAGAACTCTAATATGCGGACATTGGCCCGCATGGGCGATGTGCAAAAGAACTTGAGAATCCCACTGGTCCTCAATGCTTGGATAGTAGGCGGGATTTGGAGAGCCGCTTGATCCATCGCTTCATGTTCCCTCTCTCTCCACTCCAGCACCATGTTTTTCCTGACAAAAACACATAATTTGATTCAGTATTCCATCATAAAATTTTAAAAAATTTGCATATTTTTAAAGCATTTTCCTATGGCGCAGCATTCGCGACTGTCCATTGGGACAAGTCGCGAGTCATTCGTGACTTTCCTGTTGAGAAACTCACAAATGGAACGCGCATTCGCGACTTTCATGCCTTGCAACCCGCGAATGCATTTTGCCATATTTTAGGTTGATGAAATATACTGAATTAACCACTAAATTAAAAATTTGTTTGGATCAAATTAAAGAGCTAAGGGTGTAGATTTACCTGAAGTTGACGGTTTCTGAATCCAACAGTCCAATTGTCCACAGCAATCAATCAAAGATAGAGGGTAAACTTTCCTTTTTGGTTCGAAAAGTGCAAATGGTATGAAATGTTTTTATTTTCAAACTATTTATAGAAATAAAATTTCGTAAAGTGGGTCTTTTTATATAGTTTGAAATGCCAATTGATTAATATCATCCTCTTTGTGCCTTGGAATAGGTTTACCAACTTTTACAAAGTGTTGATGCTTCTATAGGGTGGTTTTTGCTCTTTCCAACACATGTTGGCATCTTATCACTCCACATTAACCTTAGTAATCAACATTTTTGCCATGGACTATGGTATTTTAAGCCATTAGTCCCTTGTCTCTACCATTGTTCTTCTGTGGCTAGGATCCCTTTTCATGAGTATCATTCTTATATGCCATTGCCATCCTTTGGTACTCATTTCGTCACTGTTTCAGGCCCAGGGGTTTCCTCATAGCTATTTTTCACGCCAAATAGAGCTTCTTATGAATCTCTTTTTACAAGCTATCCCTTTATAGGAATCCCCAAACTTATGGAGTTTCTTTAGGCTCAGGTCTGACTCCTTCAAAACAGACTTGACTGCCGAGTTATCTCGTTCATTCAAGCTCGTTAAGAATATGTGAACAGGCATCCGCATTGGTGGTAGGTTATCTCTTTCTCGGACCATGCGGAATAATACGAGAAAGGATCACTCTCTTTTCTTCGGAATTGAGAAGAGTATTCTCAGGTATAGTTTTATCACTTTTCCGGACCTGAGGGACTAAATTTACAGAAAAGAAACACCCAGTTTGAGCTTAGTTTTCTCTTTTTCATGCTCTGGACCCAAACATGAACAAGGTTCCGAGTGTACTTTGTGTCTTTTTCATGCTCGTTAAACACTAAAGAACAAAGCAATGAGTTTATTGTTGTAAGCCCCATTTCTCATAACCAAACGGATCTTTCCGAGTGATCTTGCTTTCCTTCACACTCGTAAAACTCAAGCTATTTTATGCTATTTTGGAAGGAGCGTTGGGTAGGTGGTAATTTAACCTTTTTCGGACCTTCCCGACTAAGTACGAAAAAGGTTCACCTTTTCTTCTTCAGAAGTTAAGAGAGTTCTTCTGTGGTTTGTTTTATACTTTCTCGGCCTCAGGAGACTAAATTGGATGAAAAAGGACCCCCCTGGAGTCTTCTTTGGCATTTTCAAACTCTCTAAATGTGAAAATACCGCATGAGCATGTACTAGTTCGGGCTCATTAAATCCATGAATCAGTGTATCAAACATTATTTTCCCATCTCTTCAAGCTTGTTAAAAAATGAAGAGGGAACCGAGTTTACTTTCCTGGACTCGTTAAAATTTAACAGGGAAGGTAAGGAAGAAGTTTTCTCTTGTTTTCAGTAATGGCAGCATGTCATCCTTGAACATAGCACTCTTTACTTTTCGATATCCATGTTTCAGTATACACTTGTGTTCAGCTATCACTTTGAGTTTTGACTCCTCCTCTTGTCCATTATACCTGGGGAATCTGCTCATGTCTCCTACATGACAGATAAGTCTAGTTGTTCTATCTATCCATTGTATGTTGCCTTGGGTCATCTCTGTGTCGTGCTCACTGTTCAAGGATTATACCTAATGTCTGATCTATCACCTGATCCCATCACTGTTATATCTGTTATCCATTTACTTGTGTCTCTCTTCTTTTACCCAATTCCTAGTCACTCTTTTGATCCATTGGAGGATCCATTTCCTTCCTTATCATAGTATGGTTCCATTTCAGCACCTCCTGATGACGAAGACCTAGAGTTTTTGACGATAGTACCTCTGGATTCACTTACATCATTGGTGAATTCCTTTGCTTTAGTTGTCAATTATCACTTATTGGTTGACAAACTGTTGAATCCTCTCCATGTTCGACTTCAGCTTACCCTTATTCACATGGCTTGGATTGTACTGGTTCTTTGAGATCATTTATGAAGATTTCAGTCCCTCATTTTGGGCTAAGTTGCGCAAGACCATGTTCTATTCTGATATCTAGCTCCCAGATCTTTGAAGACTCATCATTATTGTATTGTGGCTTCAATCCATTTTTGTCATATACATGGTTTCTACCCGTATCATATGATGTAATCAAATATTGTAAAGGAGCTAGTGTTCCAGTAAATTGAACATAGTATCCTCAGATGTAACTTTGTATATCACATTATTATGTATTTGTTTCAGGTACTCTCTCTACTCCATTGGATTTTTGAGTTTCTCCAAAGTTAAATATTATAATGTATTTCGGCCATCGTTCCCCTCTGACCTCACACATTAGGGGTCATATGTTATACACCTGAGTGCAACCTCTCCATCCGAGTGCTGATATCTCTCATGTCGGCACACAAAAGGACACTTATGGATAGAGGTTTTTCCTTAACACTATAGCTTGGCTTGTCATGAACTACATTCTACCTTAATCTAGCTAGTTACTTTGCCATTTAGCCATGTTGGGATGTATTCGCGACTCTCTTTATAGACAACTCATGATTCATTCACGAGTCTCCTTCACAGCAAGTCACGAATCCTTGTATTCGCGGGTTGCACTTATACAGAGTCGCGAGTCATTCACGGGTTGCTCTACTACATACCCGTGAATGTGCTTGTTAACATGAAAACACAAAATCATGCGCTAATGGGAGTTTATTTAAGTCATTTTACTTAATCTGCCTAACTGCTATAACCTCCCTAACCTTCGAGAACTTCCTTGTTTCACCCATATAAATACAGGCCTTGGGGAGGGTTGTAGACACTTACACTTTGGAGCAAAGTTATGCTGGTGGATTGTTTACAGAAGTATTTGGAGCAGTGAAACTCAGAATCCTTTGGTGACAGAGCATTCCTTGTCTTAGACGTTTGGTTGTACTCTGAACTTTCTCATTATTGATAATAAAGAGATTACTTCTTCCACATTTGTCTCATATATCTTGGTTTGATAATTGTTTATGCTTCAATATGTCATATTTGATTTATCTAACCTGTTAACATATATATATGAATCATTCTATATCTGGAATATTTTCTCTGAACAGGTGAAAGAGGAGTGAACCTTGAAGACTTTACAAGTGGAGCAGATCGGAAGAGGACTAGAAAGGATCGAATGCCATTTAACAAGTAAGTTATTCTAACCCTCCTATTTCCTATTCTTCACTTTAGAAGTCAATTGTCTACAAGTGTTTGAGTATGTTGGTAACCCCCAACCTACGATTATTAGGTGCATAATCCCTTACAACACACACTCCACTCCCAGCCATTACTTCTTTAACTAGCAGCAACAGTTTTTAATGGTGGTAGTTGGGTAAGACAAGGGAAGGTGACACATGGATTTTTTCCCACTGGTTTGTGGTTTAACAATTCCCCCCCTTATGCTTGAGAAAATCATTCCCTTTTCATTATGGTTGTAGTTAGCATAGGTGGTTGGGTTCATTTAATTAAAGATGTATATTTACATGATGACAAAACTTGATACGTATGCCACATGCCCCGATATACCATCGATGATGATTTCAACCCGTAACATAGCATAACCAATCGATGGTGGGGCCTTGTCCTTTAGCTCCGCGCCATGATTATTTACAATATATACATCATATACATCTAATGCAACGGGGTCGAAACTGGGGTTTTACAGGTGCATGTTCTAGATATTTTCCTCTATGCCACATAAGAACGTCACCATCTATAAATGCAACCCTTAATCCTTTCTCATCTAAGGATGAAATAGAAAGTAAGTTCTTCTTGAATCCTGACACATATAACACATTCTTCATCTTCATCATGGTTCCTCAATCAAGCTTGTATTTGGCTTATTCTATTCCCTTGATGTGATATTGATAGTAATCTCCTAGTGACACTTTCTAATTAGGAGAGTCCTTTTCTTCAATATTGGAGAGAATATTATTCTAACCTATCATGTACTTTGAAGCACCGCTATTGATTAACCATTTGTCATTCTTAGGTGTCATAGACCCAGAGAGAGTGGAGAATAAAATATATTATTCAATTTCTTCCTTTGCTAACTTATTGGTAGGTTCTTCTTCTTCTTCTTCAGCTAAATGAGCATGTTGTCTTTTGTTATTCTTCCTATTATATTCTTCTTTTCTTGTTGGAAAATGTTGGTGTACTTTCAATTGACATAGGTTCACATTCCTCATTTTTCAACAGATCCCAAGATATCATCCTGGTAGAGGAGGATTGAATTGGCAATACCCGTGACACAGATGAAGTCTCACCCGAGATATCTATTGGGAACTGCCAGATTCAGGTTTCTACAGTTATGTCAGGGATTTATTCCTTATAACAGGACCAATTCACTTGACCAAAACAAGAATTAAAATTTTGTTTGTATCTATTCATTCATGATAACTATCCACTAATCAATAGACATAAATAATAACATTAATCATGAAGCATGAACACATATTCAATATGTGAGACAAATATAAATTCATTCACCATTAAGCATGTATGACACATTTAGATGAGATAATCCATATCAATTAGGAATTCAACACAAAACACACATTAAACACATAAAGAGAATATCTAACATGGAAACCCATCGAGGAAAAACAACAAAGGTTCTCTTCATCTAGCATGAGAAATAGGTTAGCACCTTTAGTATGTGTACTCAGCTTGCATACTCTTCTTTTGATATTCTTTACAATTCATGCATATTTCTCTCATCTCATGCTCTCTGGTGTTATCCTATGTATTTATGCTCTTCTTCTCTGAATCGTTGATATGCACACAACTTGGATCAAGCCTATTCCTCTGTATGACTAGCTATCCTTGATCAACAAGCACACATCTTGGGTTCGTTCTTTTATAAGCTTTTGAAAATATTGATCCAACCATCAAGTAACTCACAAATTTTAGTTGACAGGTTGTCTTTGTATTTCAATACATTCAATTACATCTATGCATAATTTTAGGGGCTTTATATAGGAAATGGGCTATATTAAGGGGGTTAGAAAAATTTAGCGAGCTATTTTCTTTTATGGAAAGGGGTTTTTAAGCTAAAATATGTTCTCCCATATTTATTAGGAAAAAAATAAATCCAAAACAAATAGGCTCCCATATATTAATGAGGAAAATGAAAAAATATATTTTCTCCATAGAAAAATCTCCCTCCAATCTATATTTTCCCCCCTATTTCTAGAGAAAATAAAGTGAAATCACTCCTTTGCCCCCAATTTCTAGTAATGGAGGATCCCAAGAGTTATTTTCCCTCCATTTTTCTTGTAATTCAGGAATATGGTTGCATTCACCTGTATTTTTACTCAATTTCATGTGATACCTTCTTTGAGCCCTTGATGTCCAATATCAGAGGGGAAATCATGGGTCATTTTGTTCTATATAAAGGCTACAATGATTCATGGTTCACACACATCAGATTGTGCTTGCAGGGTGAAGTTTCTAGTTGATGCAATTCTACTTTCCATTCTTAGTTTTCTTGACATTTTAATCTTCGCATAACTTTTCCATTGCTGAAATTTCGGGTCTTGAAGAGGCATGTTGCATATGCAGTTTATCAGAGAATACAAACTCACATGATGCTTTTTATCCAATCATTAACATGGTATGATTTCTATCATGCATTTTTATGTTATTTACCTTTTATAATCCTTTTTAGCATGGATGCTTTTTTAGGCCTATTTAATTCTAGGGCACTCTTGAGTCTTAGGGTGCATTCGGTGTTATTAAGGTTTTATTCTATCCTAAGCATATTGGTTCCATGAAAGTGTTATAGATATTAAATGATATGATCTATTTTATGACTTGTTATTTTTAAACTATTGACTGACATTTATATGTTGTTAGTGGATGCTACTCTTGATGGAGAGATGCCACATGTTTTTTATATATTCAAACTAAATTTGACCTAGTTGCTTAAAATGTGTTTTTATTAGGATCCTTATCTACAATTACTACTAAATATAAGGCAGTAATGAGAGTGTATATACTCATATTTTATGTCTGCTATTGCTGATGTTTGGGTCATTTGTAATATAAATGAATGCACACTAATTATAATGGTGGGGATAGAGTGGAATGGTCATTATTTTGGATGTATTATTGTAGAGTTGTCCAAATAGTACTGGCAGATTCTTTTATTTATTTATTGAGAAGTTCTTGACTGGTAGTTTTTTTATTCATATTTCCAAGTTCGTCAATTTTATTTTTGACCTAATTAAATTTGATGGTTTCAGTACCTATTTTACAATATTCTTTTTTTGTAAGGGTCATTGAGAGTAAAACATTTTTTGGTGATTTGTTTTAATGTGTAATTTCTATCATCATATAGAAATGTATCTAGTTATGTATGATAAATATATGGTTTATTTGGAACACGATACTTCATTTCCATCATGATTGTATATAATATGTACATGACATGTTTGACCTAAGATGTAGACATTATGTTGTTTGATATCTAGTCTTTTGTATTAAACGTGGGTGCTAAAACAATTTTATCACATCTTGCATACTTTCAAAAATATCAAGGTCATGGATATAAACACCTCCTCATTTTATCTGAAGAAAAAATAGTACTTAACATAGTAGTTCTAATGATATGTGTGATGATGGATTAATGTGCTTTCTATTCTTGTTAGTGTATGTTCTTATTTCTAATAACCATTGCATGTTTCTAACTAAATCTAAAAATTCTAAGTAAAATGACATAATTCATATTTTGATTGTCAACAAAAGAAAGGAAAAAGTGTCATTCATATATATAAACAAATAAGAAGGTTATTTTTTTCTTAGAAGCTAGCTTGAAAATTAGATATTTGGAAAATAAGATAATTGGTCATTCAAACACTATATTAAGGTTGTGGGTATCGATAATACTCCACATTGTAATAATGGTTGATGGGTGCCATAGTCACTCCATAGTGTAAAGCGTTCAATTCTATTAGTTTTTCGTTATTTCAAGATTTGGGTCCCCACATGTCCGTTGGACCAATAAGCGATGAGATAAAAGTGGAGTCCCCACATGTATTGAATCTAGTTACTGTAGTTATGTTTCACCAACAGCTCGAGTTGTGGGTGACCCAATACTTTTTGTTAAATGTATAAATAAACCCATCCTCTCCTCATTCATGCATTTTTTCATTTGAAGGTCTAAGAGTCGAGAGATTCGGGCTCTAGTATATTCTCTTCTATTGCAATACCTTAGTAATCTGTAGAATCAAAAGATGAGTCTTACTAGCAAAATATTCACCAAGATGTTACAAGGTTTTATAATTTGAAGAAAGATTTGCCAATTTTTTACAATATTTTATAATTCAATGAAATATTCACCAATATTTTACAATATCTTATAATTTAGTGAAAAATTCACCAAGATTTTATAAGATTCTATAATAGAATAAAAGATTATCCAAAAAATTATATATACATATTATAATATTGATGAAATAGCCTTCAACATTTATTATATGTTAGGGAGATTTACCTATTTATTATACATATAAATTTTAGGGTTGTTCTTCAAATTATCCCTGGTTACATCTAAAAATAAGCACTATTGGCCTAAAAATACAATCAAGATTTATTACTAAAAGCAATATTTTAGTCTAACTATTTCCAAAATTAGTTGAACTCTACTTTTCGACTACTTTATTCTTTTTCTGTCATGGTTCTTTTCATCGTGGCTGCTCCCATCATAGATCCTTTCATCGCAACTATTGCTTGTCTTGCAACAAAAATCTTTATTTTCTCAGATAGAATTCTGGCATAATTATATCTAAATTTTCCTAGGGCCAACAAGCCCCCAACACTCACCTGTGTCTCGTCTTGAGCCACATTAGTACGAAACTTACGTGATTGCAACCTTGCTTTGAATATATTGGAATATTTTCACTACCTTTTCATTCTGTTGTTTCACTTTTGCTTCTATCTTCTCCATCTTCTCGACAAGTTCAAAACTAAGGTGTGTTAAAGTTTTAAGTCTTGTCGACCCCAAAACTTGTTGCACTTTTTCATAAACAGGTTGAATGATACCTTTAACAATTTCTACCTTTGCTTGTAACTCTGTGACCTTGTTAGTTCTCTTTTTCTACTGTGCTCATAAGTTTCCAACCTGTTGTTGTAGTTTCTTCATGTCATTAGCCTTGGTTATTTTCTCTGCTATCGACAACTTCTTTACTTCATTTTTAAGCTAGCTAACCTTTTCCTCAGTAGTAAGAAGTTGTTATATTAGTTGTTCTAGTTATTCATCATCGATCAAATATTCCCATGACTAAGAAACATACTTGATCGCCTTGGAACAAAGTGTCTTCTCTTCTTTTATCATCATCGCATCCTTAGTTGTTGCTTTTCTTCTTTCTTCCAGTACCTTCGGAGGTGTACTATGTTTTACTTGAAATTCCAACTTCGCGAACCTCTTGTGGAGGTTCTCTCCAACTTCACCAAGACAAAATATTGTTTCTTCAAAAACATCTCATGTGTGATGCCTTCATCGGTAAAATTGTCGCAAGCTAGTGTAACACTCGTGTCGAGGTTGTTCCTATCCTCCTTCCAAGTCTTATATTTTTTCTTGTTTCTTGGAGTGTTTTCTTCATCTTATTGAAATATTTGTGTGAATAATTTACCTGATTAACCAATGCACGTTCTCTATTCCTTGTTTTTGCAACAACAACATTATAAATGGCATGTACTTTGTACATTGAAAGAGCATGAAAATCCATGGTGACATGCTGCATATCTTTGATGATGATATTCATCTCTAGCGTTCCTAAGTCAATTTCTTGGTGCACTACTAGAACCCTTATTGGTGGAGTTTGTGTCAATGAATCACTAGGCCTCTCTTTAGATGAGCCAGTTAGGTCATGAAACTTTGGAAATTGTGGTGTGTAGGTCACCTCCACTCTAACTTATTTTACTATATTGCAGAGTGTTTGTAGTAAATCAGTGATACCACTTGTTAATTATGTTTAATGCTCATCTAAATTTTGTATATTGCATTGACAATTTATTCCATTACGTCTATCAGAAGTGTATAAACATCTTTGGTAAGGTTGACAACTCTAGATAATTTGTCAACCTTCCTCTTCTTATGACTGTGTGCATAATTTTCTGACCTCTTTATCTCATCCCCCACTACTGGGTCTGTAGGGGTTGTACTTGAGTCATTATGAGTTTTAATGGGAGAATTTTTTTGGGTTCTCTATTGGTGGTGTATCTTCTCCCTATCCTCAACTATTATTTTTTGATGGATCATCCTGTTGTGTCTATTCTTCTGCATATAATTGATCATGTACGACAAGAAATATCCATTCTTCTTGCCAATATTGAATGATGGAATCAACTTTAGCAGCATATAGTTGAAACTATGTCGCCAAACATCGATTTTGGAGATCTCCTCCAGGATCTAAAAAAATACGATGGGACCTGAAAAAAATATGATAATGTTTTTAAACTGCTTAATGGTAGCTCTGGTGAGCCTAGACTACTTCTTGACAAAGCGTAGAAGGGCCTCACCCTCTAAAATGAATTTTCCTTTACTTCCTTTCTTCCTCTCAAGTATCTCCCTGTAAAACCATAGATTCTAGTATCGATCTCCTCAACATGGGGAAGGCATATCTATCCCTTGGTAGTTTTCTGGTTTTTCCCATGTGACAAAAGAAATCAAAATTAGTAGCCACAAATAATCAAATAGGATACCTCTTTCCTATGCCTCTTATGCATCTGCTAACATTTCATTTAGCAGATAGTGCGACTAGTTAAGATGGACTCTTGTTGCAAACAGCTCTGCCACAATAATTTTCCCTATGGTGCACTAGTTTAGTCGCATTTTTTGCAACAAATTGATAGATAGAACCTTATTTGCAAACAAAACAACAATATTATTGATGGAGGTGATAGAAAATCCTCTTGTGTCCCTTTTCAGGTTGTAGTTCTCTTTCAACTTATTCGTCAATGAAGTGTATTTTTCTTTTCGAGTGAAAAATGGCATTGGGTCGATGCCTGCAAGGGGAATCCTGGTGATTGTTTCTATCAAATCGACATCCACTGAAATATTATGGATGAGCCATAGAAATATCCATGGAATGATATGAGAAACTACTTAACACATGCATTCATTTCTGTTGTGTGACCAAAATGTGGCATGTTCATTAGTGACAGTAATCCACTTTTGTCCAATCCTCTTTCCCATTCGATTGGAACTATGTGGATGGGGCCATCCTCTATCTCTCATATAATAGTCATGTATCTATTCATTTCCAATTCTGGAAACTTGCACAAGTCGTGGTTGAAAAATCCCATCTTTTAAAATTTTGGAATTATGTTCTTTGTTACCCAAAATCCTTTCACTATGGTTTGTGCTACTAATTGATACTTTTAATTTTTTCCAAGTCTAACCTTAGGCGCATCAACTGGTCTGGGCGGGACATAGTCTGGCATCATGGATGCAGATCCTACTTCTTCATTATCTAGTGGTGGTGTAGTTTCCTTCATGTGGCTACCATATTGTTTCCTTTTTTACGTGCCAAGTGGGTCTGGTCGTAAAATAACTGGTGGAATCATCGATGACTATGCACCTTCTTCTGCGACTGAAGGTGATGGTGTAACAAATCCTACAGTCTCTTCCATAATGGGTGTATGTGAAGGATTTTGAATTCCTAATTCTTGCACAATGCTTGCAGTGGAAATGGAAATGATCATACTCTGCAAAAATTGCTTCGGCTCTTATAGTTGTAGACAAATAGCTCATCATACTCAGTAGGATGCAATAGAAATGAATAAAACTTTAGCATGAAGAGGATATATGTTTACTCGTTTAATCAATATTTCATTCACATGATCGGGAAATAAATGGAAACGTGGTAGCAATTTATGTCACATGGAGCAATCGTTTTAATTATTACAAGGAAATCTCCAATCCAACCATCACTTTGCTTTTCATTTCAATGCTATTTATTTTGCATTAATGATGGAAGTGACAAAAATGAACACCACTGAATTCTCCCACATCCTCAAATTAACTACTAGATAACTATCATTTTCAACCGAAATTCCTTGTACGACAACAATTCTTTTTCTTTGATAGGTCTAGATTCAGAGACACATTTCTTTCCTTATGACAGACAAATAGTGTGCGACAATATTTCTCTTTCCTTGAAAAACATATAGTTTGCAATAACTTTTCTTTTTCCGTGACATACATATCACCTACAACATAACAAAGAAAAATTTGAAACAAGAACACTCATACTTTTTTTTTCAAAGGTAACACTCATAAACAACACTCATAAATATATGACTTTTTATCTTTTTCTTTTCTTCTTTTTTCTTTTATCTTTTCTCATTTAACAATTTTTTTCAAACTGATTTTAAACTCCCAGTCGACAATATTGCGACTATCATTGTAAGGCTTTAGATTACTTCCATTAACAAATCCATTGAAAGGTGTTTAATCTAACTTCTTCAATTGCACTGCTCCTCCTTCAGTAATTTGATAACAATGTATGGTCCCAACCAATGTGTCATAAGCTTTCCATGATGCTCTAGAAACTTGTTGTCGTATACAAGAACAAGATATCTGACCCAAATAACATGTTCTTGATATGTCAATCATGCCAATAATTTTGCTACACCTTTTCAACATTTTGATGATAGATTCTGACAAACCTGTCTTCTTCCAATTATACAAGTTGCAACAATATTTCTTCGACAACACCAACATCAATCATTTTTGTATCACAACTATCCTCAAACTAAGTATATTAAATTGAGCACATAGATCTGTGGACAAACACACAACTCAAAAAAATAGATCACACAATTTACTCAGCAATTGAAGAATGAAACAGAGCAAAAATGGCTTGCAGCTATGAATGCTTTCATTAATAGAAAAGTAATCATATAATAATTACAATGAAGTACAATGGATTTAATAGCCACATGAAATTCGAATCCACATGAAGAAATTCAGAATGATAGACTCTACTTAACTGTAGGTAACTAAGACCTTGTCTAAATCACTATCGGAGGACTCAATAGTTAATTGACCTTGTCTAAACCCAAACCAGAGTTCATCGGAGCTCTAAAAAACAAATCAAGTGTTACATTCAGTGTTGACTAAGGCTAACTGACCGTGGCAGGTGAGTAATGCGCCCCTCCTGAGCGCAGTCATGTAAACCTAGTGCTAACTGAATGTACAGGACTATAACTGAATGTAACTGACTCCTAACTTATCTTGACTAGTCATTAACTGAACTGAACTGACCTTGTTTGGTTTCGTCACTCTCGGTGGCTCCTAAATTGTATGGATTGGTCTAGGAGGCTCCTAAACTGATGCAATTAAGTGCAATCAGTGGAAATAAGCCTCAATTAGTGCTCCCCACACTTTAGTAACTGAAACATGTGCCCCAATTAGGCAAAGTGGACCCAATGGTGCTAATGACTATAAATACACTAGATGGATTCCCGATTTAGACATGACTCTTGATTTAGACATATGACCAAATTTGGACAAGGGAGGATTAATAATCTTAACACCCCCCCTAAATGCTAACTTGGACAATTTGTGGGCCCTGGTAACTAAGTCGATAGGTCACCCATTACATAAAGTAAAATAAAGTAACTGCTTAATACAAGGAGCTGGGGAAAAAACAACACGGGAAAAAATCCCCTTGTCTATCTAAGCAGGTAGAATCAGGTCTCAAGTTTGAAAATTTTTAAAATATGTTGTTGCAATCTTCATCTCAATGAGGTAGTGAAGTAGCATGCATGGTGTGCTGTGCATAGGTATTCTGGGGCCTGGCATGTAGACTTCTCCTTCTTCTCCAAAAATGATGATGGAAGGAAGGAGGAATGTAACCTTTGTCTCTTGTTGAATGAAGAGGTGTATGATCATATCCATTCTTCTGAATGTAGTGAGACTGATCCCTTTCCATATAGCATCTTATAGGGAGTCTATTGCATCTCTCTGAAGGAGGTAATATTGCATGGCATAGTGCAAGGGTATTTCCTTTTTGAGTGTCAGGTGAGTTTCTAGTCTTCTTCCTAGCTTCCAGTTTGTAACTAGGGACTAAATCTAGATCTGAGTCACCCTAAATCTCAATCTCATAAACTGATAAAGATAGATCTACAATACTAGTAGAAGCTGTAAAAGAAGTAGATGAAATGATTTTACCTTCTTTTGCAAGTGGCTGCTGAGAGTGCACTGGTTCTGAAGGAGGCATGAAATGTGAGAACTCATATGCTTTTTAAGCATGATTTGCAGTACCCTTTGCTATGATGCTCCTAGTAGAGATATATGTGATCTCCATTGAGTCAGGACCAAAGATCACTTTCTTTTGAGATCTAGTATAGGTCATCTGATAGCAAGATAATAGGTTTGGAGCTAGGGAGGGAACAAATAGCACATCTTTGAACCTTCCATGTTCAATATTGATAGAGCCCTTCCCCTTTGTTTTGAATTTACTGTTATTTCCCATCTGAATACTAGGAACATCAAAGGACTAAAAAGAGGAGAATGATTCCCTAGATGCAGCCATATGGTTGGAAGCTCCAGAATCAATGAGGAAGACATGTGCTGATGTGCAGCAAGCCTTTAGTGCATGGCCTTTCCTTTGGTATTCTTCATCTTCTTCTTCTTCAGATTCATCCTTCCCTGCACTAGCAGGTACATAAATGTTATGTTTCTTCAAAATAAGAGTCATTTCATCAAGTTGTCTTCTCATATAGGAGATTTTTGAATGAAATCCCCTTCCACAGTAAGAGCAGAGGACCTTGCCTTTTCCATTCTTCTTGCTTCTCTTCAAACATGAAGGTTCTTTTCACTGCTCTTTCTTCACAAGAGACTCATCCCTTTGCTTCCCTTTGTCATTCGCTACCTTATCTCCTCTTGCAACTAGAGCTAGATCTTTGGAAGATCGAATGATCCCCATTTGGATCAATTTATCATTCTAAAAAATAAGATATTGGATGAAGGCATTAAGAGTGGGAATATTTTTTATAGCCCAAAATGACACATTTCTTCCTGTGACCACTTTCCCATGATTTCGTCGCATGTCGACACTTCCTGAAAGTCACTGAAAGTCACTGAAAAAACACCTATCTTGGAGGACCCATATCTTGATTTTTGTAACTCCGTTTGACCTCATTTTTGTGCCGTTGGAAAGGTATTTCAGTTAGATAAAACTTTCCAGAAGACACTAAAGTCTGAAAATGCCCAGAAATACCTCAAAAATTCGTTTTTTGTGTATGCGCGACTCTCCTTACGTGCAACCCGTGCATCATGCGCGACTCTTGTATTTTGCAAGTCACGCATGCATATATTCGCGGGTTTCTCTTGTGTAAACTTGCATATCATGCGCGGGTTGCTCTCCTTCATAGTCGCGCATCTGTTTCTTAACATTAAAACATAAAAACACGCCTTTTGAGTTAGTTTGGGTAGTTATACAACTGACTCCTTCAGTTGTAACCACTTTGGCTTCGCCCCTAACTCTTCTTCATCATATAAATAGAGGTAGGGAGGTCCATGAAAGAGGACTTGGAATTTCTACATTGTTATGCTGGAGGAATCGGGACTCTCTTTGCCCACACCTTTGCCTTGGAGGTCTTCCCCTTATGTTGCAGAGCTTGGAGGCTGAGTTCTTTGGAGAAGAGAAACAGCAGATCTAGATCAAGGTTTCGTGAGGTGTCAACTTGAAGAGAAGGTATATTTGTACTTGTTTTCAAGATTAATAAAGATGTGATGTCCTTCTTCTTCCCAAATCATTGTTCAATGTGTGATTGAATTTTTGTTTCTGATCATATGATGATGTTATTCAGATCATTTGTTTATGTTTATTTGATTATCATTGTCTTATATGTGGTCATAATGGTTTGAGGAAGGTATAACTTTTTTTGCAGGTCTCTTGGAGCGAGAGGAGCAAGAAGAGGATTGAAGAGAAATCTTGGACCAGCCTTCATTTATCCAGGTGTGGACCTTTCTCATCTCTGAAACTTGCTGTTATATACTTGCTGAACATTGTGCATCTCTCTTTCAACCCCAGTACGTTGATGGCCTCTTAAACCCTAGCCATAGGATACTTTCCTTTACAACAATATTCCAACTTGGAGTAGTGAGCCTTACTATTTGGAAGGTTGATACAAAGACTGAGTAGTATGCATTGAGCTTTGTGAGGATGGAAAGGATGAGCTGATCTTCATCCTTATCCACTTTGAATTGCTTCAACTGATATATCAGGTTCTTGAACTTTGTGAAGAATTCATTCAGTGATTCGAAATTGGATGGATTAAGAGTGATCAGATCATTTTCTAGCTGATGGATCCTCATCTCATCCTTCTTATCAAATACGGAGGCAAGCTTGTCCCAAACCTCCTTGGGAGTCTTCAATTATTGGATGTGGAATTGAAGATATCTAGAGACTAAGGAGAGCAAGTGTCCATGGCCTTCATCAAGGCTGCTCATGTACTTAGCTTTGTCTTTATCTGAAGCTGGCTCTGCCTCTGTCTCTTCTATGAGTTGAAAAAGCTGCTTAGTGTGGAGCATTACCACCATGTCTTCCTTCCACTGGTGATAGTTGAAGGGAGTGAGAGGATCCACTGGATGAGACATTTTGAATGTATTAAGAACGATTGAGCTGCTATAGCGAATGCAGTGAGAAGAAAGGGCTGCTTGTAGTGAATGTTGTAAGAAAAGCTGATAAACTCTCACACAATCAAACATACATAGTAAGGTTGACAGTTTGCAATTTTGGAATTTCTTTCACACCCAGAATAGTTAATCAAGCAAGCTTGATCAACAATTTCCTAACTTGGGATATTAAGTGGTAAATTCCCCGCTTCTAGTGCAGTACTGGAAGGAGCAATTTGCTCAAAAAAAATGATCCAGTTGGAGACATGAGGAGGAGAGGTGTCTTGTCCACCAAGGCTCTGATACAATATTAAATTGAGCACATAGATATATGGACAAACACACAACTCACAAAATAGATCACACAATTTACTTAGCAATTGAAGAATGAAATAGTGCAAAAATGGCTTGCAGCTGTGAATGCTTTCATTAATAAAAAAGTAATCAGATAATAATTACAATGAAGTACCATGTCTTTAATAGAAACATGAAATTCGAATCCACATGAGGAAATTCAAATTGATAAACTCTACTTGACTATAGGTAACTAAGACCTTGTCTAAATCACTATCGGAGGACTCAATAGTTAACTGACCTTGTCTAAACCATAACCGGAGTTCATCGGAGCTCTAAAACACAACTCAAGTGTTACATTCAGTGTTGAATAAGGCTAATTGACTGTGGTACGTGAGAAATGCACCCCTTGTGGAAATTGAACCCAGTGATAGATTAATTTTACTCACAACAATTATCAATTGAACATGAAAAATCACTCACAAAAGAGACTGAATAATGAGCTGAACACTAAACTGTATTGAATAATTGTACAATAGCCAACCCTGTAACACAATAGGTTGATGTATTAAATAATTACATAAGTTATTCGAATGCATTAGGATAAATTCGAATCTAGCATAAAGCAGGCTTACTAAAATTAAGCAAATCCCCCATAGGTGCAAAAAGCTGATCCCAAATCAGTCATGGAGCTCATGAATTGGAAAAAGTGCTTAGGCAAGATAAAGAGTGATGGAATGACAACTCATACATGCTTTTCCAAGGAGAAAAGAGTGGATGATGTGTAGGACAAAAAACTAGTCAACCTCACCTAGTCAAGCTTTTCCATTTGCCTTAAAACACTGAAAAAGTAGACAATAAAGCAGAAAAAGCAGAAGGGCGCTTAGGAGGCCAGGAATAATGAAGATTTGATTCCTTGAGGTTTCCCAAGTGCTAAATGAGTCAAATAAGTCAAGTTTGACCACTATGGATAGGTAAATGACAACTTGCATAAGGTGCGACACATGAACTAGGCAAATAAGACAAAAATGATTAATTTAATGTCTAAGGTAGGTAACTATGGATTGATTATTATAACACCCCCCTTAAGCCTGAATTATGAGTAATATATCAAAAAATTATAGGGCCTAGCAACAAGGCTTAGTCACCCTTTACATATTGCATGTCCATACAACCAAGGAAAGAGGCAAAAACCACATGGGAAAATCCTCCCTTAAACATGGACTGTAAAACAAAATTTGGAAATATTTTCTTCACTCATGATTCACAGCATGATCAGCAATACCCAGCAGTGATTTGATATTGCTGAAGGTCTTCTCATAAAATGCTTTGGTGAAGATATCAACTACTTGTTCTGAAGATGAACAAAAGAGTAGGTGAATGGTGCCATCATGCACAAGCTCTCTGATGTAGTGCATATGGATCTCAATGTGTTTGGTTCTATGCTTATGAACTAGATCTTTACATATTCAAATGGTACTCTGGTTATCACAATAGATGGTATTTGAGTACTCTGATTCTAAGCCACACTCTCCAAGTAAACCCTGCAACCATAAACATTGAGTTGTTGCATTAACAACTCCTCTATACTCTACTTCTGTAGATGAGAGTGCAATGGCACTCTATTTCTTAATTGACCAGCTGATTGGCCCTTCTTCAAGCATGAAAACATATCCTAATGTGGAATTTCTGTCTGTTCTATCACCTGCCCAATCACTGTCAGTAAATCTAATCAAATCAAGATCAGATTTTGCTTTATAGAAGATCCCATGTGTCCTTGTTCCCTGAACAAAGTTAAGGATCCTTTTGGCTGCTTTCCAATGGATCTCATGAGGCTGATCCATGTATATAGAAGCCACACTTACTGCATAAGAAATATCAGGTCTAGTATGTCATATACAACAAACATCCAATCAATTCCCTATACAGTGTATTGTTTACCATATGTGAAGAATCAGCTTCTTCTAGCTTCACTCCTGAAAGGAAAGGATTTTTGCTTCCTTTGCAATCCTTCATTCTGAATTTGTTCAGAAAATCCAAGGCATACTTGGACTAGTGCACCTTGATTCCAGCTTTGGTTTGAGAAATATCAAGCCCCAAAAATTGGCTTAAGAGCCCCAAATCTGTCATGGAGATGGCTTGGTTCATTGCACCCTTTAAGGAAGCAATCTCATCCTTTGAGCTTCTTGTAATGAGGAGGTCATCAACATATAACACAATGATCATTAATGAACCATTAATTAACTTCAAATATACATTTGGATCTGATTTTCACCGAACAAAATTCAGTGATAGCAAGAAGCTATCGATCTTGGCATACAAAGCCCTGGGGGCTTGCTTTAGCCCATACAATGACTTTCTCAACTTGCACACAAGAGAAGGGTTAGTAGGAAATCCTTGAGGCTGCTGCATATATATCTCTTCAGTGAGATCTCCATTTAGGAAGGCACATTTTACAACCATGTGATGTACCTCCCATTGCTTTGATGCTGCAATGGCTAGGGCTAGCCTGATGGAATCCATATTTGCCACTGGGGAAAATGTCTCATTGTAATCTATCCCATGAACCTGTGAGTAGCCCTTGCCTACAAATCTGGCCTTGTACTTCAGTGGTGAACCATCAGTAGCAAATTTGATCTTGTAGACCCACTTACACTGAACTAACTTCCTCCCTGGGGGAAGATCCACTAGCTCCCATGTGTTGCTCTTCTGGAGTGAGATGAAATTTTCCTTCATGGATGCTTGCCATCTTGGATATCTTGCTGCTTCTTCATATGTTTGAGGATCAAATTCCACCATCAAATAGAATTTCTCAGCAAACATAGGATCCTTCATGCACATACCACTCTCAAATTGAGATCTAGTCCTCCTTGGGTCATTGGGATCCCCAGCTAGCTCTCTTGCTGCATGTAGTGTCTTGGCTTCCCATTGTTGGGAAATAGGGAAGACCTGGGTTGTAAACCTTTACTTCGCACCAACAAAAGACCCACAGTGTTGGCCCTTTTGGCAACAACCTGCAAACAAGTTGTAGTCTCACCCGAAACAGCTATGGGGTGCCGCAGAATCAGGTTTCTGCAAGCAAAAGAGGGATATTACTATAACTTCAGCCTTTAATAACTTATAATCACTTAACACAGAGCTCTAAAATTCATGAATATAAATTCACAGATAAAATAAACAAGCAGTGACTTGCACAACCCTTTACTAGGAATTCACAGCGAAGCAAGTATTTTAGTAGTGATCTTATTTATCAGATATATCTAGTTAATCATGCATAACAAACATAATAGAAATAACACAAGGAAGCACAACACTAGATATAACGTGGTTCACCCCCAGTGTAGGGGTTACGTCCACAGAACTGCACTTTATTCAACTTCTTTACAAGTCATAGTTCTGATCTGCGCACTCAGCAACAGATCCTTTCAAGTCCTTATAGCCACGCACACAGCTACAGGCCTCTACACACACAGCTGCAGATCTTCTAATCACTATACAAAAACCCTCTGTGCACACAGCTGCAGAGGTCGTCCATGCACACAGCTGGGACTAGACCTTCTCTTACAAAATAGCCTTAGCTTTGCCTTAATTCTTCTTTCCCAAAAAGCCTAACCTTGCTTCTTTACACAAGTGAATATTTATACAGCGCACTATTACAAAAACCATGGTCTTAAACCATGGGCACCCCAAACCCTAAACGTTGGACGTAAACCATGGGTTTATTACAATAAGAAAGATTTCGCTTAACCCCGACACCCCTAAGACTATTTTGAGCCGTAACTCTTACAAAATTAACAACAATATGTGGATTTACCCATCTTAATGACCCTTAGGGTGCGCGCCCCAATAGGCCCCTAAGACTCACCAGTGTCTCGTCCCAGGACACTCTGCTACTTCTCGGCCAGGGATATCTTGCTAGCGACAGTTCTGAACTGCTCACTGGGGCTGCGTGTGCTGTTGTCGACTGCCTGATCCTTTTCTCTGTACTTTTTGTGCTGGTTGAGGTCCTCTGCATCTAGCAGCGACCCCCTCCTTCGAACTGCATGCCACACATTTGACCATTCACAACTTAGGGTCCTCAGAAGTGCATGGCAAAGTGCATAAGAGAAATAGCCGCCTTGGTTCTACCAGGCCAGGAGGAGACAACTTGGGATGTTGCAGAGTCGTCATGCGAGGCCTTGTGCCCTTCATTGCTCCACCTTAGAGCAAACTTCTACATTTCTTCGCGCAAATTAGAGAAAACTTCTACCTTTCTTCGTCTTGTTCGAGCTTATCTGCATAGGTGGATTGCTCATACAGTTTTGCAGATCTCTTTCCTTGGACTCTCATGATAACTGCTGGGCTTCACAGTCATTCGACATGGTCTTAACTGCAGGACTCAAAGAAATGCACAATGCAGGAGTTACAGGCCAGCGTAGCGTCTTATAGAATCCCACAACATAATTTGTCATCATGGTGCATTAATGATGCTGAATCTGGTGGAGTGGCAGAAATCCTGCTCACCCGGTGCGAGATTTTCCCAAAATCTCATCATTATAGTTAGTTAGGGCAATTCTCGTGCCAGCACCGCCAAGTCTAAGTTGTCCCATCCATCACAGTTTAGGCTGCGACCCACCATTGATCCTTGACAAACCTACTGGCTTCAGCACAACCCTGATAAGAACCTTCGACACAATATGAACCTTCACATTTTGATAGCCCTGCATATGTTACGACTTCGATGACAGCTTCATTATAGTCTAGCACCCAATTTCAACTGCTCTTGGTACTTAGACTTTCTTTCTCGGTGTTATTGTTGATTGGGAGGTCCTGGCCTATCCCTATACTTCTTTAAACGACTGCCATTCACCATAGAAGGTAAAATTTTGCCATTCAAATTAGCTAACTTGATTGCACCCCCATCAGTAACTTTCTGCACTATGTATGGTCCTTTCCAATGTGTCTTGAACTTACCCGAAATTTCATGAATTTGTTGTCATATAATAGCATGAGACCGCCTTGCTGAAACTGCTTCTTCTTGATGTGTCTATCATGCCATGATTTTTCTCGAGCTTTCTGTACTTGCTGCTGGAATCCTGCAATAAATCTGTCCTCTTCAAGTTCCAGTATCTTTGTCAGCCTTTCTGTTACTCCAGCTGGGTCATCCATCTCCATGAAAGCAGATATTCTGATGCTAGGCACAATGTACTCCATGGGCATAACGACTTCTTGTCCATAGACCAGCCGAAAAGGTGTATGGCCTGTCAATTTCTTGCAGGTAGTCCTATAAGCCCACAGCACTACTGGAATTCTAAGATCCCAGTCAATTCTATTAACATTACAAACCTTTGTCAGGGCATGTTCGAGGATCTTGTTAAAGGCTTCGACAGTTCCATTTGCTTGTGGATGATAGGAAGTACTCTTCTGATGATACACCCAGAACTCTGCAGTCAGTATTTCAATTGTCTTATTTAGAAAATGTGATCATTAATCACTCATGAGAACTCTAGGACACCCAAATCTAGACAAGATGTTATCAAAGATGAAATTTGTAGCTATAGCATCACTATAGGTCTTGACTGGCTGAGCTTCGGCCCAACAGGTGAGGTAGTCAGTTGCTGTAATAATGTATCTTGCTCCTGAATTCTTCACGGGAGGATTGATAGGTACAACAAAATCAATAGCCCATTTTTCAAAGGGTTGTAAAGTTACCTGTGGAACCAGAGGCATCTCATCCCTCCTGGATGGTTTTCCCGTCCTCTGACAGATGTCGCAGCTGTGGCAATATTCTCTTGCATCTTTGTGAATTGTGGGCCACCACAATCCGGCTGTCAGAATCTTCTATGATGTAGCTTTTCCTGCGTAATGACCTCCTCCTGCCCCAGAATGGGCCTCAGCCAAAATTAATGGATTTTCATGCTCTAGAACACATCTGCACAGTATTTCATCTGGTCCCATCTTGTATAATTGTCCTGCTATTAGGGTAAAGTCAGCTGCGCGGACCACCAGCTGCTTCTTCTGTTGTGTTGCCATCTCGGCGAGTTGAAAACCTGTAGCCAAATACTGAACAATGTCCTAGAAGTATTCATCAACCATCTGGATAGCAAACAACTGGGCATCCGGAAGACCTTCATCCAAACTGGTAGGTTCTTCTCCCGACTCAAGCCTCGACGGTGGTCAGGTCCTAGGTTAAGTTTCCCAGGCTTAACTATAATCTTGAAGTCATATTCCTGAAATAGAATCAACCATCTGCATATTCTTCCTCCTAGCACAGGCTTGTTAACTAGATATTTCAAAGCAGAATGGTCAGTGAACATCTTAAAATGAGAACCTAACAGATAATGTTGAAACTTCTGTAGGGCATACACCATAGCGAGACCTTCTCATTCTGTTGTAGTGTAATTTTTCTCTGCAGTAGACAATTTTCTACTGGCAAATGAAATAGGGTGATCGATCTGACCTGCACCTGACTGTGCCAATACTATCCCCAGGGCAATGGAGGATGCATTGACATGCACATGAAATTTCTTATTCCAGTCAGGGAATACTAAAATAGGGGCAGTGACCATCTTTTCCTTCAAAATATCCAAATTTTCCTGGCACTCAGGTGTCCACTCGAGCTTAACATCTTTCTTCAACTATTTTTCCATCGGAGCTGTAATCTAAGCATATCCCTTAATAAATTTCCTGTAATACCCGGTATGACCAAGCGTAGTGCAAAGTTGTTTAACAGATGTTGGAGGTGGCAGGTTCACAATAATATCTATCTTAGCAGGATCCATCATCAATCCTTGTTTACATACAATGTGACCGAGTAGAATTTCAAAAGGTGCGCAAAAAATACACTTTTTCAAGTTCAAGGAAATCTGGTGCTCTCTACATTTATCCAACATAAGTCGTAAACTAGCTACATGGTCCTTTCGTAGCCCAAAAATAGTCCAATCATCAAAATAGACTTCTAAGAATTTATGTATATATTCCTTAAAGGCAGAGATGACTACTCTAGAAAATATGGCAGGTGCATTCTTCAATCCAAAGGGCATAATTGTATACTGAAAGGATCCCATCTCTGTAGCAAAGGTTGTCTTATGTCGATCTTCTGGTACAATTCTGATCTGATGATAACCTGAAAATCCATCAGTAAAAGAGTACACTTCGTGACCCCCGACATTATCTAATACTTCATCGGTGAAGGGTGTGGGGAAAGGATTGTGTAGACAAGCATCATTTAGCTTCCTTAGATCAACGCAGATTCGGATTTCACCCTTATTCTTCTTCTCTTGCACCACCATAGGACTAACCCACTCGGATTCTTCAACAGGCTCAATAATTCCTGCAGCAAGCATCTTATCCAGCTCCATCCTAACTTTTTCCTTATACTTAGGGTTCAACCTATAAGGACGTTGTTTCATAGGCTTCACATCAGGTTTCAAGGGGATATTCATGACTCCTATATCACCCAGGATGCCTTTCATTTCTGAGAACTTTGTCAGAAATAGGTCCTGATATTCATGGAGAAGTTGGGTCACTTTGCTTACCATTTCTTCATCCCAATAATCTCCAATGGTAGCATGCTTGGGCTGTTCTTTTGAGCCAATGTTTACGGTCCACGTCTTCAGGGGTTTGGTCACCTCAGGTACTTCAACTACTGGTCCATGCACTTCATAGTGGCCTTCTGAATCCGGAATATCAATGTTGCGTGGATCGTCATCCTCGTGAATTGCAAGGTTATAACATTCCACTGCATTAGCTTCTTGTGCCTTCCAATATGGTTGGTATTCGGCTATCTCTTGACCATCAAACACCTTAGTGTGAAGCAACCTAACGGCTGCATCTAGAGAAAGGAAAACTTCATTGATAGAAAATGTCAATACAAAATTGTCAGCAAGAGTATCCCAACTTACAGTATCCTAGCGAAGCTCGATTTTCGCATACCAATTCTTCGCAATAGGATCCAGGGTATGCATAAACCTATGTACCCACTCAGCCCGAGGTACATGCTTCCATGTTTCGTAACATTGCTCCAAATGCTTCTGAGGGTTAGTCTTACCATTAAACCGGCTCTGGACCTCCTGTGGTCGATCCGTGAATCTTAAGAGAAGGGATTGTTGGAAAACTTCCCAACTATGAATGTACTATTTGTGACCATGCCACCATCTGGCTACTGTAGCTCTGAATGCTGAATCCAAAGTTTCCAGTTTCTGTGAGTTGGGTATCTAGGCTGAGAATTGCTCAATAAACTCCTCTGGGTCTGTCGAACCATCAAAAATAGGTAAGGTTCTTGTCTGCGATGTAATCCATCTAAGAGACTTGGTAAGTCTTGCACAGCGGTGGCCATGTAGCTCATACAATTTGTTCTACCAATTCTTGAGACCATCATCTGAATCCGTCATACAGGAGCTGTCACACTGCCAATCCATAATACCTTCGGCACTAGGGTCAACATAATCTTCTTCCTTTGCTATGATGTTATAGATGTGCTCCAGGGCATCCTAATCTTCATCTCTGAGTGGTTCTATGTATCTTTCTCCTTGTAAGGGATCCAGGGGAACTATGACTCTCAAATATTTCCCTTTGAAAGTCATCTGTCTCTTATTAAGGTTAATAACTGCATCATTTTCCATTGCCCACTCAATACCGAGCAGGGTTGGATAAGGGTTACTATCATCAATGATCTCAATAACTTCAAAGTCTGCTAAAGTACTGACCCCATCAATATCTATGGAGACATTAGGGAATCGGCTGAGGGGCACAATACTCTACTGATTGGATAACCTTAACTGTATAGGGGACCAGTCAAGGGTAGGTCTTCCCATTTGTTCCCAAGTTTGCTTATTTAAGACATTTACCTCTGATCCTAGGTCTAAGATAACATCAGTCATATCATATTCTCCTATCTGAACATTCAGTCTCATTTCCCGGCCGGTCCTTCGGAGATGATTAAGAGTTTTATCCTTATCAGCTCTTATCTGAGGTTCACAAAAAGAAAGAAATTTTTGCAACTCTTTTAAAGCATTCTGATTCCGTAAGAGTTTCATACAGCTCTGCAAAAAGGAGGATAGTGTACTTACTTTATCCGTCGAAGCTTCTGTCAGCTGCAACTCCTACTGTTGTGGCTTCGCAGGTACTATGACTGTGCTAAGATCAACAAAATATCTGTTGGCCTCTAGGAATGTCTCTTTTTCTCTTTCGATATCGATTGCTGGAAATTTCACGGGGCCCTTACGAACCCAAGCCTCGGCAGGCGGTTTCTCCGTATGCTGCTTGTGTGTCGCAGCTCCACTCCGGGTAACAGCATTAATGGCTGGGGCAGGTCTTTACTCAACAGAAATCATCTGAATAGTCTGAGTAGGGGCACTGTTTCTTTCCTGAATCTTAGCTATTAGTTGCGGGAACCCCTCAATGACATGATCAACGGCGTGACAATATCGGCATGTCGTGGTTTGGTTGCAACAGTCCCAAGCTAGATGTCCAGGCTGGTTACAGTTATAGCACACCACCTGACCTCGTCCTCTACCGGCCATACCCCCACAACCACAGCCTCCAAAGGCTCCTCCACTTGGTGCACCACCACGGTAACCATAGCCATCATTGCTCTGTCCTTCATTTTGTACCCGATATGCATCGTAGGTGCGCTCTCTCATCAGGTCATAGCTGCGACACTCCTCTTCATTATGTCCTATGGAATTATAGAATTGACAATAGGGATTTTTAGGTACTTTCCCATACCTCCGTAGCAGATAGCAGTCTTCAGGTCAATGCTGGCCAGTTGCTCTGCAGAGCTCGCAATACAGAATTTGTGGGATTCCTAGATTTGGCACACCAGTATCCCGGTAGTTGCGAACCCCAGGCACTATTCCTTGGCATGACCTTCTGTCCGACATTGTGTAAACCAAACCTCTTCGCGACCGATTTTTCCTGTCTTCATATCGCGTAGCTCCAAATCCATCGCTGCTAACTGCACTTGGATTTGAATGATACCGGAATTATCTGTGACAGGGACGGTCTCAAGCTTCATCGCGATTTCCAGAGCCTCTTGTTGGTCGGCGACCTTCTATTGCATGAGCGGAGTTCTGATATGCGGTAGTAGCACTGCAATGAACCATTCCTTGTGCTGCGCAGGTCCAATGGTGAAACTGACCTGGTCGAGTAGAACTTTGAACCGCTGGTCAAAGTCCCACACTGATTCGTCACGCCTCTATTGAATCTCCTTCAATTCAGTGATACACTATGACTCTGATTTTGGTTTCTTAAATTCTTTGATTATTTCTGCTTTAATATCATCTAAGGAATGACTCTGAGTATTGGAGAATTTCATGAACCAGGTTAAATCCCGGTCCCTGAAAGAAGTAACTAGCTGCGCCCTTCGGACATCTTGATCTGTAATGTTCTTAGCATTCCAGACTGCTTCGCATAAAAACCAGAACTGTTCTGGATCCTCTGATCCAGTTCCTTTGAAAACAGGGAGCTTAATGTCATCATGTATGTGGGCCATCGCAGGTCTATGCAGGAGGGAGGTGGACTAGGAGCAGGTGGGGGGGAACTTACTGGAGTAAACTGACATGCGACAGGAGTGCTCGGGCTAGGGTTACTTTTGGACTGCGACAGGTTCTCAGGGCTAATAGGTCTGGGCTGCGGGGTGACCAGAGGGTTTCCAACAGAAGGAGTTTGTGTGGGATTTTTAGGAGAAGACGCGGTATACTGACCTAGGGAATAGGATCGAAAGTCTCTCTTGTACCTCTTGCCACTTTGCTCATCGAAGGTATTTTCACTTGCAAACATAGGTTAGTAATACCAAATCTAACAGTCTGATTCAATGAGCAATATACCTTTCTCAGCTAATAGCATTTTAATTCTTAAACCAAATGAATTCAAAACTTACCCCTTGGGCCTTTGAAAAACTGCCGCTCGGCTTCACTAAAGGAAGTACTTGTGTCGATGGCGAACTCCGTCACAAAATATTCCAGAGTTCGCGTTGTCTAGAAATCAACAGCACGCGATATTTCGTTCTTCACCCTTTTCAGTATAGTAATTCTTGCAGGGGTGCAAATAGGAAACTGATGTTCTTGGAAATTCGTCCTTCTCTCTGTCAATCTAGACAACCACTGGTGCAACTCTATGTGGATACTAGCAAAGAAAATTTCATAAACATCACCAAAAACATACCTTTGTAAAAATTCATTTGCACTACGACGCGGATCTTTGTTCTCTTGCTCAGTGAATTTCAGATAAGTCTCATCAAGCCAATCGCCGATTTCCTTCATAGAGGATCTCCAGAACATAGCCCTTGAGGTACGATGTAAACCCCTCTTGAGTAGATACTGAGTTCAACCAGCAACGGAACCAATTTGTTAGGCAATAGGGAAGACTCGGGTTGTAAACCTGTACTTCGCACCAACAAAAGACCCACAGTGTTGGCCCTTTCGGCAACAACCTGCGAACAGGTTGTAGTCTCACCCAAAACAGTTATGGGGTGCCACAGAATCAGGTTTCTACAAGAAAAATAGGGATATTACTGTACCTTCAGCCTTTAATAACTTATAATCACTTAACACAGAGCTCTGACATTCATGAATATAACTTTGCAGATAAAATAAACAAGCAGTGACTTGCACAACCCTTTACTGGGAATTCACAGCGAAGCAAGTATTTTAGTAGTGATCTTATTTATCAGATATATCTAGTTAATCATGCATAACAAACATAACAGAAATAACACAAGGAACCACAACACCAGATATAACGTGGTTCACCCCCAGTGTAGGGGTTACGTCCACAGAGCTGCGCTTTATTCAACTTCTTTACAAGTCACAGTTCTGATCTACGCACTCAGCAGCAGATCCTTTCAAGTCCTTATAGCTGTGCACACAGCTGTAGGTCTCTGCGCACATAGCTGTAGATCTTCTAATCACTATACAAAAACCCTCTGCACACACAGCTGCAGAGGTCGTCCACGCACACAGCTGGGACTAGACCTTCTCTTACAAAATAGCCTTAGCTTCGCCTTAATTCTTCTTTCCCAAAAAGCCTAACCTCGCTTCTTTACACAATTGCATATTTATACAGCGCACTATTACAAAAATCATGGTCTTAAACCATGGGCACCCCAAACCCTAAACCCTGGACGTAAACCATGGGTTTATTACAATAAGAAAGCTTTCGCTTAACCCCGACACCCCTAAGACTATTTTGAGCCGCAACTCTTACAAAATTAACAAGAATATGTGGATTTACCCATCTTAATGACCCTTAGGGTGTGCGCCCCAACACCCATTTTGGCCTTGTAGGGCTGTTAGGGTCTGCAATAAACTCATCACTATCAGACATATCAGAATCAGCATTTTTAACAAACTCTTCACTTACTTTCAGAGGTTCAGGTGGTGAAGAGGTTTCTCCAACTTCCAATGCTGCAAGGGGTTCTTCTTGAAACTAAACACACCTTTCGATGAAGGCTTTGTTTGTGCTCAAATTTATCATTTTGTACCCTTTTGAATCTTCAGAGTACCCAACAAATAGGCGTTCTTGGCTTTGGGGATGCAAAGCCTTTCTCTTTTCTGTTGGAATTCTAGCCCAAGCCCTTGAGCCAAAAATCTTGAAATGGGTCACATATAGCTTGTGCCCACTCCATGCTTCGAAAGGAGTCATACCTTCAAGATGTTTATGAGGCACCCTATTTTGGATATAGGCTGCACAGTTGATAGCTTCGGCCCAGTACTTTGGTGGAAAAATTTTGGCCTCCATCATGCATGTTGCCATCTCCTTCAGTGATCTGTTCTTCCTCTCAGCAACACCATTATGATGTGGTGTGTAAGGGATAGAATGCTGCATCTGAATACCTACATCTACACAATAGTTAATAAACTCAAAATTGACATACTCACCACCATTGTTAGATCTGAGGACCTTGAGTTTCCTCCCAGACTAGTTTTCAACCAAAGCCTTAAAGACTTTGAAGAGGCCAAAAGCTTCAGACTTGTGTTTCAGGAAGTAAACCTAGCAATACCTAGAAAATTCATCAATAAAAGTCAATGCATATTTGACCTGACTCATGGACATATGAGGGAATGGGCCAGCAACATCATTGTGGATCATCTAGAGGGGTGCAGAGGTTCTCTCATGACTAGCTCTCTCAAATTTGTGCTCTGGGTGTTTTCCTAGGATACAACCTTGGCAGACTCCTTTGGAAAATTTTATCCTGGGAAACCCTATGACCATATATTTTTCACTAAGATCAGAAACATATTTGTAATTTAGGTGGCCAAATATTTCATGCCAAAGCTTGCTTGCTTCATTAGCATGAATCCGAAGAGCAGAGGGGTTTGAGTAGGCTAGGAAGTGTGAGAACATGTATACCTTCTGAGCATGATTCACAACTCCTTTTGCAATGAATTTACCACTTGAGATCTCTGTGATATCAACTTCATCAGGGTAGAATATGACCTTCTTTGGAGACCCAGTGTGAGTCATCTGGTACACTGATAAGAGGTTGGAGGCAAGACCAGGAACATACAACACATTGCTGAACTGACCATGATCAAGATCAATCCTCCCTTTACCCAAAATTTCAATGAGAGAGTCATCTCCCAATACTATAGGTGGTTCTTTCAACATGTCAAGTGAGGAGAATGCCTCCTTGGTCGAAACCATGTGTCTTGAAGCTCCAGAATCAATGATAAAACTGGGTGAGCTTGATGTGCCAGCAACCAATGCATGAACACTTTCTCTGTCATCTGAACTTGATCCTCCTTCTCTCTTCTTTGAGCTATCTGGAAGGGATATGCCATTCATATCCAGGATTTGGGTCAGCATGTCTATTTTCTTCTTCATACAAGAGCTTTCAGTTTGATTGCCCTTATTGCAGTATGCACACTTGCTCATTTCTCCTTTGTTTTTCTTCTTCTGGTAGTTCTTCTTGGAACCTTGTGGCTCCTCTGGAGACTTGTTCTTGTCTCTCTTTTGCTTAGGTGGCCTTTTAGCTTTCTTTTTTCTTTTTGAATCCACCTTCGAATCTCCAAAAATCAGATCTTGATCTTTGGATGGTTTGATGGTGCCCATGATCACCAGCTTGTCTTGTTCTTGTGTGAGAGATTCCATGAAATCTGCAAGGCTAGGAACCTTCCGGGTTCGAGCTGTCAGTTTTGTGGCATAGAAGGTCGAAACAAACACTGAATAGTCAGGGCCAATCTTTGAGAGAATGGACAAGACTATCTGATCATCCTTCTTTTCGATCCCACATTGTTTCAGCTGCAAAACAAGTGCTTTGAACTTGGAGAAATAGAGTTGCAGTGATTCAAAGCTATTTGGACTCAGAGAGATCAGTTCATTTTCTATTTGATGTCCCCTCATCTCATCTGTCTTTACAAAAATATCAATAAGCTTCTCCCATACTTCATTCGGTGATGTCAATCCATTAAGATGGAAAAGGAGGTCTCTAGAAATACTCAGACATAGGAGACCATAGGCCTCATCCCTCCTATTGTGCCATTTTATCTTCTTTGCAGCTACATTGGGCTCTGCTTCTATTGCCATAGTCACCCTATAGAGGTATTTCACTCTCAACAATATCTCCATCTCTACTTTCCATTCAAATAAATTGAAGGGAGTCAAGATGATCTTCTGAGATTGATCCATAGCTTAGAAATTGTCCCGGCTGTCAGTAGAAGGCTCCTAGTCACTAATGTAAAAACTGCAAAACAATTTTGAAGGAGAGAAATTGATCTACAAAGGCTCTGATACCATGTGGAAATTGAACCCAGTGATAGATTAATTTTACTCACAAAAATTATCAATTGAACATGCAAAATCACTCACAAAAGAGACTGAATAATGACCTGAACACTAAACTGTATTGAATAAGTGTACAATAGTCAACCATGTAACATAATAGGTTTATATATTAAATAATTACATAAGGGATTCGAATGCATGAAGAGCAATTCGAATATAGCATAAAGCAGGCTTACTAAAATTAAGCAAATCCCCCATAGGTGCAAAAAGATGATCCCAAATCAGTCATGGAGCTCACGAATTGGAAAAAGCGCTTAGGAAATCTAAAGAGTGATGGAACGACAACTGATACATGCTTTTCCAAGGAGAAAAGAGTGGAGTATGTGTAGGACAAAAAACTAGTCAACCTCACCTAGTCAAGCTTTTCCATTTGCCTTAAAACACTGAAAAAGCAGGCAATAAAGCATAAAAAGCAGAAGGGTGCTTAGGAGGCCAAGAATAAAGTAAATTTTATTCCTTGAGGTTTCCCAAGCTCTACATGAGTCAAATAAGGCAAGTTGGACCACTATGGATAGGTAAATGACAACTTGCATAAGGTGGGACACATGAACTAGGCAAATAAGACAAAAATGATTAATTTAATGTCTAAGGCAGGTAACTATGGGTTGATTATTCTAACACCCCTCCTGAGTGTAGTCATGTAAATCTAGCACTAACTGAATGTAGAGGACTAGAATTGATTGTAACTGACTCCTAACTTAGCTTGACTAGTGATTAACTGAACTTAACTAACCTTGGTTGGTTTCGGCACTCCCAGAGGCTCCTAAATTGTAGTGATTGGTCTAGGAGGCTCCTAAACTAATGCAATTAATTGCAATCAGTGGCAATAATCCTCAATTAATGTTCCCCACACTTTAGTTACTGAAACATGTGCCCCAATTAGGACAAGTGGAACCAATGGTGCTAATGACTATAAATAGACTAGATGGACTCCCGATTTAGACATGAACCCTGATTTAGACATATGACCAAATTTGGACAAGGGAGGATTAATAATCCTAATAGAGTACAATATAATCCATTAGCATGACAACCTCTTGTCCATAAAATAGTTGAAATGGAGTTTGGTCTATCAACTTCTTACAGGTAGAGCGATATAACCATACTATAGTGGATAACTTCTAGTCCCAATCATCTCTTTGAATATTGTATATCTTGTTTAATGCATTCTATAGGATCTTGTTTAATGCCTCGACGACACCATTCTCTTATGGGTGATATGGTGTCTTCTTCATGTGCTAGATATGGAATTATTTAGTTAATTCATCGATCAAGGGACTGAAAAAATGTGTTCCTTGATCACTTATCAAAATATTTGGGCATCCAAATCTGGTTACAACAATGTTGAACAAACACTTGGCAGTAGTCGTAGCAATACAATCCTTGAATGGCACTACTTCATCCCATCTAGTTAAGTAATTCATCGTAGTGATAATGCATTGTGCACATGTTCTCTTTCTTAGTGGATTAATATGTCCAAAAAAATAAAAAAAGCCCATTTTTTGAATTCTTGTAAAGTTATCTAAGGTACTAGCAGCATTTCATCTTATCGCAATGAATTTCTAGTTCTTTGGAGATATCACAGTTGCAACAATATTCTTGAGCATATGCATGTATATTAGGCCATTGCAATCTTGCTTTTAGTATCTTCTATACTATATATTTTACTGTATAATGTCCTCCTACAATAATAGCATGTGCCTCATCCAATATCATTGGTCGTTCGTTCTCCAAAACACAACGATGAATAATTTCCCTTGGTCCCATTTTGTATAATTGTTTGGCTATCAATTGGAAATCTGCATTTCTCACAACTAACTGTTTCTTCTATGATGTAGTGAGTCTAGCTGGTGCATATCATGTACTAAATAATTGTATAATATATATGTAATAGTCATCAAATATCTTGATCCCAAATAATTGTGCATCTGGAATACTATCGTTGAGATTACCAAGTTCTTCTGCACTTTCTATTCTCGACAGATGATTGGGTTCTGAATTTAGATAACCGGGTTTAACAATGATCTCAAAATCAAATTTCTATAAGAGTAGAAGCCATAAACATATCTCTACCTCCAACACTGTCTTATTGATGAGGTATTTCCACACTGAGTGGTTTGTGAACATCTTTAAATGTCCACCCAGGGGATAGTATCAGAATTTTTGAAGCCCATACACCATAGCTAAGCCTTCTCTTTTGGTAATTGTGTAATTCTTCTCTGCAGTTGACAATTTTGGGATAGCAAAGGAAATAGGATGATCAATAGCCAAATCACCTAGCTCTACGAGTAGAACATCAAGCGTGATAGACGATGCATCGACATGTACATGAAACTCTTTATTCTAGTCTAGGAAAATTTTTATGGGTGTTGTAACCAGCTTATTCTTTAGTACATCCAAGCTCTCTTAGCATTGTTTAGTCCACTAAAATTTCACATCCTTCTTCAACAACATCTCTATGGGGGATTTTGTCATCTCTACATATCGTCTGATAAATTTCTAGTAGTATCCTGTATGTCCCAATGTCGTTCTTAGTTGATTTGTTGTCAAGGGTGGTGGTAGGTCGACGCCGATAGAAATTTTAGGAGGATCTACCAATATTCCACCATGGCAAACCACGTGACCCAACAGAAATCCAAAAGAGGAAAAAACTTACATTTATTTATATTCAAATAAATTTGATACTGTTGACACCATTCTAGAATCATTATGAAGCTCCCAATACGATCTTTTATGAGCCCAAATATAGTCTAGTTATCAAAATATACATCAATAAAATTATTAATAAAATCCTTGAAAGCAGGCACTGCTATCTTGGAAAAAATAGTAGGAGCATTCTTGAGTCCAAACTGCATGACCGTATACTAGAAACACCCCCACTCCAATGCAAAGGAGGTCTCATGTCTATCTTACTTTGTGATTCTAATTTGATGATAGCCATAGAACCCATCAATATATGAATAAAATTATTGACCCCCAACACTCTCCAATACCTCATCTATAAATGAAGTCAGAAACGGGTCGTGTAAGTAGGAATCATTCGGCTTCC
This sequence comes from Pseudotsuga menziesii, assembly GCA_001517045.1. Lineage (NCBI taxonomy): Eukaryota > Viridiplantae > Streptophyta > Pinopsida > Pinales > Pinaceae > Pseudotsuga > Pseudotsuga menziesii. The sequence goes on from LPNX011227419.1 coordinate 171,079, forward strand.
TTAGGTCGACATAGATACACACTTCATCAGGAGTCTTCTTATCTTGCACTACCATTAGAATTATCACCTCATATTCTTCGACAAGTTCTATGATACTCGCATCCAACATTTGATGTGACTCTGTCTTAACTTTTCCTTTATACCTTGGGTTCAGTTGATACTGTCACTGTTTAACAATATTTGTATTGGGATTCAATGGGATCTTCATTTTTCCAATATATATGACAATAACTTTCATCTTTGAAAATTTTTGTGGGAAACAAATCTTGAAATTCATGTAGTAAATCTGTGATCTTCCCAATAGTCTCATCATCCCAATAATCTCCAATATTGGAAAAGTTTGTATTTTCTGGAGACCCAATATTTCCTTTCTTGTTTTTTAATGAATTCATAAATTTTGTTCGACACACCCAATCCTTCCACCGTACGAGTGCCATCATATTAGGAATATTTATACCAAGGGGAAGATAATAATCTCATTCTCCTGTTGCATTATTGCAACCCATCCAATGTTGGATTGTTTAATTTCTTTGATTACAATTTGTCATTGATACAAGAATATTTGCAAATATATTCCTCTTAATTATCTGTAGTGTGGCATCAATCGACGGATGATCGAAAACAAATTCAAATGTCTAGGTAAAAATGGTAGCTAAATATCTCCATTCTATTGTCACTCGTCGCAACTTGATCAATGTGTACCATATCTATGGTATCATGTCCAATGTGTGTACAAAGAGATGGACCCATTTGTGTCATGGGCATGCCTCCCAGGTCGCGTGACAATTCTTAATGTGCTCAACAATACTAGTGAGTCATGTGTGTTTTTGGAAAGTGTACATCACCTTCTCTTGAAATCAAACTTACATTAATCTTTGGTGTTGGGGCCATTATGAGATATATTGTTTATGTGCAACCCACCATCTGGAAGGTGTGGATTTCAATGCAAATTCCAAAGTTGACAGTCGCTGAGGTTGTGTCACTTTTTCTTCAAATTCTATCTGAAAGTAGTCTAGGTTAGGAAATATATCACATACCTCAATACCTACCCATTGAACGAATTTTTTTAATTATTTTGCATCTCCTCATGGACACTTCATGCAATTGGTTCTACCAATTTTCTAGAGCTTCTCTATAATTCGATGTGTAGGAACTAGTGCTCCACCAACTAAGTTTTTTGTCGACTGTTCGATTCACATAATAATCCGTTGTAGAAGTAATTTTATAGATGTGTTCTATATATCCACCTTGTAGTTTACTATTCACCAGCTTGACATACCTCTATCCTTCTAGAGGATCAAGCAGTGTGACCACCCTTAGTTCTTCATCTCCAAATATGAGTATCATTTTCTTGAAATTGATGATAGTTTGGCTATCAATGGCCCAATCGATCCCCAAAAATGTAGGATATGGATTCACATCATTAACAATGTTGATCACCTCAAAGTATGCATAAGTGTGAAGTCCATCTATCTCAACATGAACTTCATTCAGTCGAACGATAGGTAAAACCTTCAACTAATTTGCTAATCTAAGTTGTATAAGAGACCATAATAGTCTCGATTTTCCCATACTCTCCCAATTTTTCCTGTTAAGAATGTTCACATCAGATCCCAAGTCTAGGATACTATAGTCCATGTCATAATCTCCTATTTAGGAAGTCACTCTTAGTTCTCGATCGGTTTTCAACCTTTTCCCAATATGATTAATCCTCTTTTCTTGTCCAACATATTCTTGATGTTCATCTATTAAAGTTGTAAACTATGCCACAACATCTTTATCTTGGATTAGTCTTAAGAAAATTTTAAAGAACTCTTTTAATTTACTAACCTCTCCTATTTTTTTTCAGTCAAAATATTTGAGACATATCCAGGATTGGTCCTTCAAATGGTATAGTTGTAGAGGTCGACAATTAATTTTTGGCAACGAGTTCTTGTCATGCATTCAATAATACTTGTTTTTCTTTGTGTACATTGAAAGGTTCTTTATTTTGTGTTGTTGGTTGCACTCACCATTGTCCATATAGTGCTTCTTGGCCATCTCCGGTTGTAGCACCTCCACTTGTCATGACAACAATACTTGGTTCCCTTTGTTCAATAGAGATACTTTGTATGTTTAGATTGGGATTCTGAGGTGGATTGTGATTTTCCACTTATTGTCCTTCCATGTCGCAATCATTTGAGGACATTCATCAACAGTATGATAAATATCCTTACAATATGAACAAGTCATAGTAAGATTTTTGTATTCCATGGAAAAGTGTCCAGGTTTTGCATAATTATAACATATCACTTGGCCTCTTATGTGACCAAATTTTCCTCCTTATCCTCGATCTTTGAAAATTTCACCCCCCTGGTTTGAGGGTATTGCACTTGAGTGTATTGATTATGTGGATATTGGGCCTAAGGGTACTAGTTCCAACGAAATTGATCTTGAGCTCACTCATACTACATATGTTCATCGTTCGACATCAGGTATGTGTTCAACTATTTTTTCTTATAGCAACTAAAATTATCTGCAATCTTTCTCTTCGTGGCCCATCGATCGACAAAATTTATAGCATAGACTGGCTGGAAAACCTACGATTTTATATAAGTAGAAGCATTCTTCTGACCGATGTCCTTTAGTTTGAAATACTCGAAACCAAGGAATCCCTTGTGTATTCATCATATTTGGTGCTCCTAATGTGACATAATTCATAATATTCAGACAATTACCTTTATGATTTCCTTCGGTTCTACATTTGGTACATCGTAGTTCTTCTTGTATTTTATTTCCTTTCTTGATATACTGAAGTTGCAGTGTAAGGTTATCAAGTTGCGATTGGATTTGCATCATTCCTGCACTAGTTTCTCCAACCATTGAGGATTCTCATTTCATAGCTAGTTCTAGATCCATGCTCTGAGATACAATGTTCTATTGCATTAATGGGACACGGTTACGTGGAAACATTGCCGCAATAAACCATTTTTTGTGTTGGACGTTCGACATTTGAAAAATTACTTTATCATACATTAGGTGAGTTTTGAGGTCTAAAATGGGACTCCTAAGGGAAATAATAAAATAAAAGTTTAAATTTTGGAGGAGAAAAAGACAAAACTACTTTTTCTTATTGTATTTCTGACATATCTCCTTATCTGTTTACCCAAATTTTGAGTTTGGGAACTTGGTGGATGCAGAATTTAATTTTGCATCCAACGCATACCCATACTACATACTTCTCAAGTACCCATGATACTTAGAAATGAAAATTTCAATAAACATGTTTGTTAAAATACGTTTTTGATTGAAATTTTCATTTTTGGATGTCATGGGTACCTCAAAAGTATGTAGTGTGGGTATAGGTTGGATGTGGAATCAAATTATGCATCCAAAAAGTTTCCAAACTCAAAATTTGGGTCAACCAATAAGGAGATATGTAAAAAATGAAATAGGAAAAAGTAGTTTTTTCTTTTTCTCTCTAATGTTTTTAGAAATTTTACCCCCATGGTTGACATCATCATCTTGAATCATATTGGTTCTTATAAAGTGAATTTTAACAGTAAAATTTAAATTAGGAGACCCATTTTAGACCTCAAAATTTCTCTAATGAAAGTCTTGAATCTTGGTCGAAGTCCGAAACAGACTCTATAGGTAAATTTTTAACTTATTTCAACTCCGTAATGCATTGTGACTCAGATTTTAGTTTGTTAAAATCATATATCAATATTGTCTATATCTGATTCAATTTATTTTGACCAATTCCTATAGAAACTATAGATAATTTCATGTACTAGTCGAGTGCACGACCTTTGAGGGTCATGATCATATGACATTTATTTATGGATTCATCTTAGACATGTCGTATGGTCCATATGGATTCACATAGAAATCAATGTTTATCAGGGAATTCTAACCCACTTACATTAAATATTGGTAACTTTATATCACTCTCAGCCATTCTGTTTACTCTTTGTACTGTTGAATTAAAAATTCCTTTAGTGGGAGTTCCCTGACTACTAGCTCCACTGGTACTGTTAGCCGGATTAGTAACACCACTAGGTGATGTGTTTCTTGATCTTAAATTAGATGATGTGTTTCTTGATATTAACTCAGGTGATGTGTTTCTCGATCTTACTTTCAGTGATGCACATAGGGTCACAGGTATGTCATACTTTTGACCTAGATCTGATGCTTCTTCCTCTTCACCTTCCTTGGATATCAGTCGGTACTCCTCTTCTTCATCACAAGATCCTCCATTAAGGTGCGATGCCAATTTTTAGTCCTCTCTTGTCGTCGCACTACAAATTACTCCTATTGTGGAAGTCCTTCTTCTTTTTCTTGACCAAAATATTTTTCCACTCCTTAGGCATCCACTTTCTAGTTCAATCTCAGTATTACCAGAAAACATCTCAGTTTATCTCCACCCATTCTGCTCAAAATATTTCTTGTGACATATCGCAAGTCTCTATGCACAACTTTTTACTCATCACAATCCATTCTCAGGATCCATTTTTCTTTCACACACAAACATGTTAATCCATACTTTTAAATATTTCAGATATCTCCCTCGAAGTCCTTGGATAAATTCTCTTTTTGTTTCACTATATGATTTTATCATGTCAACTACAATTTCTGTGATATATCCTCCCAAAATACTATTGACTGAGAAATAAATAGCCCTATATATAGGATTACTAATTATTTTAAATCACTGGATCAACTCAGGGATCCACTCTGTCGGTTCTCCACCTTGGAATTTTTTCTTTTGGGCTTCTAGCCATTACAACCACTCATGCAATACAATGGAAATTTCACTAAATAAAATTTCATGAATGTCTATGTAAAGGTATTGTTTCAACTGCTCAGTCGGGTTCCACCATGATCCTTTCCTTTATTCTTTTGAAAACTCTAGTGCCTTATAATCGATCCAATATTGAATTTATTACTTCGTTAGATGCCAAAACATATCCCCACAAGTATGATTCACAGTTCCGACAAGAGAACCATTTGTTGACATAGATCAGTCGATAGGGGTTCACCCACTTTTGACACCCTTTTCCACTACGATCTCACTGAGCACCATCCTATATAGGTTTTACCTTGTCCAACAACACCTGCAAAGCAAATGAAATCTCAACCGATATGTTCTAGGTAGAGCTGTAGGAATCAAGTTTCCGAAGTAAGGCAGAGGATTTGCGCACTAATTCGCTCTATGTTGTGATGTTAGTTAGAGGTCTCGATGATGGTTTTAACATCAATCACTCATATTTGATCACAACATCAATCATTCACAATAGATCGTATCATTATATTCACTCATAAAGATATCGACAAGTATAGATTCATTCATTTTGCAAAGACATTGCATCATTCATGAACATAAACTATATTACAATAGTTAATTATTTATATTGCATCATTAAAACCATAAAAATAGAAAAACATAAGACACAGAGTTTCCAACATCATCCACACATGCCATCTTTCTCCTAAGTTCAAAACAAATTTTCTAAAATACATCAGCAAAATAGTTTGCAAGACTAAACAACCGAAAAACCTCTTGGACAATCAACAGATTTCTCCATTGATTTATCTCTCCATGATGATGATTCTATTCTACTCCTTAAGTCTTTATATAGGTTTGCGCCTTTACAAACTGGTCCACTTATAACTACTTTCTAACTAACTTGGACTTAAAAATACAAAATCATGACCAAGCCGACTCTTGTCAACTTATCCTCCTTGCGCATTATTCTTCGACTTGGTTTCTTGTGCACCATGCGTATCCATATCGCCTACCAATAGGCCCCCAACACAAACTTGCATTCTTCCTTGATTCATGTCAGTTGGGTATTGTGTACATGTTGATTTTGATCTTGAAGTCTTGATATTGCTGTTTGACCTCATCAACCGCTGCATTTTACTTCATGTTTACTTCTGTGCATTCTTCTGTATCATGCTCCAATGGATGCTCTACAAATTTATTAGTCACTTTCTTACAACTCTCCCGCATATGTTGAAGTGTATTGAGCACCTTCATTACTAGTTTCTCTCCTATGTCCTAGAATTCATCCAGCTAAGTTTTGTAGCACTGATGGCACTCCCTTACTTTGTTGGCTCTCTCTTGCATTGATTTCAATTCCATCGCCTTACTTACTTGTACTATGGGTGGAATCATTTTAAGGGTAGCCCGCATTGCTGTTGACTATGCCTTAGCCGCATGTAGCTATGTTCTTAGTTGTTGCAACTGCTCATCCTGAACCATATTTATTCAAAACTGGGTGGTTTCATTGACAAATATCTTGGCCAGCTCCTCACTCTCTTCAAGTTGTGTTGTCACATATTCAATCTTCACCTTGTCTTTTGTTGTTAGATTTTTAACATTAAGCTAGCATAACATTAGGATATTTAACTGATAGAAAAAAAAGCACAACAATCAAACACAAGAGACAATGAACATAGTGTTTTTCCTTGGGGAAACCATAAATGCAGAAAACCCCGCAACTTCCTCAAAGATAGAATCAACACCAAAAGTAAAACCCAAAAATAGTAAGATGATCTCCCGACAATAGTAACCTCTTTCTTCCTTTCCCCAGTGTCTTTCTCTTACTCAGCTATGCGCTACAACCGAGTGTGAGTGAGTGTGTGATAAATAGAGAGGTTAGATCTCTATTTATACTAATTCTTGACTTGACTAAACCCAACTAGGGCCGACTTCACTAGGTGAGTCTAATAACCCTAGTGCCTCAAAACTGTGGGGAATTTAACCCTTGATCAATAGGAGGGTTATCGATAATGAATTGACATGACTTGTTTACATTATAGAACCTCATGTTAGGAACATCGAGGCATGACATGACTCAAGTACATCTCGGAATAAACATCGGGTTACAATACATAATAAATACAAGTGAATACATTCTGAAGTTACAATTTCATCAACACTCCCTCTTAACTAGGAAGGTATTCTCTCGACACAATTTTCATCACTGGTCTTCTTCTCTGGATCATCTCATCATTTGCATCTTCAATTCATCTTCATATTTAAGTCATCTTCATCTTCAAGTAATCTTCATCTTAAGGTCATCTTCATCTTCAATTCATCTTCATCTTCAGATCTAGATCATCACTCAATATAGATGATCATTACTGGATCTAGATCATCACTCGATCTGGATCATCACTAGAGCATCATCTCTGGCTCTGGATCATTACTCGATCTGGATCATTATTGTTGGATCATCATCACGGGTGCTATCTCATGATTCTTATTGTCACAAGAAATTCTACAGAGCCAACCCTTTTTCATGTTGGTTGTAGGCCTAGCCTCCATGTAGGTCTTCTGCAGTGCTTATATCTGACACCAAGTCAGAATGGCCCGCCTAGCACTTACATCTGACCATGAGAGGAACACATCCAACACCATGTCATAAAGGCACGCCCAGCACTCACATCTAATCATGTAGGACCTAATACTATAATCACATCAGAAATGCCCAACACTCACATCTGATCATGCAGGAACACATCCCACAACCCTATCAGAAAGGTTCAGCACTTATATATAGCCATGTGGGAACACATCCTGTAACCATGCTAAAAAGGCTCTACACTTACATCCAACTGTGTGGGAACACATCCTGTAACCATGCTAGAATGGCTTTGCACTTATATCCAACCATGTGGGAACACATCCAGCAACCATGTTGAAAAGGCTCTGCACTTACATCCACCCATGTGGGAACATATCCTGCAACCATGATGGAAAGGCTCTGCACTTACATCCACCCATGCAGGAACACATCCTGCAACCATGATGGAAAGGAACTGCAATTACATCTACCCATGTGGGAACACATCCTGCAACCATGATGGAAAGGCTCTGCACTTACATCCACCCATGTGGGAACACATACTCCAACCATGATGGAAAGGCTCTCAACCCCAGGTTGAGGGTTCCTGGTAACTGACTAGGTTCCTCCATTCTCCAAGAGAATGGCATCAGCCCTTATGTCTGATCAAGTGGGAACACATCCCTCAATCACATCACAATGGCCATGCACTCACATATGATCATGTGAGAACACATCTCATAGTCATATTAGAATGGCCATCAGTCCTAGACCAAGTATTCATGTTAACTAACCAGGCACCTCCATTCTAAGAATGGCAATAGCCCTTATATCTGATCATTTAGGATCCAATCCTATCGTCATATCAGAATGGCTCAGCACTCATATATGACATGGAAGGAAGGGACCTTGATCTAGAGAACACCAAGCTTCTCCCTAAAGTACTCAAACTTCACTCTGGCCAATGGCTTCGTCAACACATCAACTATCTGTTCGTCCATCGCAACATACTAGAGCTTCACTACTCCCCTCTACACCATATCCCTGATATAGTGATACTTGATCTCAATATTATTTGACTTGTCATGGAACACCGAGTTCTTTGACAACTTCACACAACTCTGGTTGTCATAATATATACAAGTAGCATCCAACTGGAGATCAAATAAATTAGACAGTAGCTTCCTCATCCATACTACCTCAAAACTAGCTGAACAAGTTGTGACATACTCTGCTTCAGCTATATTTAGTGCCACATAGGATTGCTTCTTGCTAAACCAAGAGATCACACCTGATCCCATACTAAAGCAACACCTTGAAGTGCTCTTCCTATTGATGACACTACCTTCCCATTCTAAATCAACATAACCCTCTAGGTTAATCTTCTGACTCACCTCATACTTGAGCCCATAATCAACTGTACCCTTCAGGTACCTCAGAATATGCTTTGCAGCAATCAAGTGAACATGTCTCAGATTTGTCAGGAACTGGCTCAAGGTGTTCACATCAAAGAAAATATCTAGTCTCATGTTTGTCAGGTACATCAAGGATCCAATCATCTGACGATACATCGTAGCATCAAATGTATCTGATGAAGCATAACTCAATAGCTTCAGGTTCGATACCATAGGTGTGGCCATATCCTTGTAGTCCATCATCTGAAACCTCTTCAAGATATCTACTATATATTTCCCTTGTCCCAAGGAAATTCCATCTGCATTCTGCCACACCTCCATTCCTAGAAAATAATGCATCATACCCAAGTCCTTCATTTCAAACTCGACAACAAGCTTCCTCTTCGTATCATCAATCAACCCATCCATACCTGTTACAAACATATCATCTACATACAGTAGGAGCATCACTGGGTTGCCATCTTCAACCTTGTAGTAAATGTTGGAATCTACTTTACTGTTAGTAAATCCCAAATTGGATAGAAAGCTATCAATTCTGCCGTACCAAGTCCTGGGTGCCTGTTTCAAACCGTACAGGGATTTCTTCAATCTACATACATGAGACTCCGTGTCATGTGTCTCAAAACCAAGTGGTTGTTCCACATACACTTCTTCTTCTACTACACCATTTAAGAAAGCAATATTGACATCCATCTGGTATATCTTCCATTTCATTACTGCAGCCAGGGAAAGTACTCATCTGAAAGAAGTGTGTCTGGCTATAGCTGCAAAAGTTTCTTCATAATCTATTCCTTCGTTCTGGGACAAACCACGCGCAACAAATCTTGATTTATGTTTTTCAATGCTACCATCTGTAGCATGCTTGATCTTGTAGATCCATTTGGAATTTACAACTGACTTCCCTTCTGGTCTTGGGATAACATCTCAAACATCATTCTTCATGATCGATTGATACTCTTCGATCATAGCATCCTTCCATTCTTTTCGTTCTGTCGCTTCTTCATAATTGGAAGGTTCTTTATCGATGAAATCACATAATAATGCTACATACCCGGAGCAGGATCTGGTCCTCTTTCTTTCTCTGTGATTCTCTTATGGAGCCCCATATCTTTCTGCACCTTGGATAGCTTCTCGTACCCAAGCAGGTTTCCTCTTGTGAGGATTCTTCTCCTGAGTTGGATCTACAGGTTCTTGTGGTTCTTCAAATTCTTGATCTTCTTCTTGAACTTATTCATTCATGGTTGTGTCCTGAATTCTGGGTGCTTCTGCCTCTTCAAGAACTTCAGTAGGTTTCTTTCTAGATTTGTTGTAAGTTGTGTCTTTGTCAAATGTCACATCCTTGCTGATGTCGATCTTCTTGAATCATGGAAATTATATTTTGTAAGCCTTCAAGCTTTCGTAGTATGCCACAAATATGCCCTTCTTTCCTGAAGGATCTAATTTTGTTCTCTTCTCTTTTGGAATGTGAATGTATACAGGACAGCCGAATATTCTGAGATGGCTGACTTTTGGTTTCTTACCAGAGAAGACTTCTTCAGAAGTCTTGTTTTCGAGTACTTTGTGTGGAGTACGGTTCTGTACATACACCGTTGTTTTGGCAGCTTTTGCCCATAGATACATAGGTAGATCTTGATCATGAAGCATTGCTCTTACAGCCTCCATGATAGTTATATTCTTCCTTTCTGTAATCCCATTCTGTTGTGGATTGTATGGAGTGGACAACTCCCTCTTAATCCATGAGTCTTTGTATAACTCTTTAAATTCATTTGATGTGAATTCTCCGCCATTATCTGATCGAAAGGTCTTGATCTTCTTTTTTGTGTGATTCTTGATCAAGGCTTTGAATTCCTTGAACTTTTTGAATACTTAATCTTTGTTCTTCATGAATTAAATCCATGTCTTCCTAGAAAATTCATCAATAAAAGAAACATAGTATACATACCCGCTTAGTGAACTTGATGACATTGGACCGCATACATCGGAGTGGATGATTTCCAAGATTCCTTTTAATTTGCTCTTGCTACTTGGACATGTCTTCTTTGTGTTCTTTCCTTTCACACATCCTTTGCAGACCCCATCATGTTTTGTTTGAATTTCTGGAAGACCTTCAACAAATTTTCTTACAAGTGGTAGTGCTCTGCAATGCACATGTGCAATCCTTCTATGCCAAAGCTCATTTGGCTCTACTGTGTCATGGACTAAAGCTTGTTCTCGAAGGCCCTTCAATTTGTATAGACCCCCTTCTTATTCCCCAATCACTACTACATCATCAATATTCTTTCCCTCTGGCCACATGATAACTTGGCCATCTATAAATGCATCCCTCATGCCTTTTGCATCTAATGTAGATGTGGAGAGGAGGTTCTTCTTTAGTCCTGGTACAAACAATACTTCCTTCCATTAGAGGAAATTTCAACTCAAAATGGGCCTTTTAAATTCAACTCAAATTCCATGTCATCATGTGTTAGCCAATGAAATTGATTTAAATTTGAAATACCGTATAGGTCTTAAAAAAATTTAATATAAATTTGGGGATAGGTATCATAAAAAAAGTACTTTTTTTATTTGTATTTTCGACATATCTCCTCGTGTTTCTACTCAAATTTAGATCGGGAGAGCTCGTTGGATGTGGAATTAGATTATGCATCCAACGAGTACCCACTCGGCATACTTTTCATGGACCTCGTTACCCCAAAAACAAGAAATACTTGAAAAAATGTGATGATGATGTCATCATCACATTTTTTCAGGTATTTCTTGTTTTTGGGGTAGCGGGGTCCGTCAAAATTATGCTGAGTGGGTACTCGTTGGATGCGGAATTTAATTCTGCATCCAACGAGCTCTCTCGATTGAAATTTGAGTAAAAACACGGGGAGATATATCGAAAATACAAACAGAAAAGTAGTTTTTTTCTTTTCTTCCTCCAAAATTAATAAATATTATTTTATTATTTTAACTATTATTTTATTAATTTTTTTTAGGAGGCCNTCATAGACTTTCCAGATTCTAGCTTATAGGAAGATTCCCCACTAGCTTTTATTGGATATGGGTAGTCATCTCCGAGCTTCACCTTGTGAGGTGATTCATGTTCTGAGAGTTTCACAAAGGATTCCTTGAATCCTATCGTATGTTTGGAAGCCCCGCTGTCTATAATCCAATCATTGCTTCCATGAGTAATGTTTCCCATGAGAACAGAAATAAAAACATATTCTTCATCACGGGAAGAATCTTCACTTCCATATCTGGTTCTCTTTTTGGAAGGTTCATCATCCTATGCAGCATGAGCATGATGTCTTCTCTTATTTCCCTTCTTATTATGAGAGTTAATATTGTTTCTAGGATAGTCTTTTGCAAAGTGACCTCTTTCATCACATGTATAGCATCTTAATTTAAATAAGTCCTTTCTAATGTTATATTTATGATGAAAGGTATTACCTCTGGAGTGATGAGAGTTTCTTATACCTTTCTTGGAGTGAACTTGAAGAGATTGATATTCACTTCCCATATTATCTTCTCAAGCTGCTATCTGAGCTTCTTCTTGAGAGCATTCTTCCCATAGTCTGTTGAATTTGACTAAATTCTTTCTGGCATAGATTCCTTGAATAAAGGAGTCCCATGATCTAGGGAGACCATTCTTTCTTTCATTACAATCTCTGCATTTTCCACTTCTTCGTCTACTGCTTCCAGTTGTTCCTTGATCTAAGAGACCCTTGTAAAGTGAGACTGGATGGTCTCTGCATTCTGTATCTTTACATTCTTCAATTGGCTTCTCAGATTCATCTTCTAGTTTATGTTCTTCCCTTCAAACAATTTGGTTATGGAATCAAACATAGCTTTAGGTGTCTTTAGAGAGGACAACTACGGTATGAGGTGATCCTTGATTGAATAATCAATGATCCTCTTTTCCATAACCATCTTCTTCTTGTGTAAATCCTTAGCCTCATCTCCCTCTGGAACTAGAACCTCCTCATTAATATAGGAGTCGAACTCATTTTCTTCTAGGACCATGGAGATCCTATACTTCCAGGCTCGAAATTTATCAGCTACCTCAAGTTTTCATTAATTTTGGTATGATGAGACATCTTAACTGAGAACCTCAAATGGAAAGACAAAATATTTAGATCTTACCAGGTCAAGATGTCAGATTTGGATTTGGAGCTAAAAATATGCAGTGCTAGTTCAGGAGTAGATTAGAGTTTTTCTTTTCTGGAGTTCTGTCCAACCAAATGCTTTGATCTTGATCCATAACTTTGAGTTTAGGGAGGAGATCAATCTAGGCCCGAGCTCACTGAAAAATTACACTTCTGTGAAAATCCCTAATTTCCGGCAGCAGTGTCAGGTCCAAAACAGAAAAACCTCATAATTGAATTCTGCTTCGATAGAAATATGCACCCTAGGGTGGAGAGTTATTCCAACCTTATTTTTCTGAAAACCTGTGGAGAGATATCCACAAATTAGGAAGTCGTAGTTTCCATAGCTGCATAGTGTCTTCTTCTCAGGTTAGCTCTGATTCCATGTTAGATTTTTAAAATTAATCTAGCATAACATTAGGATCTTTAACTGAGAGAACAACAAGCAGAACAATCAAACATAAGAAACAATGAACACAGTGTTTTTCCTTGGGGAAAACATAAATGGAGAAAACCATACAACTTCCTCAAAGATAGAATCAACACCAAAAGTAAAACCCCAAAATAGTAAGATGATCTACCGATAGCAGTAACCTCTTTCTTCCTTGCCCCAGTGTCTTTCTCTTCCTCATCTATCCGCTAGAACTAAGTGTGAGTGAGTGTGTGATAAATAGAGAGGCTAGCTCTATATTTATACTAATTCCTGACTTGACTAAACCCAACTAGGGCTTACTTCACTAGGTGATTTTAATAACCCTAGTGCCACGGCATTGCGGGGACTTTAACCCTTGATCAATAGGAGGGTTATCCACATTGACTTGACATGACTTGTTTATATTATATAACCTTTAGATAGGAACATCGGGGCATGACATGACTCAAGTACATCCCAGAATAAACATTGGGTTACAATACATAAGAAATACAAGTGAATACATTCTGAAGTTACAATTTCATCAACATATGCAACCTGTTCTATTGGTGTGCTCGAAACTGTGCGTGCCTGTGGTTCTTCATTTTCTTTTTTTAGTTTTGTGATAATCCATCCTATTCATAGAAATTTTTCCTCTCCAAACATATTTGTTGTAATTTCAGGTATTTCCTGACAGGAGAATGTAATGCATTTCTCTAGCCGCTTCTTATCTTCTAGTACCTTTACTTTTGACATGAGCTCTATTTCATGTTCCTTATTCAAATGCTCTATCTCTTCCTTTGCTAACAAATATTTTTCTTGTGACTTAACCAAATGGTTGCAATAATTTCCTCCCTATTGGCGAGCTCCTAGCTCGTGGTATTTTGAAACCGAACCAGAATGTCGGTTTGAAACTCGTTGACATCAAAAGAAATTGAATGGAACTGGAATCTGCAAAAATATTACTCTCTTTCATGTGCTTAATTATGCGGCTATCTGCAACACATTCTCTTTTGACACCTTATCTAAAATCACATTAGTTAAGGATTGCAATAGATTCTTTATCTCATGAAAGAATTCAGTCGACTGTTGTTTTAACTACGCCTCACTCGCATTGGCTGTCGTGGTGATTGGAGTGAGAATGTGAGTCACCTGGTCAAATTTAATTGTTGGGGCATTGCTACCTTCTCTTTTATGATACCTTTGCTTCATTCAACCTTCTTCAAAATATTTTTCCATCTCAGAGTCCATCAGAGTCTTATGTAACTCATCCTGCGATTCTTGCTCACTTTCTTGTGCTTGTTACTGGTGTACAGGGGCATCCAATGGGGTACCTTCCTTAGTATTTGACAACTTGTCTCTGCTTACCAGAACTCTCCATTCAATAGGCCATTCATCAATTATAGCATCGATTTTCTTGTCCTTCAACCTGTGGTGAGTGGTAATCCATTGCTTTTCTTCATCTCGGCGTGGTTGGATGTGAATTTCTTGCGGAGCCATCACAAATATTGCGATTCACCAATACTTCATCATTTCCTCCTCAAAAATATGTGGAACCTTTTTAGCTACAATCCGTAAGGAATCCTAATAGAGGTAGAACTGGATCACGCAATCAATCAAGCGCTCCCTCTCATTGATGTGCCACAAATTTTGATACCTTGTGCCCTTACCTACATGAACGAATTCGACTTCCATGCCCTGATAATGCTGGGGCTTTGTCCATCCAACTAGCACAATCAATATTAACAACCAAGAATAAGTGAAGGCCCGCTTACCTTGTTGGATGAGCACCACATCCTCTATCATCTGGTTCAGCAAAAACGAATACCAATTCATTTTTACACCCTTTGTGCATGCTATCACTCAATATGTGCTTTGATTTGGGTGGTTTTTTCTTACCATTTTGACAGCCAAAATATCGGTCGCAACTTGAACTGCTCGATGATTTATTTTACTAACAACATAGGCCCTGTTTTCATGGTACACATTATATTTCTTCTTCAATTTAGTGGCCAACCACTTGTCATTATCCTTATCAAAAAAATATTGCAATGGATTCGACCCCTTCATAGGAAACCCATTTTTTTGTGAAATCAATTCCACAGTGACTAGTATCTTAGTATCGAACCACAAATAACCTTCATGAAATCACACCAACAGTTATTTTACACATGCATTAGCTTCCCTTGGACGACCAAAGTGTGTCATATGTGTGAGGCCTAACAAACCTGACCTGGGTAGTACCATCACCCATTGCTGCAGTGTGCGAAAAACCAGTCAACCACTACCCTAGACTTGTGACTTGAACGACTCAATAGTGCATTCAGTGTACGCTAATAAATCATGATTGCTGTAATCCATTTTTAAGAAAGGGCACAATGTTGAGGGTGAAATGCATTCCCATTGGCATTTCTAGCATCTTGATGGGTTATCTATGATTCTTAGTCAATTTAACCTGGGGTGCATTGGGATTGCACAGGGGGATACACCCAAGGATGTTTGCAGTCATCACCCCCTTCCTTTTCGTTGAGTCTTCAACTCCGTTTGTTGATGGTCTATCCTGTGTCTCTACTTCTACTCCCAACCGGGAAGAACTTCTCATTGTGTGCTTCTTCTTCGAAGATGACTTGGAGGGCATGCTCCAAGACCTTATTGAATGCCTCCATTGTTCCATTCACTTGCAGATGATAGGGAGTCCTCTTCTTGTGCTAAATATGTAACTCCTCCTTCATTGTGCTGATAGTCTAATTGATGAAGTGAATCCCATGATTTCTCATCAATATATTCGGACAACCAAATTGAGTGACGACATTTTTGAATAGAAACCTTGTTGCAGTTGTAGCAGTGCAATCCATCATTGGTGCTGCTTCCACCCAGCTAATGAGATAGTATGTTTTTGTAATGATGTATTACACACACATAATTTTTCCTTGTGGGTTGATGGGTGCCAAAAAATACACTACCCATTTATCGAATGGTTATAATGTTATTTGATGTACTAACAACATCTCATCTCGACATGACTGTTTCCCCATTCTTTGACAAACGTTACAACTCTTCGCATAATTTGTCGCAACACTATGAATAGTTGACCACTAGAGGCCTACGTGGAGTGTCCTCCTAGCCGTTGCGTGACCTCCATAGTGTCCTCCTGCAATCCCATCATGCTCCTATTCCAATATCCTTTCCTTCTCAGGCGGTAGGAAGTAGCGACGTAGAATCTCATATGGTCCCATATTATATAGTTTTCCAGCAATCAACTAAAATTATGTATCTCAAACAACCAATTGTTTTTTTCTAACTCATGGTGAAATCATCCAGGGCTTTTAGTGTCAACAAAAACTGGATAATTTGCTCATAATGGTCATCAACCATCCAAACCTTAAACAATTGTGCATTAGGCATCCCTTCCTCGATGCTGGTTGGTTCTTCGCTTGTCTCAATCCACGACAAATGATCAAGTCCTGTATTCAAGTGACTTGACTTCATGACGATTTTGAAATCAAACTCTTGGAATAGTAGCATCTAGAAGCATATCTCCCCCCTGAAAATAGGCTTATTGACCAAGTAATTTAATGTGGAATGATTAGTAAACATCTTAAAATGTCCTCCTAACAGATAATGATGAAATTTTTGTAGTGCATACACCATCTCCAAGCCTTTTCATTGTGTCATGGTGTAGTTTTGTTCTGCAGATGAAAATTTTTGGCTTATGAAAGCAATCGGATGGTCGATATCTCCCTCCCCATGTTGCACCAAAACTACTTCTAATGCGACTGATGACGCATCGATATGAATGTGAAACTCCTTTGTCCAGTATGGAAAGTCCAATATCGGTATTGTGACCATTTTTTTCTTGAGAGTCTCAAGACTCCATTGGCACTTGTGACTCCATTCAAATTGCACATATTTTTTCAACAACTTCTCCATCGGGGCTGTGATTGATGCGTAACCTCATATGAACTTCTGATAATATCCCATATGTACCAATGTCGCTCTGATTTGTTTCACATTTGCCAGTGGGGGGGGATTTACAATAAAGGGAATATTAGCTGGATCGACCAACATCCCTTCATTACATACAATGTGCCTGAACAAAATCCTAAATGGTGCACAAAATATACATTTCTGTGAATTAATTGTGATCTAGTGTTGTCAACACCTTTCCAAAGTTAGTAGCAAGTTTCCAATGTTGTCTTTCACCAGTCAATAGACACCCAATCATCCATGTATACTTCCAAAAAATTATGAATGAATTCCTTAAATTAAGTGACTACGATTATTGAGAATATCGCAAGTGCGTTCTTGAGACCACATGGCATCACTGTGTACTGAAAGCATCCCCATTTTATCACGAAAGTTGTCTTATGTCAATATTCTTTTGCAATTCTGATATGGTGATAGCCTGAGAACCCATCCATGAATGAATAGATATCTTGACCACCTAAACCTTCCAGCACTTCGTAAGTAAATGGTGTAGGGAACATATCATGAAGGCATGCATCATTTAGCTTACAAATATTGATACAAATCTAGACCTTTCCTGTCTTCTTATCTTGAATGACCATTGTACTGATCCATTCTGATTCTTCAACTAGTTTAATGATTTCTATATCCAACATTATGTTAAGTTCATACTTCACACTATCTTTGTATCATGGATTCAAGGGATACAGACACTAATTCACTAGCTTCATGTCTGGCTTTAAAGGGATTTTCATTTCTCCCAAATCCCATAAGATCCCTTTCATTTCTGAAAATTTTGTTGGAAACAAGTATTGAAACTCATGCAACAGGTTGGTAATCTTTTCCATGGTCACTTCATCCCAATAATTCCCAATATTGGTGAGCTTTGATTCCTCTTCTATCTCATTGTTGAACTTGCAAATATTCAGTGGCTCATGCACTTTGTATGTGAGCATCTCTGGTGCTTCAATATTCCAACTTCCTTCAAATTCTAGAATATTGATATTCCTTGGGTCATCCCCATCGTAAGGTCCTCCTATTACACGGTAACATTCCATCATCGATTACATCATTAGTACCTCATGTGATTCCTCAAGAAATGTGACTTGAATGATATCCAATATGACATTGCATATATGTTGAGGTGCGTTATGAATCACTAGATCAACATCCACAAAGATGAAGGTGTGACTGAAACAAATCATCAATTCCTCCCATGTCGTGATCTTCCTCCATAGCTCTACTGATACATACCACTAACACTCACACAGTATGACATGCAATAAAATGATCATTGGGATCCTTCCATCCATCATAGTTATCAACTAGATATCACTCTATTTTGACAAAAAGAACTTCCATCAACCTACGACACATCGAACACCCATCAATCATTTTTTTATGTGTCACCCACCATCATGTTTGAGTAGCATTCATTGCTTCCTCCAATGCCAATAGTCTTTATGGTTTTGAATCCTTCTCTTCAAATCCACTAATGATTTAAACCAAGTTGGGTAATAATTCATATGTGGATAGCTAAATAATCTCTGTGGTAACCTAACGCACCAACTTAGTGATTCACCCACAATTCTAGATCGACACCGCATGTAGTTGATTCTTCAAATTTTCTAGTGCATCATCAGAATTTGATGATGGAGAGCTTGAGTTTCACCAACCCAATTCTCCATCTGTAGTGGAATGGACATAATCCTTTGAAATGTTGTATGCATGGTCCCATCCTCCTACAGCTTCTTCATTGACTATTTCGATATATCTTCTTCCCTTCACTTGGGTCCAATGCAGCTATGAATATTGTGTCATAGTTCTCGAAATTTATCACTCGCTTCTTGAAATTGATCACCGCCAAGTTTTGATTATCCCACCTAATCCCCAGTAGTGTATGAGCTTCCTTCATCGATGATTTTGATCACATCAAAATACACATATGTCTTCATTCCTTCGACTTCCACCATCAAACACGATACTCATCCAATTGGTGACACTCTAGCCTGATTGGCCACTCATAGTTTAGCAGGGGAACAAACCAGCTATGGTTTCCCCATCTTCCACCACATCTGCTTTTTCAAAATGTTGACATCCGAACCCAGATTCAGAATAGTTGATTCCACATCGTAATCACCAATCTAGACATTCATCCTCGTCTCCTTTTTTTTTTCTTCTTGTGGAAGGAGTTAATAGTGGAGTCCTTTCCACCTTTCTCCAGTCAATTTAGCATACTTGTGATCTCGACTAGTGCATCAGGGTCTTTCTCTAGTGACAAATAAATTTCAAAGAAAATTTCTAGTGTGCCATACTTCCTTGATGGTTCTGCTACAAGTCTTGAATAAAAAACATGTGGAATTTCATAGATAGGAAAATTACTCGTATCCCTTTTCATTTTGTTTCTTGCATTACATAACATATCCCTCTCACCGTCCACATCGAATTGCACCTTTTTTTGAGTATCCAATCGAACTTGTGGGATTGGTCTATAATTCCCTATCATCGCACCTCTGCAAGTAATGAATCCAACATCAGTGAATTGAGTTCTAGGTTTTGCTGAAATCTTCCTGACTGTTGGACCCTGGCTCTGATTTTGTGGTGGATTCACAGGCTAGTTTGCATTCTATTTCACATTCTGATTTTGGTTCTATGATGGTGGAACATTCTTTTCTTTCCATTTTGAGATCAGTTGTGGACAATACTAAACAGTGTGATCTACAGTGGTACAATAGGTACACTTCAACTGAAGGTTTGGGAAATGTCACTGATAATTCCTCATTACTCTGTAATTGTATCATTGTACAGGTCCTTGACCTCATCTTCCTCCTTGATTGAAACCTCTGTTTTTTCCCTCTTGGAATCCTCCACGAAAATCTCCTTGTTGTTGATACTGCAGTTAATTAAACTGTTGTTGTTGCGGTGGATTTGGATGTGGTTGAACATATTGCATTTGAGTATACTACAACTTCTATGGAGCATACTTCATTTGATTATACTATGGCTGTGACAAAGCAAATTGTGGGTGGGGTTGAGAAAACTGTGGTGGCTGCTGCGACGATGCTCTCTTGTCAATTAGTGTTCTTCTCCCTTCATATAGTATGTATCCATTGTCCTTTCCTGGAGTAGGTCATATGCTCGACAATCCTTCTCTTCATGGCCAATAGAAAGACAAAAATTATACAACAAATTCACAGGTTTAGATACCATCTTATGGAGATACACCCATTCCTATTGTTGATGTCCATGAGTTTGATGGAGTCATCACCATGGTAAGACATCTTGAATTGGCATATTTGGAGCTCCCAGTAGCAAGTAATTCCAAAATTCCAAGCATTGATCTTTGTGATGTTCTTCCGTACGACATCGGGTACACTAGACTTTTTCATGAATTTATTTTCCTTTCTTGATATATTGCAGTTGAATCGTCATATTCTCTAGTTGCGATTGGATATGATTCATTCCAAATCTAGTTTCGTTGACTTGTGAAGCTTCCATCTTCATTGCGATCTCCATAGCCTCACTCTATGTTGCAATCTTCTGCTTCATTAATGACATGTGAATATGTGGTACTAACGTTTCCATGAATCATTCTTTGTTTTGTACATCGCTCATTCTGAACTGACCTTTTCCATCAGCATCTTGAATCATTGATTGAAATACCAGATTGACTCGTTTGGATACTTCTTGATTTCCTTCAATTCTATGATATACTGCGACTCAGATTTGGGTTTCCTGAACTCCTCAATCAACCTAGTTTTAATATTTGCTATAGTATTCTGTTGATTTCCTATTGGAACAGGTACAAACTTCATATACCAATCCAATGTGTGACCTCAAAAAGCTGTCGTCAACTTACCCTTCTTAATGTCTCCATCTTGGACTTTCTTCACAGTCCATACTGCTTCGCAGAGAAACCAATGTTGTACATGATCCTTAGTCCTATTCCCATGGAACAAAGGTAATTTCACATCATCACCTGCTATCCTAAAAATTCTTCTTGTATTCACTGATCTGCTACTATTATTGTGTTGATGACACACCATCCATTCTTGTGATGATCTGGTGTTTCTTCTTGAGTGTGGTGCAGTGTATGGAGGTGTAGGTCCGTTGTTTCCCTAGGTTGGTCCTTCATTGGACTCTGGCATATCTTGATCATCTCCTTGACCATTTTAGGGTCACTTAGTCCCTTGTGATATTCTCTCATATTTTCTTGTTCCAGTTGTAGCAGGACTCCCCTCAGTCCTCTTCCTCTTCTCTTACCGAAACCTTACCCGAATCCACATAGCACCACAATATTCCCCAAATTCTCTCATAGCTTTCTCGTAATTCCTATCCATCTACCCCTTATCATTCCATCCAAACCCCATCTCCACAGTACCCATAACCTCTACACACCAGATATTTACTCGTCGGAGTTCATTTTCAATATACCCTTTTCACATATAAGCATTCTAATCCACAATTGCAAAGATAATAGAAACATACCTCTTAGTCCCGTGAAGAATACCCTTTCCACATCACTATAGGATTTGACTGTGTCGACTGCAAAATCAATGATGAATCCTTCCAAAATTATTTCGAGCCACACATTGACAACCCTTGATTCCCTCTTGTCTACCTCCTTTAGCTGTTGGATTAGCTCTGGGGTCCAACAAGTAGGTTTTCTTCCTTGAAAGTTCCTCTTCCAATAGGTCAGCTACCCCAACCAATCATGCAAGATAATCTGAAACTAGATGAAGAAATATTCATGGATATTGTAATAGATATGCCTTCCTAGCTACTCTTCTATCATTTGTCTAGAAATCAGATTTTATTCCGCTGTGAAATCTTGATCCTTCTAATCGAACCAATCATATATCTTCATTCTCGATGGGTTCCACAACATATCCTCCTCTTTTTCTTACTGTAGTCCCGGAAACAGAATCATTTGTTGACACAAATCAGTCGACAAGGGTTCACACACTGTTGATATCCCTTTTTCACCACTATCTCCATGAGCACTGACCCTGACAGGTCTTACCCTATCCAATAACATATGTGAAGTAGATGAAGTCTCACTCGAGATGTTTGAGGGAGGGTTGCAGGAACTAATTTTATGCTATAAGGAGGAGGATTTACACACCTATTCTCTCTCTGTCGTGATGTTATTCAGATATCCAAGTGATGGTTTTAACATCAATCAGCCATATTCGATCAAAACATCGATCATTCACATTATATCGTATCATTGTATTCACTCATTAACAGATCAACAAGTATGGAGGAATTCATTTTGCAGAGACATCGCATCATTCATGAACATAAAACACATCACAATAGTTAATTATTCATATCGCATCATTAAAACCATAAAAACAACATGACATAAGACATAGAGTTTCCAACATCATCCACATATGCCATATTACTCCTCAAGTCAAAACATATTTTCCAAAATACATCAGCAAAACAGTTCACAAGACAGAACAACATCATAACCTTTTCGACAATCAATTGATTTATCCATCGATTTATCTCTCCATGATGATGATTCTATTCTACTTCCTAAGTCTTTATATAGGCTTGCGCATTTACAAAATGGTCCACTTATAACTACTTTCTAAATAACTTAGACCAAAAAATACAAAATCATGACCAAGACGAATCTTGTCGACTTCTCCTCCTTGCGCACTATTCTTGGCCTTTGGCTGCTTGCGTGACATACGCATCCATATCTCCTGCCAACACTATTTGTTGGCATACTTTCGATTGACCTGGGTTCATATTCCTCATTCATCAATAAATCCGAATATATCAGCCCAACGGAGCAGGAATCCATCGAAAACACCTACGATGGAAATGAAATCTCACCCAAGATATGTACTAGGAACTGTGAGAACCATGTTTCTGCAATTATTTCAGGGATTTATTCCTTATAGAAATACCAATTCACTTGAATGAAACTGGAATTAAACCTTTGTTCTTATCTATTCATTCACGATAACTATCCACTAATCCATCGACATAAATAACAACATTAATAATGAAGCATTAACATATAGTCAAGATGCAACACAATTATAAATTCATTCATTGTTATAGAGAAGATATCCTATGGCTTAGGGTGGACCACAGTAGATAGGATGACACCATAAATAAACCCATTTCCAATCATGCTAAATATATAAAAGAAACTAACACTAAGGGATAAGAGGCGTACCTTATTTTTAACATTCGAAATAGATCGATGCTGATACCTCAATTAAATTTGTACCTATAAATTTCTCTCAACAACAAAATGATATACAATCATGATATATGTAAAGCATTAGAATATAATATAGCATGTTACATTCCACTAAATAAACAAACTAATTATATCCATGGATAAGAATATTCATAATTACACATGCAATGGACAAGAAATGATTTTTTTTTTTAATATGAATAGAGATACAAATGATAGCCTCTATCAACACCTCATCAAAATCAAGAAACTAAGTCCCTCCATGTGGGCCTCCACCACTTCAATCCTACATACAAAGGCATGCTTATAGTATAAAGTAAATCTTGGTAAATAGCACTAATGGTTGCTTCAATACAAAAGGGATGAAGACTCAAGTATATAAGAATGGGGCACAATTCCACTATAGTATATTTTCTCTCCAAAGTTATCGTCCTTCAATGCTTCATAGTAGTTCAATATATATCCCCTCAATGGGAAGTGAAGGGTTGAAATAGAGCATTTCCTGGCATATGGAAGGCCAAGGATCAAGTCAGTTATTACTTGATGGGGAAAACTCCAAATGTTTTTGTTTTTTGAGCATAAATCCCGATGTATGTCGGTGACAATGGTGCAATCTGCATATATGTGGGTTGTAGACTTGTGACTGATGTATACATATAAAAAAGTCTTTTTAAGGGTTCCACTAGAGCATTAGGGTAATTGTGAGAAAATGGGGTAAAAATAGTCAGCATAGAGACAGGGATAGACCATCAAAGCATGATGTATCATGTATGGAAAACGATGCTATAACAAATTCCCCCTAATGTGTGAGGTCAAAGGGATACATGATTGTCGAAATACGTTATAATAGTCTAGAAGTGGAGTAATGAAGATCCAAGTGGAAAAAACCACCCACTCATCAGTATAATACAATGATAGATATCTACACATGATTGCAGATATGAAATATACATATAAGTCCTGAATACATAACAGTACAATTTCCATGAATAGGCATAATAGACATATGTCGTTAGTGGTTATCACCATGTCAATATACAGTGCAGTAAGTTATCCATACTAAAAAAATACATCAAATGGTAAACTAAAATCTGGTGATGAGAGATGAAATCTCATAGATACTGGAATGCTCAAGGAGGTAGTATATATGGAATGCCACCAAGGTCGGAGGTGTTCAACACAAATCAATTCTAGTACATGTCCCATCACATGAATAAAGGTGTCGCAATCTGTAATATCCCTGATCTGATATTCATATCAGAATATTAACTTTTCTGCAAATTAGCTTAATGTTTTAGAATAAAACTTGCAAACAACTAGTCGACTTTTGGAAGCTAAGCAGATAAGAGAAATAAAATGATACTTTTGGTCACAGGGAAGCAGGAAGAGGGAAGAAATCAAGGAAATAATAGGACTGATATATTTTCTTCCCTAACACATTTATATCAGGGACCATTGAGTTGTCTAAATTCGCTCCATGAAAACCTACTTCCATGCTAAAGGGTCACCTAATTGTGAAACTAGGAAGCAATTTTCTCATATCCACAACCAAAGGCTTTAGAGAAATGATTTGGATTGGTAATAAAGTTATTATACATGTACATAAAGGTATATTCAGGTTTTAAGCAATTCTGGACAATCAGAAGGCGGATTACGGGTGGAACTATAAAAGCTAGTGACTAGGACTTTGCAACTAGTCAAGATTCAACGCTTTCCAAAGGAAATAAGAGAGGCATTGGGATTCGATTTTAAACATGGAATTTCATAATTGTGTTGCTAAATAATTTTCATATTATAAAGTAAAATAAATGGACTTGTTTAGGTACATAAAATGCTTCAAACTAGAAAACTAGTCATTTTAGCCATGAATTGTAGGTAGGGTGTAAAAGATTGATTCAAAACTCAGTCAAAATATATCAGAATGTTATGAAACTTGAAGAGACTGTAAAAAATACTATATCAGATCCATGAAGGTAGAAATAATTCTCAAAATATTCACAGAATTCACCTCTCATAGCACAACTCCAAAATTATGACTCCAGTGCTAAGAAACCCAAGAATATCGATCTCTAAATCTCACAAAATTTAGGAATGACCTGAATCTAGAATTAATCTGATATTTAACATTAAATTAGAAATAATTATACATATCAGATCATACATATGTCTAAATATCCATTTCATAGCTCCAAAATTGTTAGAAGGCCATAGAACAGAAAGAAGGAGAAAAGAGGGATGGAGGATTTGATAACTGAACTTGGTAATGATGATTCTGAACTTTCTCTTTGACCTGATAAGATTAATTATTCTGTTATTACATCAGGAATAGGCTGTAATACCTCTCTAAGCACCATGGAAAAAAGCATATTCTTCTACACCAAAAACTAGCTCTAGAAATCCATAGGAACCTTGGATATTTGATCTCTGGAATGGATGATGATTTTTCTGATCTTCAAATTAGAATTTATCAGCCACAAAACCTGCAAGTAAAATCAATGACAATGGCTGAATTCCATTATCCTCTCATAGAAATCTAGTGAGCATCTCCCATGTTTGACTAGGGGCACATCTCCCAATTCTCAAATGCATAAATGCATTCATAAAATTTCTCAAAGTAGCAAAAGATGTGAAAGGGAGTTTGAATATTTCTTTCATAGAATTAATGTTGACCTATTAAGCAAGTTACTTGTCTTGGTGACCTATGAGAATAGGTCACCCATGAGTGGACATACTTTCCTTTCCTTTCTTTTCTTTTCTTTGGCTTTCCTTCTTTTTCCTTTTTTTCTGACTTTCCTGCTTTTCCTATTTGATCCTGCTTTTTGGATTTATAGTGATTTTATTGAAATATTCCTCTTTTCTCATTTTTGGCATCATTTTTGGAATCTAGTGCTTACTTGACTTCTACTCAAAGTAATTCCTCCAACCTTATCCACTAATTCGAATTGGTGGGCCAATTTCTCCATTTATTCAGCATAACAAATACAAATATTAATTGCACAAATAATATTAAATGCTCCATAATTATTTATTCCAAGTGGGTAGAAACTATGGATAAATTTAAATGCACACTCATAATTAATTAATTGCCTCATCTTAACCCTTCATTAATTATTTAATTCAATCTGTCACTAGGATCCATGGGGTTCTATCTACTTCATGGTGCTGTCAAAATGGGAACATGACAGTCCTCCCTTCCCAAGATTGATTGTCCTCAACCAAAGTATCCGAAGAGGTCCATCATGATTTTGCTGCACTACTCTGATCATAATACTCTCTCCAATAAAATATTCAATTCATTTGTAACTAAACATGCCTACTTTTATCCAAGTGAAGCAACTGGAAAGTGCGTCAAGATCCCATAACAATATTAGAAATGCAAATATACCACTACTATGTAAACTATAAGTCCATCCAAGGAGGCATTCCCTATGTGGAAAACTGAGGCCAAGTGCAACATAGATGAACTGGTGCAAAAGAGGGTTGGCTTGCTCTATCATGACAACATGCAAACAAATTATCGAAGGACAAACAATGATAGGATCCCATTGCTTAGATGGAACCCTCATCGATTAGGATACCATCCAAAAAAAATTGTTAAGAATGTTGATGTAATTGTAACTTCAGAATGTATTCACTTGTATATCTTATGTATTGTACCCCAATTTTTATTCCGGGAAGTGCTTGTAATGTAATTGAGTCATGTCATGCCCCAATGTTTCTATCAATAGTTTCTATAATGTAAACAAGTCATGTCAAGTCATTATGGGTAACCCTCCTATTGATCAAGGGTTAAAGTCCCCGTAGTTGTGGGGCCCTAGGGTTATTAGACTCTTGTAGTGAGGTCGGCCCTACTGAGTTATTGTCAAGTCATGAATTAGTATAAATAGAGAGTGAGCCTCTCTATTTAACACACACTCACTCACACTCAGTTGTAGCACATAGCTGAGGGAGAAGAAGTTGTTGGGGCTAGAAAGAAAGATATTACTGCTATCAGGGATCATCTTACTATTTTGGGGTTTTAATTTTGGTGTTGATTCTATCTCTGAGGAAGTTGTGTGGTTTTCTACATTTATGGTTTCCCTGAGGAAAAACATTGTGTTCATTTTCTCTTATGTTTTATTGGTTTGCTTGTTATTCTCTCAGTTAAAGATCCTAATATAATGCTAGCTTGAATGATAAAATTCTAACATGGTATCAGAGCTAACCTAAGAAGAGGACACTATGCAGCTGTGAAAAATAGGGATTCCTATTTTTTGGATCTCTCTCCACAAATTTTTATCAAAATAAGGTTGGGATAACTCTCCTCCCTAAGGCACATCTTTCTGCTGAAGCAGAATATGATTCTGAGCATTTTCAGTTTTTGACCCGACACTACTGCCAAAAATTAGGGATTTCCACAGAAGTGAATTTTTTGAGTGAGCCCAGGCCTGGATTGATCTCCTCCTCAAAATAAAAGTTTAGAGATCAATATCCAAGCATTTGGTTGGATAGAACTCCGGGAAATTCAAACCCTAATCTGCTCCTGAACCAGCACTGCAGAAAATCGGCTTTAGATCCAGTTTCGACATCCTGACCTGGTAAGATCTAGATATT
Organism: Pseudotsuga menziesii; assembly: GCA_001517045.1. Lineage (NCBI taxonomy): Eukaryota > Viridiplantae > Streptophyta > Pinopsida > Pinales > Pinaceae > Pseudotsuga > Pseudotsuga menziesii. Next base: position 199,158 of record LPNX011227419.1, read on the forward strand.
TTGTATTTCAATTTGAGGTTCTCAGTTAGGATGTCTCACCATACCAATATTGATTAAAATATTGAGGTAGATGATAACTTCCAAGCTTGGAAGTATAGGATCTCCCTGGTCCTGGAAGAAAATGAGTTGGACTCCTACATCAATGAGGAGGTTCCAGTTCCAGAGGGAGATGAGGCTAAGGCCTTACGCAAGAAGAAGTTGGTTATGGCTAAAAGGATTATTGCTGATTCAATCAAGGATCACCTCATACCACAAGTGTCCTCCCTAAATACACCTAAATCTATGTTTGATTCCCTAGCAAAACTATTTGAAGAAAATAACATAAACTAGAAAATGACTTTGAGGAACCAGTTAAAGAATGTGAAGATTCAGAATGTGGAGACCATGCATTCATACTTCACAAGGGTCTCCCAGATCAAAGAACAACTTGAAGCAGTGGATGAAGAAGTGCATAATGCTTAGATTGTAATGACCACCTTGAATGGTCTACTTAGGACATGGGACTCTTTCATTCAAGGGGTCTGTGCTAGAAAGAAGCTAGTCAAGTTCAGAAGACTATGGGAAGAATGCTCACAATAAGAAGCTTGGATAGAAGCTTGAGAAGAAAATATGGGAAGTGAAGATAAATCTCTCATAGTTCAATCCAAGAAAAACAGAAGGGACCATCACCATCATTCTAAAGGTAAGAATTCTTCCTCCAAGAAAGCTCAACTCAGATGTTATACTTGTGATGAAATAGGACACTATGCCAAATATTATCCTAGAAACAAAAGAAACTCTCACAAGAAGAAAAACAACAAGAGAAGACATCATGCTCATGCTGCAGAAGATGATGAACCTTCCACAAAGAAAAACAAGCAAGAAAGTGATGACTCTTCAAGTGATGAAGAATATGTTTTTATTTCTACTCTCATGGGAAACATCACACATGGAAGCAATGGTTGTCTTATAGACAGTGGGGCTTCCAAACATATGACATGATTCAAAGAGACTTTTGTGAGATTATCAGAACATGAATCACCCCAAAAGGTGAAACTCAGAGATCAATACCCGTATCCAATAAAAGGTAGTGGGGAATCCTCCTATAAGCTAGACTCTGGAAAGTATATGAAGATGAAGGATGTATTTTTTGTACTGGGACTTAAGAAGAACCTCCTCTCCATATATGCATTAGATGCAAAAGGCATGAGGGTTGCACTTGTGGATTGCCAAGTTCTCATGTGGACAAAGGGAAATAACTTTGATGATGCAGTAGTGATTGGGGAACAAGAGGGAGGCCTATACAAATTGAAGGGCCATCCAGAACAAGCTTTGGTCCATGACATGGTAGAGCCAAATGAACTTTGGCATAGAAGGATTGCACATGTGCACTACATATCACTACCACTTGCAAGAAAATTTGTTGAAGGTCTTCCAAAAATTTAGGCAAAACATGTTGGAGTCTGCAAAGGATGTGCAAAAGAAAAGAACACAAAGAAGACATTTCCAAGTAGTTAGAGCAAGGAAAAATGAATCTTATAAATCATTCACTCCGATGTATGTGATCCAATGTCATCAAGTTCATTAAGTGGGTATGTATACTATGTTTCTTTTATTGATGATTTTTCTAGGAAGACAGGGATTTACTTCATGAAGAACAAAGATGAAGTATTCAAAAAGTTCAAGGAATTCAAAGCCTTGATTGAGAACCACACTAAAAAGATGATCAAGACATTTCGATTAGATTATGGCGTAGAATTAACATTAAATGAATTCAAAGAATTATGAAAATATTCCAAGATTAAGAGGGAGTTAACCACACCATATAATCCACAACATAATGGGGTTGCAAAAAGGAAGAATAGATTGATCATGGAAGTTGCAAGGGATATGCTTCATGATCAAGATCTTCCCATGCATCTATGAGCAGAAGCTGCCAGAATAGTGGTGTATGTACAAAACCGTACTCCACACAGAGTACTCAAGAAAAATACACCTAAAGAATTATTTTCTAGCAAGAAACCAAAATTCATCCATCTCAGAATATTCGGTTGTCCAGTGTACATACACATTCCAAAAGAAAAGAGGACAAAGTTAGATCCTTCAGGAAAGAAGGTTATATTTTTGGGATACTCTGAAATCTCGAAGGCTTACAGAATATAATTCCCATGATTCAAGAATATCGACATCAGTAGGGACGTAACATTTGATGAAGACTCAGCTTACAACAAATCCAGAAAGAGGCCTACTGAAGAACCTGAAGAAACATAAGCACCCATAATTAATGACACAACCATGAACGAAGAAATTCAAGTATAAGATCAAGAATTAGAAGAATCTCAAGAACATGTAGATCCACCTCAGGAGAAGAATCCTCATAAGAGGAAACCTGCTTGGGTACGAGAAGCTATCCAAGGTGCAGAAAAATATGGGGCTCTAGAAGAGAATCACAGAGAAAGAAAGAGGACCAGGTCCTGCTCAGGGTATGTAGCCTTATTATGTGATTTCATCGATAAAGAACCTTCCAACTATGAAGAAGCGACATAAAGGAAAGAATGGAAGGATTCTATGATCGAAGAGTATCAATTGATCATGAAGAATGATGTTTGGGTTGTTGTCCCAAGACCAGAAGGGAAGTCTATTGTAACTTCCAAATGGATTTAAAAGATCAAGCATGATGTAGATGGCAGCATAGAAAAATATAAAGCAAGATTTGTGGCTTGTGGCTTCTCCCAAAAAGAAGGAATAGATTATGAAGAAACTTTTGCACCTGTAGCCAGCTACACTTCCATCATATTAGTACTTGCTATGGATGCAGTATTGAAATGGAAGATACACCAAATGGATGTCAAGACTTCTTTCTTGAATGGTGTAGTGGAAAATAAAGTATATGTGGAGTAGCCACTCGGTTTTGAGACACATGACAGGGAGTCTCATGTGTGTAGATTGAAGAAAGCCATGTATGGTTTGAAACAAGAACCCAGGACATGGTACGGTAGAATTGATGGATTTCTATCCAATTTGGGATTTTCCAAGAATAAAGCAGATTCCAACCTTTACTACAAGGTTGAAGCTGGAAACCTAGTGATACTCCTACTGTATGTAGATGATCTATTTGTTATAGGTATGGATGGGTTGATTGTTGATACAAAGAGGAAGCTTGCTGCCAAGTTTGAAATGAAGGACTTGGGTATTATGCATTATTTTCTAGGGATGGAGGTGTCACAAAATGCAAATGGAATTTCCCTGGGACAAGGGAAGTATACGGTAGAAATCCTAAAGAGGTTCGGAATGATGGATTTCAAGGCCATGACCACACCTATGAAATCAAACCTGAAGTTATTGAGTGATGCTTCATGAGAAGTGGTTGATTCTACGATGTATTGTCAGATGATTTGGTCCTTGATGTTCCTGAAAAACACGAGACCAGATATTTTCTTTACTGTGAACACCTTGAGCCAGTTCCTGATAGATCTGATACATGTTCACTTGATTGCTGCAAAGCATATTCTAAGGTACTTAAAGGGTACAGTTGATTATGGGCTTAATTATGAGGTGAATCAGAAGATTAACTTGGAGGGTTATGTTGATTCAGATTGGGTAGGAAGTGCCATCGATAGGAAGAGCACTTCAGGGTGTTGCTTTAGTATGGGATCAGGTGTGATCTCTTGGTTTAGAAGGAAGAAATCATGTGTGGCACTGAGTACAGCTGAAGCAAAGTATGTCACAACTTGTTCATCTAGTTGTGAGGTAGTATGGCTGAGGAAGCTACTATCTGATTTATTTGATCTCCAATTAGATGCTACTTGTATATATTGTGACAACCACAGTTGTGTGAAGTTGTCAGAGAACCCGGTGCTCCATGACAATTCAAAGCATATCGAGATCAAGTATCACTATATGAGGGATATGGTGTAAAGAGGATCAGTGAAGCTCCAGTATGTTGCGATGGACGAACATATTGATGATGTGTTGATGAAGACATTTGCCAAAGTGAAGTTTGAGTACTTCAGGGAGAAGCTTGGTGTTCTCTAGATCGAGGTTCCCTCCAAGGGGAAGTGACAAGTCCGTGAGCCATTTTGAATTGGTGAGAGGATTGGTTCCTTCCATGGTTAGATGTAAGGCCTGAGCCATTCTTTCGTGGTGAGAGGATTGGTTCCTTCCATGTCGGATATGAGTGCTAGGCCATTCTGATATGACTATAGGATTGGTTCCTACATGATCAGATATAAGCGTCGATTTTCATTCTATGAATGGAGGTATTCGGTTAGTTACTAGGAATACTTAGTATAAGACTGAGGGCCATTCTAATATGACTGTAGGATTTGTTCCTACATGAATAGATATAAGCACTGATTTCCATTCTATGAATGGAGGTACCTGGTCAGTTACCAAGAATACTCAGTCTCAGATTGAGGGCCATTCTGATATGACTATGGGATGTAGTCTCACATGGTCAGATATAAGTGCAGGGCCATTTTGATGTGATTTAGGCACATGTTCCCACTTGATCAGATATAAGGGATAATGCCATTCTCCTGGAGAATGGAGGCACCTGGTCAATTACCAGGAACCCTCAGTCTAGGACTGAGAGCCATTCTGACATGGTGAGAGGATTAGGTTCCTTCCATGGTTAGATGTAAGGGCTATGCCATTCTGACATGGTGAGAGGATTAGGTTCCTTCCATGGTTAGATGTAAGGGCTGGGCCATTCTGACATGGTGAGAGGATTAGGTTCCTTCCATGGTAAGATGTAAGGGTTGGGCCATTCTGACATGCTGAGAGGATTAGGTTCCTTCCATGGTCAGATGTAAGGGTTGGGCCATTCTGACATGGTGAGAGGATTAGGTTCTTTCCATGGTTAGATGTGAGGGCTGGGCCATTCTGACATGATGGTGAATGTGTTCCTCTCATGGTCAGATGTGAGTGATGGGTGTTCCTTTCTGACGAGATAAGGTCAGATGTAAGTGTTGGGAAAGCCATTCTGACTTAGGGTCAGATATAAGCACTAAAGAAGACCTACATTAAGTATAGGCCTACAACCAGCATGAAAAAGGGTTGTTTCTGTAGAACTTCCTGTGATGAGAAGAATCATGAGATAGCACCAGTAATGATGATCCAGATCCAGTGATGTTGATCCAACAGAGATGATCCAGATCGAGTGATGATCCAGATCGAGTGATGATCCAGATCAAGTGATGATGATCCAGCAGTGATGATCCATATCAAGTGATGATCTAGATCCAGTGATGTTGATACAACAGAGATTATCTAGATTGAGTTATGATCCAGATGCAGTGATGATGATCCAAATCGAGTGATGGTCTAGATATAGATGAAGATGAATTGAAGATGATGAGAACTCGATGATGATCCAAATGATACAGAGAAGAATAATTGTGCTTATAAATTGTTTCAAGAGAATATCTTCCTATTTAAGATGGAGTGTTGATGTAATTGTAACTTCAGAATGTATTCACTTGTATATATTATGAATTGTACCTCGATGTTTATTCTAGGAAGTGTTTGTAATGTATTTGAGTCATGTCATGCCCCGATGTTGCGATCGGGAGCTTCTATAATGTAAACAAGTCATGTCAAGTTATTGTGGGTAACCCTCCTATTGATAAAGGGTTAAATTCCTTGTAGTTGTGGGGCCCTAGGGTTATTAGACTCTCCTAGTGAAGTCACCCTAGTGAGTTATTGTCAATTCAGCAATTAGTATAAATAGAGAGTGAGCCTCTTTATTTAACACACACTCGCTCACACTCAATTGTTGCGCATAGCTGAGGGAGAAGAAGTTTCTAGGGCTATAAAGAAAGAGACTACTGTTGTTGGGATATCATCTTACTATTTTGGGGTTTTACTTTTGGTGATGATTCTATCTCTTAGGAAGTTGCGGGTTTTTTTTCATTTTTGGCTTCCCCAAGTAAAAACATTTTGTTCATTATCTCTTCTATTTGATTGTTGTGCTTGTTATTCTCTCAGTTAAAGATCCTAATATAATGCTATATTGAATGATAAAATTCTAACAAAAGAGTGCCTGGATCCCACTGTTCATGTTGCATCTCCCCAAATATTAGTAACAAGAAAAAATCAGCATCATATGAAATGATGGGAAAGATGAAAACATCATACCACCATATTAGAAAATCATCCTTTCCAATGCAAACCTGAAGATTTGAGGTCTCCTTAAACAAGATATGCAACTCTCCAATGTAGGGATTAATCAAAGAAATACTGTACATCCCCAAATATTCCTCCAAAAAGTGAGGCCAAAATTCCACCAGTCTTTTCCTTCCAACTGAAAATTTCTCATGTGACCAATGCACACAAGAAACAAGTGTGTTATCCATTAAAATCAAGTGACAAGGGTGAGGATCCCATGTCCTAAAATGCTGCTCCAAAAGAGAGTAATTTCTATCGAAATAATTCACGTTCATGTTTCCCTCAAATAACGAGGTATCGTGGTCTCTATGGAACTCAACATGTGGTCCCCTCTTTATCCAATGGCTCAACTCTATGCCTTTGATCCAAGGGTGCAAAAATCCATCAATCAACCCACACATTGAAAGTAAGTGTAGATCTGATTCCTTCTTATTAAAAGTGGCTGCAAACACATTCATTTTCTGCTTCTTGTAAATCATAGAAAAATCAGCACTATTAAAAACAATTTTCTTGCAACAAGACATAAAACTTTTACCTTCTAGATTTCCTCTTCAGTGATTCCTCTATCCAACCATCCACTAGATGAATCAGAGACAATTCTTACTGATTTATATGATATATAATAAGCCATCTATTATGTAATATGATCTATCTCCCATGCAGACAAATCATGATCCCCATGTTGTGCATGTGACACAATCCAAAAAAATTCTTCACCCACTATTCATTCCCCATTGGTGTTGCTGAATATAGGACTTGTGCAAAAGAAATGTGAAACTTCTTTGCATGTCTGCAACCTTCAGTAATCGTACTTATGGCTGAATTTTTTTTTGATGTATTTGTAACTTCAGAATGTATTCATCCGTATATTTTATGTATTGTACCCCGATGTTTATTCTAGGATGTGTTTGTAATGTAATTGAGTCATATCATACCCTGATGTTTATTCCGGGAAGTTTATATAATGTGAAAGTCATGTCAAGTCATTGTGGGTAACCCTCCTATTGGTCAAGGGTTAAAGTACCCATAGTTGTGGGGCCCTAGGGTTATTAGACTATCCTAGTGAAGTTGACCCTAGGTGAGTCATTGTAAGTTGGGGCAATAGTACCCACCATTGTGTTAAGGATAAACCTCCTTGTTTTTCAGGGGAGGCAAATTCCCCATAAGTTGTGGGGAACTAGGGTTATTAGACACTCCTAGAGATGCTGGCTATAGTAAGTAATTGTTAAGTGAGGCTGACATGATGGAGTGGGTTCCAAGTGAATGGAAGAATATAAATAGAGAGTGAGTCTCTCTATTTAGGAGACACACACACTCACTCATTGGGGCGCATGAGTGAGGGAGGAGAAGATCTCTCTGTGTGAGAGAGAGAGACTACTGTTGTTGGGAGATCATCTTACTATTTTCCGGTTTTACCTTTGGTGCTTATTCTATCTTTGAGGAAGTTGTGGGGTCTTCTCCTTTATGGTTTACTTGAGTAAAAATATTTGTGTCTCTTGTCTCTTGTGTTGTGCTTGTGTTTTATTGATGTGCATGTTATTCTCTCAGTTAAAGATCCTAAGATCATAATGGTAGCTTGAATGATAAAAATATAAGATAAAAATCTAACATGGTCTCAGAGCTAACTTGAGAAGAAGACATTGTGAATTTGTAGAAGCTAGGGCTTCTTAACTTTTGGGTCTCTGTCCACAATCCATCAACAAAATTATGTTAGGTTGACTCTCCACTGAAGGGTGCATCTTTCTGTTGAAGAGGAATTCGATTCTGATCATTTTCGGTTTTCGATGAGGAGATTAAGGATTTCTATAGAAGAGGAATTTTTGTGTGAGAATGACATGGGATTGATCTCATCATCAAAACATAATTTTATAGACTTGGATCAATTTTTTTGGCTGGGTGAAACTCCAGGAAATTCAAACCCTAGTTTGACTCTGAGCTAGAAAAACCCTAAATACCAAAAACTGATACGTTTTGGTACATTCTCTATATCCAAATAATGGCGAATGTTCAAGAGATAAAAATTGTAGAGGCAGAATATAAAATCCATGTTTACACTGTGTCCAAAATTCAGCCTCATATTCACTATATTCTGGGAGATATGATCCCTCTATGTTAGGGTTCCATCCTCTTCCAGAATTCATCCCTAAACAGGACACCTAGGGAGCATTGCTATATATTGGGCTACACAGGTCCAAATGAGATTTATGAAGCTGTTACAAAAAGGGAAGGGACTATAATTTCTGTGGTTTGAGATTTAGACTCAGAATATGAACCAGAGACACGTGGAAGTCCATACAACTTAGTTGTTCTGAACAGTCCTATAACAGGTCACCTTGGGAAAAGGACCATAAGTCCCAATTGGTGAAACAAATTATAATGAAACCTATAATGTTGGAATAGGAAATGTGATGCTACCTCGGTATGAAATTTCAGACATAAAGAAGATGCAATTTCATAGATACCACAGAAACAGTAACAGGCATTTTTGCAGAAGAAATTGGAAAACTAGGGCTTCCTGTTCCGGGAGCTTCCCTCCACTGTTTTCAGAAAAGGAGTACATTGGAAAGCTCCATTTGAAGAGATATATATTTCTATCCAGTTAGATATAGAATATTCCAAGTTTTTAAAATTATGGTTTCTGTGACAAAACCTAGATCAGCAAGCTCTGGAACCAGGACGGACACTTCAAAACGGTAAGATCTAATCTTTTGCTATTTTCATTTGAGGTTCTCATTTCAAAGTGATCTATCACATCAAATTGATGACAAGCTTGGGGAATTTGAAAAATTCCAATCCTGGAAGTATATGATCTCTTTGAATAAAATGGATTGGATTCCTACATGAATATAGAGGTTCCAGTTCCATAGGGAGATGAGGCTAGAAGCCTTACATAAAAAGAACTTGGTCAAGGCCAAGAAGACCATTGTTGATTCAGTCACGAATCAACTTGTACTGAAAGTGTCTTCCTTAAAGACACCGAAGATGTTTGATTCCTTGACTAAGATATTTGAAGGGAAGAATAGAAAATGGAATATGCCCTTAAGAAACCAGTTGAAGAATGTGAAGATCCAAAATGCAGAGACCATGCAGTCATACTTTACAAGGGTCTCTCAAATAAAAGAACAACTTGTAGCGATAAAAGAAGAAATGAAGAATGAAGTAGTGGTGATGTCCACCTTGAATGGCCTCCCAGGATCATGGGATTCATTCATTCAAGGAATTTGTGCCAGAAGGAAGTGATTACTTTCAGCAGACTCTAGGAAGAAGAAGAAGCTTGACTCATAAGAAGAGAAGAGAAGATGGGAGCAATTGAAGAACAAGCTCTCACCATCGAAAGAAGATCCCTCAAGCGATGAGGAATATGAAGAACTTGATTCTTAAAGAACCTCTTATCCATATTGAGAGCTTGGATAAGAAATGATGAAGTCATGAATGAAGAAGATGATGAAGCAAAAGGATCAAGAAGGAGTCTACCCATGAAACAAATAAAGATAAGTATTCAATTGTCATTTCATGATATTGTTTTTGTTATGCATTTGTTTATATTCAGTTGATGTATTATGCATGATAGAATGTTTGCATTAACAAAAGTATACTACTAATATGCATGTGATGGGTAAGTAGCTCATGGTGCTATACAACTCTCCATTGCTACTTATCTAAAATGAAACCTCTCTGCTGACATATTGGATTAGTGCACAATCTCAATGTTGTCTTGGTAGAGATGGAAGGCATCTAGAAAGGTTTTTGTGAGATATGGATGAATGTTGTATTGGATAAAATAGTTTCATGATCATATATTTATGCATAAGACTTTGCTAGTATGAATATTCCTTATAAAATGTTTCTAACCATACAAATTCATTTGACTTGTAGGAAAGATCGCATACATAATCACCTACAAGCAAAGAAGGATGAAACTTGTTCCAAAGAACAAGTGATGACAGTTCAAGATGAAGAATAATATGACGAATGCAGTGACATAATTGATGCAGAACCTTCCAGCTATGAAGAAGTAACCAAAAATTCCAGTTCAAGAAGAATGATGTCTAGGATGCAGTATCAAGACCTGAAGAGAAGTTCATAGTTCCATCATGCAGTAGATGGAATCATCATGGGATACAAAGCAATATTTGTAGCACGAGGCTTCTCACGAAAATAAGGCATAGACTACGAAGAGACATTTGCAGCCAGTAAGAATTGAAACACATACATAATGAAATTGATGAAGATCTTAGCCTTTGCTACAAGTTTGAAGATGAAATTCTATACACTAGATGGATACATAGAATACTAGTAGCATAGGAGCTACTTGTCACTCTAGTATAGAATGTTTTAGTACATAGAGTACAAAAGACAGAGGGAGTATGATGCTTCACTTCAAAGGAAGTGAATACAAAAAATATAAGGTTTCACATGGTACAAGAGGATGGATAGATTACTGATGACTCTAGGCATTACTGAGAGTAAATCAGATTCCATCCTTTTCTTCAAGGTTGAAGGCGGAAGACCAGTGATGCTCCTGTTATGTGTCAATGTACTATTTTTCTAGGCATGGAGGTGTGGCAGAATATGGATGAAATATTCCTTGGACAAGGGAAGTATGTAGTAGAGATCCTGAAAAGATTTGGGATGATGGACTGCAAGGCTATGGCCACACCTATGGCATCAAACTTGAATCTATTGAGCGATGCTTCATCAGATTCGGTTGATGCTACGATGTATCGTCAGATGATTGGGTCCTTGATGTACCTGATGAACATGAGACCAGACATTTGCTTTGCTGTGAACACCTTGAGTTAGTTCTTGACAGATCTAAGAAATGTACACTTCATTGCTGCAAAGCATGTTCTGAGGTACCTGAGGGGTACAGTTGATTATGGGCTCAAGTACGATGTGAATCAAAAGATTAACCTGGAGGGTTATGTTGATTCAAATTGGGCAGGAAGTGCCATCGATAGGAAGAGCACTTCAGGGTGTTTCTTTAGTATGGGATCAAGTGTGATCTCTTGGTTTAGCAGGAAGAAATCCTATGTGGCACTGAGTATAGCTGAAGCAGAGTATGTCGCAGCTTGTTCAGCTAGTTGTGAGGTAGTATGGTTATGAAAGCTACTATCAGATTTATTTGATCTCCAGATGGATGCTACTTGTATACATTGTGACAACCAGAGTTGCGTAAAGTTGTCAGAGAATCTAGTGTTCCATGACAAGTCAAAGCATATCGAGATCAAGTATCACTATATCAGGGATATGGTGCAGAGGGGAGCAGTAAAGCTCTAGTATGTTGCAAAAGAGGAACATATAGTTGATGTATTGACAAAGCCATTGGCTAGGGTGAAGTTCAAGTACTTCAGAGAGAAGCTTGGTGTTCTCTATATAGAGGTTTCCTCCAAGTGAAAGTGATGAGTCCCATAGACAGTCTAACATGGTGAGAGGATTGGTTCCTTCCATGGTCATATGTAAGGTCTAAGCCATTTTGTCATGGTGAGAGGATTGGTTCCTTCCATGTCAGATATGAGTGCTGAGATCCATAGCCATTCTGACATGGTGAGAGGTTCCTTCCATGGTCAGATGTAAGGGCTAAGCCATTCTATCATGGTGAGAGGATTGGTTCCTTCCATGTCAGATATGAGTGATGGCCATTCTATTGAGTAGGACAGATGTAAGGGAAATTTCCATTTTGGGAATGGAGGTACCTGGTTAGTTACCAGGAAAACTCAGTCTAGGACTGAGAAGCCATTCTGATGTGATAGAGGGATGTGTTCCCACTTGATCAGATGTAAGGGCTGAACCATTCTGTCATGGCTAAAGGATTAGGTTCCTTCCATGTCAGATGTGAGTGTTGGACATTTCGACGAGCAGGTCAGATGTAAGGGAAATTGCCATGAATGGAGGCACCTGGTTATTTACCAAGTAGCTCAGTCGAGGACTGGGGGCCATTCTGATGTGACTATAGGATTGGGTCCTGCAAGATAAGATATGAGCGCAAGCCCTTCCATCATTGTGTGCAGGATGTGTTCCAGCCTGGATGGATGTAAGTGCATAACCCTTTCATCATTGTGGTAGGATGTGGTTTCAGCCTGGATGGAAGTATGGAAATCTTCCACCATTGTGGTAGGATGTGGTTCCAGCCTGGATGAATGTAAGTGCTAAGCTCTTCCATCATTGTGTGTAGGATGTGTTCTATCCTGGATGGAAGTGTGTAAATCTTCCATCATTGTGTGTAGGATGTGTTCCAGCCTAGATGGAAGTACGAACATCTTCCATCATTGTGTGCAGGATGTGTTCTAGCCTAGATGGAAGTACAAAAATCTTCCATCATTGTGTGCAGGATTTGTTTTAACCTGGATGGAAGTACGAAACTCTTCCATCATTGTGTGCAGGATGTGTTCCATCCTAGATGGATATGAGTGCTGTGCCTTTCTGACGAGTAGGTCAGATATAAGTGCTGAAGAAGACCTACATGGAGGCTAGGCCTACAACTAGCATGAAAAAGGGTTGGATCTATGGAACTTCCTGTGACGAGAAGAATCATGAGATAGCACCCGTGATGATCCAGATCTAGTAAAGATGATCCAACCATGATGATCTAGATTGAGTGATGATCTAGATCTAGTGATGATGATCCAGCAGTGATGATCCAAATCAAGTGATGATCTAGATCCAATGAAGATGATCTAGATCGAGTGATGATCTAGATCCAATGATGATGTCTAGTGATGATCCAGATCGAGTGATGATCCATATCCAATGATGATGTCCAGTGATGATCCATATTGAGTCATGATCAAGATCCAATGATGATGTCCAGTGATGATCCAGATCAAGTGATGATCTAGATCCGAAGATGAAGAGGAATTGAAGATGAATATGACTTGAAGACTAAGAAGACTTGAAGATGCGGATGACGAGATGATCTAGTTGATACATAGAAGAAGACGTGTGCTGATAAATTGTGTCGAGAGAATACCTTCCTAGTTAATAGGGAGTGTTGATGTATTTGTAACTTCGGAATGTATTCATCCATATATTTTATGTATTGTACCCCATTGTTTATTCCAGGATGTGTTTGTAATGTAATTGAGTCATATCACACCCCGATGTTTATTTCAGGAATTTTCTATATTGTGAAAGTCATGTCAAGTCATTATGGGTAACCCTCCTATTTTTCAAGGATTAAATTCCCCATAGTTGTGGGGCCCTAAGGTTATTAGACTATCCTAGTGAAGTCGACCCTAGGTGAGTCATTGTAAGTCGGGGAAATAGTCCCCACCATTGTGTTAAGGATAAACCTCCTTGTTGGTCGGAGGAGGAAAAGTCCCCAAAATTTGTGGGGTACTAGGGTTATTAGACACTCCTAGAGATGTCGGCTCTAGTAAGTAATTGTTAAGTGAGGCCGACATGATGGAGTGGGTTCCAAGTGAACAGAATAATATAAATAGAGAGTGAGTCTCTCTATTTAGGACCCACACACACTCACTCATTGGGGCACATGAGTGAGAGAGGAGAATATCGCTCAGTGAGAGAGAGAGAGTCTGTTGCTATTGGGATATCATCTTACTGTTTTCCAGTTTTACCTTTGGTGCTGATTCTATCTCTGAGGAAGTTGCGGGGTTTTCTCCTTTATGGTTTCCCCGAAGAAAACTCTTTGAGTCTCTTGTCTCTTGTGTTGTGCTTGTGTTTTATTGTTGTACATGTTATTCTCTCAGTTAAAGATCCTAAGATCATAATGGTAGCTTGAATGATAAAAATATAACAAATTTTTCATTATTGGCTGGCCCAAATGGGGTTCTCTCATCCCACTCTTACATGGGATAGTGACTGTCTTCAAGGAACAACTCAATTTTTTTTGGAAATAAATCAAGTGCTTGGTTCTCATCAAACTATTCTACACACTCTTCAAGCACATAACGAATAGAATTATCCTCATGGTCCACTTAATCATGAGGTTCCTCCATGGACATTTTTATTCCATTTACCCACAAGGGTTGGCTCTCAGGAAAGATTGAGGATTCAATCAATTCTTGCCACTCTTGTTGAAATTGTTCTATATTCATTTGTGATTCTAATAGGGAAATTTAAGTGTATCTCAAAGAATCTTGGGTGGCCACCAAATCACCTTTGAGCTTGTAGTTCTCTTCTTAATATATGCAAATACTTTCTTCATCACGCAGTGATGCTTGCCGCAATAAATCAATAATCTAAAACATGCCATTTTTATCTGAAATCAATTGTGAGAAATTGTCTTTGATTGTGGACATTGCTTTCTTGATATTCTCCATGGCTTCAAAGGAAGATTGGTCTTCCCTTAAATAATATTCCCAACACATATTTGAAAGTGAAGCATGAGTGTCATGGAGAATTTATAGGGCCTCTTTGATCTTCTGTTCATCCATCTTCAATGGTCGTGCAAGAAGATAAGGTTCTTGTATATGTTCCTCCTCTTCATTTTCCATCACCGGATCAATTTTATGCAGCGCACTCGAGGTTTTGAAATCTTATCGATATGCTGTTGCTGAAATATATTCATACTTTAAGTCCTCAACAACATAATTTGGACTAAAAATTAATTTCTCATTCATCCTTGGTGCACCAAAAAGATATTCTCTCAAAGTTTCATCCTTCATACTGCATTCATTTTTTACACCGTAATTCTGAACCTCCTCACTAGGGGGCTCAACCATTTAGCACATTTCACTGGAAGTAGCTGCCATATCATATTTACAAAATAAAACATAAAAATCATAATTTACTAACTCACCATGTGTCATGTTCTCCTCCTTATGTAGTGGAATTATGATGACTTGTTCACCCACCCATTTCTCTGTGTCACACCCTACTGAGATGTGCTCAATTTCTCTTTCCTTGTGAGGTTCAAGGGGTGAATGTAAATATGAATTGTGTTTCTATTTTGGATAATATCCAAAATATATCTCACCATCATCAATATTCCCCATCTCTTCTGCACTTATCTTCAAATTAACCACAAATAAATTTGGAGTCATTTCACCTTCCAAGTTACAAACAACTAGATGTTGGACTGTTGGATATTTAGTTGTGCATGGATCTTATTCATATCCTTCTGAAGAAGGATTTGGTGAATTTTCATCCTCATGGAGGCTGAAAATAGGATGATCTCTCTTTGGGAAAAACCCAAATAATTTCTCAAATAAACCATGTACAGATGGCTCTAATGAATCTTCACTTTTGGTCCTCTTTTCTTCCCCTTTACTTTGAGAAGTGAAACAACTTAGTTCATTTCTTGATGGATTCTTGGTATTCAAAGAACCTACATGTGTTAATGTTTTTGGAAACATAGACTCTCTAGATTTATTTCCTTCCTGTTGAGAGACACTACTAGTCCCTTCTCCATGTTTTCTTGCCAACTACTTGGCAAGGAATTCTCTAATATCTTGATCTGACTGGATGATTGTTTGAGATACATATTTCATCCCTTTCAACACTATTTACATCAAAATTATTAAAACTTATCGATCATCCATTTTTTAATGATATTTTTCATAATCAAGTTGACGTTTGACTGTGGAATATGCAACTTTTCCATCCATATGGATATATGAATAACCATAGTCTCTCCTTTCAACTATGATCTCATGGGAGATGCTTGTAGAAGGTACTTCTTGGAAATTTTATTCTTCATGTTGTCTACAGTAATATTCATAATATTCATCATACTCCTCATAATAATAATCTTCTTCCTCATACAACTAAATTTCTAAATCTTCCATGACTGCAACTAATTCCACAACTGCAACTTGAAGATATTGTTGAGCTACTTTTCCAATGAGAGTTACTTTACACAGGATGAGTCAAGGAAGGTGATCTGATACCACTGTAATATCCCTGATCTGATATTCATATCAGAATATTAACTTTCTGCAAATGAGCTTAATGTTTTAAAATAAAACTTGCAAACAACTAGTCAACTTTTGAAAGCTAAGCAGATAAGGGAAAATGACTGATACTTTTGGTCATTGCGAAGTGGGAATATGGAAGAAATAAATGAAATAATAGGACTTATAGAGTATCTTCCCTATCACATTTATATCAGAAACCATTGATGTTTCATAGTCCGCTCCGCAGAAACCTACTTCCAAGCTACTAAGTCACCTAACAGTGAAACTAGGAAGCACGTTTCTCATATCCACAACCAGAGGCTTTGGAGAAATGATTTTTATTGGTAATAAATTTATAATACATGTATATAAAGTTATATTCAGGTTTTAAACAAGTGTGTACAATCAAAAGGAATATTAAGGGTGGAACTATGAAAACTAGTTACAAGGACTATGCAACTAGTCAAGATTCAACGCTTTCCAAAGGAAATAACATAGGTACTAGGATTTGGTTTTAAACATGGAATTCCATAATTATGGTTTTAAATAAATTTTTATAACATAAATTAAAACAAATGTACTTGTTTAGGTACATAAAATGCTTCAAATTGGAAAACTAGTCATTTTAGCCATGAATTCTAGGCGAGGTGTAAAAGATTGATACAAAACTAAGTCAAAACAGATCAGAATGTTATGAAAATTGAAGAGACAGTAAATAATACTATATCAGAGCCATTAGGTTCCAAATAGTTCTCATAATATTCACACAAGTCACCTCATATAGCACAACTCCAAAATTGTGACTCCAGTGCTAGGAAACCCAAGAATTCTGATCTCTGAATCTCACAAAATTTAGGAATGACCTGAAGCTGGTATGAATCTGATATTGAACAGGAAATTACATAGCTCCAAAATTTATAGAAGTCCATAGAACAAAGAGAAGGACAAAAGAGGAAGGAGGGAGGATTTGATCTCTGAACTTGGTGATGATGATTCTGAACTTTCTCTTCAACCTGATCAGATTAAGTATTCTGTTATTATATCAGAAATAGGACTGAATACCTCTCAAATCATCATGGAAAAATATTTCTTCTTCTACACCAAAAACTAGCTCTAGAAATCCATAGGAAGCTTGGAGATTCGATATCTGGAATGGATGATGATTTTTCTGATCTTCAAATTCTACTTGATCAGCTACAGGAACTGCAAGTAAAATCAATGAAAATGGATGGATTCCATTATCCTCCCATATAAATCTAGGGTGCATATCCCATGCTTGACTAGGGGCACATCTCCCAATTCTCAAATGCACAAATGCATTCATAAAATTTCTCAAACTAGCAAAAGATGTGAAAGGGAGTTGGAATACTTATTTTATAGAATTAATGTTTACTTGTTGAGAAAGTTAATTGGCTTGGTGACTCGTCAGAATAGGTCACCCATGAGTGGACATACTTTCCTCTCTTTTCTTTTCTTTGGCTTTCCTTCTGTTTCCTCTTTTTTCTGACTTTCCTGTTTTTCCTATTTTATCTTGCTTTCTAGATTTATGCTGCTTTTCCTGAAATATTCCTCTTTTCTTAGTTTTGGCATCTTTTTTGGACTCTAGTGCTTACTTGAATTCTACTCCAAGTAATTCCACCAGCATTATCCACTAATTCGAATTGGTGGGCTAGTTTCTCCATTTACTTCAGCATAACGAATAAAAATATTAATTGCACCAATAATATTAAATGCTTCATAATTATTTATTCCAAGTGGGTAGCAACTATGGATAAATTTAAATGCACACTCCTAATTAATTAATTGCCTCATATTAATCCATCATTAATTATTTAATTCAACATGTCACTAGGATCTGTGGGGTTCGATCTTGTTCATGGTGTTGTCAAAATGGAAACATGACACAATTGAACATGATAGACCATCATTTGATTACCGGTAATTGATGTATAACATTAACAAAGGAAAGATATTTGAAATATAATGATAATGGGAACCAAGGTATGAAGTGAAAATAAACAAGTGTGACTAGATTTGTATATGTCAAACACTTGAGAGGATCCATCAATCTGGGGACATTGATGTATTCACAAATTTGTCGATGGTGAGAGAACCTTCCGATCATGAATACAAGTCTCAAGGAACTCAATGGACTATAGATCCCTCTTCCAAAATAAATGTTCTGGATTCGATGGAATGGAATCCACTGGAATAAGGTCATTGGGGAATTCCCCATTAACCAACGCAAGGTACACATCAACACTGGATAATTTTGGAAGAACTCGGATGAACAAGATGTGCATGAACCAGTAGAGAATGTATTGGGAATGGTTGAGATGTAGAGAGAATATAACTAAGGAGTCGCTGACTCATAATAAAACTTCCTTCGAGCAAGAGCATATGGCAGATGAAGACTCATAGGAAACATAGACTCAAAATGCATACTAGGACAACTCCGTGACACAAGAGTCATCACAAAGGCTCCATAAGGGCTAGAAGCATAACTAATCGGTGGAGAAAAATTAGAATAGTGAGTACATATCCAAAGGTCATACTAGTAACCCAACCAATGGGTGAATGGACTGCACTATGTTAGAAGGAGACATGACACGACGACTGCCAATAGAAGGTGATATCATTTCTCGTCCAACTTTTTATGCTTTATGATTTTTTTTGTCTTTTTCATATTTGAAAGCTTAAAAAAGAATAAAATTTATTATAATATACTAAGGAGGAAACGAGTGTTGCTAGAAAGAAAACTAGTTCCAAGTAGTGGAACATACCTATGCTCAATACAAGGAAGCATATACAGGATAAGGACACTCAAGGGGATGTCTCCTTCGGGTAAGGGATAATCAAGCTGAAAAAGATATATGAAAGGATTTTCCTGGCTAGGATTAAGGAAACCTAGGGAAATATGGCCTGTAAATAGAAGAAAGGAGCGAACATAAAGATCAATACGACAAGTAGATGCATGAAAATGGAGTTACAACTTTATCCAAGAGGAAGCCCTGATAGGATATTGCTAACATAAAGTTCAAGAAAGAGTATGAAGTTATTTACTCGAAGGCATGGTAGGACTAAAAGGAACTCCTGGAACTAAGGGAGGATGCTCAACATGGATCTAACTAGGGTACCCATGATAAGGAAAGCTCTACCACTTATGTAATTCAACTTCTATTAGAAGTATGAAGGTTCTGTGACATCACATTGTGGGTTCATACCTATGGTGAAGGAGACATGATCATAGTATAATGCATAATGCATGCAAAAAAAATGCCATATCCTATATGCTAGTTTATTAATGTACGTGCCATAGGCATGAACGAGTTAGAGTCTTGGAAACAATACACCACAAGGGGTTCCTACATGTTGCCGCCTTTCAGACACCTGGGGGAGAACGTGGCAGAAATATTCAAGCCACTCGGTGTGTCCTTGGGGGCAAGGCTTGAGTCAAGGCTGTCACCTTGTTCTTGACTCCTCTGTTTAGGCAAACTCCTAACGAAGCCAAGGGGGGTAGACCCTACGAGTTACGGAGGCTGGTTACTTAGATGATGATGGTATTAAATAAGTAAGTTTTTTAGGAGGTTTGACAAATTAATTCGACACATATATTTGCAAGATTTGTTATACCACAACAACATAGAAATAAAAACTTGATAAGCAGTAATGCGGAAACATATGATAATATCAAATAGATCAGTGCCAATAATGGAGTCCACAAATGAGATTTATTTTGAAATACAAATGCGTGTTGCAAGTTCTCTTGGTCAAATTTTAAGTTAATGTATGATGAGTTGATTAAATTAGGCGGGGGGACTCCACATATACCCAGGGGGTACCTGGAGTGTGTCCAAAATAACAACTGATACGTCTACTTGCAAGTAATGTGTGGGCTGAATGATTTCTCTAAGACTGTGTTCATAATACACCCACTAGGGTGTAATAGAGATCGGTGCCTTGAGGTCATTGTCCAGTAGTTCCCACTTCCTTTGGGTATTTTGCCACTGTTTACGGTTTAATTGAGGAATTGGATTTTCTCCTGAGGTGGTTAATTGGGGAAAGTGAATCCTAATTATTCTAGTCACTCAAGTTACTTTTGATGCAACTTGACTGATCAAACGAACTGCAGTCAACTGCAGAGCATAACATCGGAGTCTTGTCAATTTATTAAGGATTTTAAGTCGTGTTCTTTGTTAAAAAAAAGAACCTCTAGGAATATCTTTCATTCCAAGTGGACCTTAATCGGGAAATCGAGGACAGGTTAGTTTTAAATGTTAAGAAATAAAAATAAAAGAAACATCAAACACAACCCACAGGTTATCTAATTAATCCTACCACGCATCTCTTTCCCCTTTCGATTCAATCAAGAAGTCGTGGGGTAAGTAGTATGATTACTTTGAATTTGTGAAAGATATTGAAATTCTTATAATTCAAAGTGTACAATGCTGCAACACAAGAAAAAAATAGAAAAAAGCGAAAAAGAAGGGAAAAAAACACAAAATGCAGGATCCCCCCTTGGGGGATGGGGAGCGGGATCGAAAGAGCCTACTCAAAGTAATTCCTTTTATTATTAAGGGTTAAAAATATCATCAAATTAATTTAAAAATTCTTGCTTGGTTCTTATACCGAATGAACCCAAGGGCTTAAAAAGTACAACAATAATGATTACGGAAGATGGGGAGACCCCTGCAGAGTTTCGAATGGCCCAAAAATAGATTTTCTGACAGCACCTCCTCCTCATTTTGGATGGACCTGATAAAAGCCAAAAATATTTAATTAGTTTAAAGTGCCCAAGAACACTTTAAAAGTGTCTTTGGACAACTCCCCAAAAAACTACTGAAAAAGACTAAGTTAAAGTACTTTTTAAGAAAAGACAAAAATAACTCAAGAGGACAAGTCCTCTTGAGGATATTCACTAGATTTGGGGAATCCAATGCAATGTGAAATTTAGATGTTGGATTTAACTTTTAATAAATAAATAATATTCACTTTAAACAAGCTTTTGATTTGGCTTAAAACTGCTTATAAAAAATGAAAGACTTTTACTACTAGATCTAGTTTTTAAAGAGAAAGGACTTGAATATTTTTCTTAAATGAAATTAAATCTATGCATGCAGCTCCTACATATTAAGATCTATAAATATATCATCCTTTAAACAGAAGATCTAAAATATAAAATCCAAGTAACCAAGGAAGTGTTGATAAAAAAGGAGAAAGAGTGAAGAGGTGGCTTGGTGGCTGAATTATCAACTGTGGAGCTACCCAGTGGAATGTCGAGGGACTATGCCTTTGAGAAAGTTTGGAGAAAGTGAGGAAGAAAACTAGATCAACACCCTCTCTAAGCTAGGAACCTGCAACTAATCCAAAGGCTTGCCAAGTTGCTTGTGAGATCTGGTTAATACATAAACAGAGATATTAGAATAGCATGCATATAATCTCATAAAACATGTTAAATCTAGATCTCTAGACATGCATAAAAGAAAAGGAGATAGACAATAAAATTATTAACAAATTCCTTTCCTATCAAGATCATAATAAACTTATTATCAATCTTTTAGCACTGGATCCACAATATCAAAATAAGCAAGTTATGAACACAGATACAAGTTACCTCAGTGGAACATGGCAATGCTCATCCACACATAATAACATGACACCATCTTTCCTCCAAAGCTTTTCTTTATTTCAAAAAAAAGGATGATAAATACAATATTACACAATAGAAATCCTTTCTTCCCAGCTCTAACTAGATTGGAAGAGGAAAAAGTTTCCTTATTTATAGCCAGATTGGCCAAGAGGGGCAAATGCCTGACTGAAGGAGAGACTACAGCTAATGGAGAGTCAAGTCGAGCCTGATCTAATGATGAATTGAGTCTAACTAGATGAAATGAGTCTAACTAAACTAGAACTACAAATCATAATGACACCTCACTCAGTGAACTGAACCAACCAACAAACAGATCCCAACTTGATCCACACGTGTGGAGGAGAGAGAAAGGAGGGCACAACCCTAAATCTGCATGAGCCAGTTAAGCTCCTCTTCAGCCCTGATCATGCCTTCAATCAAGGAATGGGAACTCCCAGTCAATCTGAAGTCAATGAGACTAATTTCAGTCAAATCGGAGCAAAATCCATTGATTTAGGAAATTATTTGGATTTGCTCCATTATTTAATTAAATTAATTAATATTTGATTTTTTTTTTATTTTCTCACTTGAGTGATGGACAAATCACTCAAAAATTAGGAAAAGAGGGTTTATGGGTTTAACGGGTGCTCTGAGTTAGAAAATGAAAAACCCCATGATTGAATCTGACTTTTAACCCCACTTTTATTACAAGACTAATTTTTCCAATTAGACTATTAAAAAATAGCCTAAGTTTTGTGGAAAAATTAAAATTAAAAATTAAAATAAAACAAAACCTAGGGGGACTTAGCACATGTTCATATGACTCAACCATAATGCCTATCATGTTTATACATTGACACATAGACTCTAACAACCTCAATAGGCCTAAATTCCAAGTTGACCACCCCAACTTTCGAGGTATTGAGTGAAAAACTTAGAAATTATTAGTCGTTTATTCAACAACCAATAATAACCAAGGAAAAAAACACTATGGGCTGATCGGATTGACAGATACAGTCCAAGAGACTAGGTCTTTTACAGACACTACCATGCTAGAACATTTTATTACAACTCCCCCAAGGGGGTATGAACATGTGGTAGATAAAAAAAACACTTCCCAGAAGCAAGTCTGAAGGTCTTCTGAAGTCTGAACAAATCATATTTGTCCGGTTCACCAGGATCACTTGAAAAAACCACCAAGTACAACTTAGGTGGTAACATCTGGCTCCAACTATGGGACATGTGCTTGATCTAGTCATAGGGAAAGGAGAGGATACGAGAACCCCGGAATATTTGGTTTATACACCTTGTAAAAACATCTCAACTTGACAAGAAAACCTTAGTAGCACAAGATTTATATAAAATCCAAACGAACCATTAAGCTTATTTATTTAAACAAAATAAATGTAGCTAACTAATTAAAGAAAAGTTTTATTATAGCTAAGTACAAAACAGAAATGTAGAAAGTAAATGCTCTCTTTTAAGGAGCTTATTTTCCTACTCTAAGCATGATATAAAAAGGGTTAAGTGTAATCATAAATCCAATGTAACCACCTAA
The DNA here is from genome assembly GCA_001517045.1 of Pseudotsuga menziesii. Classification (NCBI taxonomy): domain Eukaryota; kingdom Viridiplantae; phylum Streptophyta; class Pinopsida; order Pinales; family Pinaceae; genus Pseudotsuga; species Pseudotsuga menziesii. The sequence goes on from LPNX011227419.1 coordinate 222,349, forward strand.
GCATTTTATTAACATAATTTGTTTTTGCCTTGTCTTTGGTTACTAGCCAAAGTAAGGATAATCTATTTAGAAAATGCAAACCTGCGTGATGATCTGGAATGGGTGGGTTGGATGGGAAATCATAGGCATGAATAAAGTCCTTAAAGTTCTTCCTAAATAGGTATGTGCTCGCGCATGCTACTTCTATCCATGACTGGATAGGACTGATATACCAATCGGCAAGATGAGGCAGACTGACTACATGATTATACTGATCATCAAGGCTTATCAAGTGATAACTCATTGCATAAGCCCCAAGTAGCTCCAAATCATAAGGAACCTCTACATGTGAAGAATATGGTTGAGACTGATATTCCACTAACTGCATCACATCTAACTTTTCACAACACTGCTTCTCAATGTATTCATTACTGTTGACTTTTTGCGGCTTTCCATGATATGAATCTGAATGATCATGTGAAAATTATGAATGCTCCTCTTCCATACTAATATTTTCCCAGGTATCCAGATCCATGCTCCCCTCTATGGAGGTATCTTAGATTGGACTTCCACAAATTTTTGATTAGACACTCCCCTTGCTGGACATATCATGGATGGGATTCTCAATAATATTTTCACAAGTCGTATTATCTATGAAATTCCAATAGTCATCACTCCCATATATGTTGGATATGAGAGAGTATTCCTTTCTGGTATCACATCCTAAGATATAACTACCCTCCTCCTGTTCATAATAATCATCCTTCAAATTTTTGGTTTCAAAGATATTACAAGAAGTTAAAATTTCCAAAACTTCATCCCTAAGTGATGAACATAGAGGAGTGTCATCATACATATCATAAATTTCTTCATAAGTGTCTATCTCTATAATGGTTTCCTCATGAGGGCTTTCTGGAAAAATATTAGCATTGCAACAAACTTCAGAATACCTCAAATCTTCAATGTTTTTTAGCTATGGTGGCATGAGGAGAGTCTTCAACAATGTGTTCAATCATGGGCTCCTCGTGAAGCTCTTTAATAGGATCATCGCAAGTGTGCTCATCTATAATGGAATTCATGGGATCCTTTAGCTCCTTTAGGTAGGTGAGGGACCTTTCTACAACAGTTACCATATCTCCCTCACCATTATGCCACCTCTCAAAAAACATAGCACATAAGACTTCAGGGGAGGTAATGCATTTATAAGGAAGACCACAAAACCATATCCATGCCTTCTTTTTCAAAGAATGAGCAAAAATTCACATCATATTGTCCCTATGAAGTATGTTGATTTTATTCACAAATGAAAGAAACGATATGATGTGAATTACAGTTGAATCACCATTTTCACAAAAAAAATGGAGCCTGAGAATATCTTTCATCCTAGAGATATGGTTCATAGTTAGGAAAACCTGAGATTCCCAAGAAATCGACGGAAGGATATGCATTGGAAATTAGAGCACCATAATATTCATCATCCATAATGGATTATCAGTAGCATATATAAACAATGTATCAAAAAAAACCTAGGGGGACTTCGCACATGTTCATATGACTCGACCATAATGCCTAGCATGTTTATACACTGACACACAGACTCTAATAACCTCAATAGGCCCAAATGCCAATCCAACCACCCCAACTTTGGAGGTATTGAGTGAAAAAATCATAAATTATCAATCATTTATTCAACAACCGATAATAACCAAGGGAAAAAACACTCTGGGATGATCGGATTGACAAATACAGTCCAAGAGACTGAGTCTTTTACAGACACTACCATGCTAGAAAATTTTATTACTACTACCCCAAGGGGGTATGAACATGTGGTAGATAAAAAAAACACTTCCCAGAAGAAATTCAGAAGGTCTTCTGAAGTCCGAATAAATCATCTTTGTCCGGTTCACCAGGGTCACTTGAAAAAACCACCAAGTAAAACATAGGTGGTAACACTACACAACAATATTAAGCCAAAAAACTGGAAATAGTTAATAAAAAGTCCAAACTCTAGGCCAAGTGGCTAAAAACTAAAAATAAAAATTAATAAATAGTAAAAATTGACATTTTTACGATACCATTTGGTTTTTTACCCAAAATAGTGTGTTTTGAGCAAGTTGGAATTCAAAACTTGAAACGGCGATTTTGTGAGCTATGGGCACAAATCCAGATCCATTGGGACCAGGCTATTCATAATCACATCCCTCATTCATTCAATGTATTAATTTTTCATTTTAGTGGTGAATTTTCATGCATGGGGAACCCAAAGATGAGGATCCCGACCCACAGGGTTCACAGTTCACCAGGACACATATAGGGATATATGTACGCAGGAAAAGAAAATCATGTCCACATACATGCACTCCTATTATAAGGAGCATTCACATGCAAGGATGTGTTTGTATAAATTCATGCTGAAAACTCACACAAATTTGATTTTTCTTGGTAGGATGGTTTTGGAATGGATAAATTGTGAGCATGAAGATGTTGATAGGGTAGTTCTTGGTGATGTGAATGCTCAAAAAGACTTAAAAATGTGTGGTTCTTATAAAGTTTGGAACCTTTGGGGTTTGAGGGCCCAACCAAGAATCCTCTAGATCTTCATGGATTACTAGGATCTAGACACAAAGGCCTTCATATTGGATGGTATGCCATTGAGAGTAGAAGTAGAGGAAATCTACTTCATCACAGGATTATCCTTCCAAGGTGAGGTAGTAAACCTATGAGCTTGTGGAGTGGGAGGAGGACTAACCATTGAGGATTACATAGCTATGTACTGCATTCTTGATACAAAAAGGATCATAAATCCAATTTAGGTGAATTCTATCTAGAATCTTAGTCTTAAAGTGATAGTGTTGCTATTGGAAAGAATAGTAGGTTTGAAATCTCTTCATCAAGCTTCATGGCCTCTCATGTTCTACTCAGTAAAGTGCATGAGACCTATGGTATATGATTGGAGCACATAATTTCTTAGCAATATGAAACAACAATTGATTGCCTAAAAGTTGGGTAGGATAAAGAACTTCAGTTATGCCAAGATTCTGATAACTTTCTTCTTTGAGAGGGTACTGAGTCTCAGCCCTATAGTTGAGGTCCCTCCTCTTAGTCTATGGGATCCGTCCCAGACTCATTGGATGGAGGTGATGTGGAGGTTAGGGGGAGTCAAGACTCCCACTCCTTTCCCACCTAACTCATTACACTGGTGGTGATGATAGGTCATTTCCATAGATGACTATCCCTATGTAGGGATCGACTTCCATGGATTTCCTAATGTGCCCCTACTACCAGGGTCTGCATACAACGATATAGGTAAGATCCAATTTGTGTGTTTTTTTAATTATATTATTTTTTTTATTTTTTTTATGTATTTGGAGATCTAAAAAATGTTTTTGGCGGTGTCAAGTACTACCATTACATTTATATGCGCAGATGTGGGTCCACAATGATCGAATGGTTTCCCTCTACAATGATGGAGGGGGAAAGGTGGTGAGATGATTGACGTTGATGCCGAGTGGATTCTACAAAACATACATGGAAAAATATCCCAACTAACACACAAGATACCCATGGTGCAAGTCGAGCACTTGCCTGAGGCTATGCTGATACATGTAGTAGGGGTACCTCATCCGTGGGTTAGCTTATTCAGTCAGCTGGAAAATGGAGTTGTATCTTATCATGATCATCACTTGGGACCATAAGCATGGATTCCTATGTAGACATTTTGTATTGTCCCTATGTATTTTGGTGGCTTAAAGCCCCATTTTTGTACTTATGACATTTTGTACTATGACGCCATTTTTGAAATCTATTCAGAAAATAAAAAATTATAGTGATTGGTTAAATATATTTACACATGTGTTTACAAGTGAATGTTTGTTAATGTTCCTGCTTCTTTATTGATGTGACAAGTGCCAATCTAATACGTAATTTGCATATGAATCAACAAGATGATTATAAAGTCTAGGTATGTGAATGTATGTAATGCAATCAAATTAATACTCCAACAATATTACCCTAAAGAAGCTTCTAAATAATGTAGGATCCATGACGTGGTAAATGCCATTTAATTGTGACAGCACTAACTAGGAGTCAAGGATAACTTGAAGATATAGGACACCATTGGAAATGGAATGACATAATAATTCAATCATGACACTATACTCAACAATTTTACTTGATGATGTCTGTCGACACACCTCCCAAAGACACCAAACGACCCTCAAGTGCATAGATAACCCAGGAAGATGAATCTAGGTTCTAGTTGTGGTGATCGGTAACATCAGCAAAGCCTAAATAGATTCAATATTCGATCGGCATCTTCCACAAGGAAGCATGTCAACAAACTGATAACACTACAAGAAGAAAAGCAAAACTATACAACTTGTACAATAATATATAATATGTCGGCCTCGGCTAAATGTTAAGCATAGTATTTCAAGATAGAGCCAATTTAGAGGCTCCACTAAGTAATTCAATTCATAGTCTTCCATCTCATAGAAACCTTTCTCCAGGACATGGTTCACCACGTAAGGCCCACGCCACATGGGTTTAAACTTACCCACCCCAAAAGGTTCACTTTTCTGATTATATAAGAGAACCAAGTCACCTTCACTAAAATGAAGAGGATGAACAACCTTATCATCCTGTGACTTAATGTGACACTTATCCACCCCTAGAGCCACTAGAACATCTCAACGTTTCTCATCTAGGTTTTCTAAGTGGACCAAGCACTCTTCTAACTTAGAAGTGTTAGGTAGAAACTCTATGAATAGCTTCAGTGAAGGTATTTTACACTCAATTGGTAAAAATGAATCCACCCCATGTACTATTTGATAAGGAAAGGATGTAGTGGTAGTCTTAACTATAATTTGATAAGCCCATAAAGTAGGGTAAAGCATGATATGCCATTTTATCTTGATTTATGTGATGGTTCTTTGTAAAATGGCTTTAAGGGACTTGTTAAATGCTTCAACCTGGCCATCACTCGAGAGTAATAAGAATAAATGTGTTCTTTCTTATACCCTGATTTCGAAGATAATTTCATCATCATACTATTTTGAAAGTGCTTGCCATGCTCAGTGACAAGCTCCTTCAGTATTCTGAACTGAGTAATAATCTGGTTGAATACAAAATGAGTGTCCATATCACCATATAATTTAAGTGTAAACATAGGATCTTTCCATTTTGTGAAGTATTCTATGACCACTATAATGTGATTTTCCCCCCCAGCCGAAGTTGGGTTGCAATCCATAAATTCCACCCCCACTTAGTGAAGGGATAGACGATGATAATAGGATGTAACAGGGTAGGATGCGTGCACATATTCTGTGCAAACACCTATAAAGGGTGGCATATCTTGATTGCACTAACACAATAAATGACCAACACATGCCCTACCATGCCAAATAAATGACCACCACACAACCCACCATGCCAATCATTCAACATAGTCTCAGCCTCATCATGATTCAAACAACGACGCAAAACGGAATGCACCCCATGTCAATACAATGTGTCATTGATAATAAGGTAGTTCTTAGAATTATGACGTAGGATTCATTGTTCCTCCCTTGAGAGATCAGAGGGAACCTTCAAAGTCTAAAGATAGATGATGAGATCACCATACCAAGGGTCTGTAGTCGAAATGAAGAAAATATGCTCATCCACATATGAATCCTCACGAATATTCTCTTCATCCATACTAGGGATATCTGATATAAGCTCCGCAAATATTAAGGACTTCTTTGATTTTGTAGAAACAAATCCGAGATTGAACTCTTGCAAATTAAAAATCCATTTATTATATTTCCCCCTATCATTCATCTGGTCAAGACAAATTGAAATGGATTGATGTGGGAAATGACTATAATCTGGTGAAGCAAGATATATTGTCTCAATCATTGGAATGCATGGATAGTCGTTATGACCAACTTATCAATGTGACTATATCGAAGTTCTGCATCAATAACATTCCAACTAAGATAATAGATAACATGCTCTTGGATCTCATCATCCACTTGAAACATAACCATACCAATCGTCTCCTAATACATAGACACATATAAAAAAATCACAGCAATATTGAGGTGGACTAAGCACAGGGTCCGATTCCAAGGATTTCTTAAGGGAATCAAAGGACTCCTTGGCTCGATCATCCTGTAAAAATAGATTATATTTCTTCAACAAGAACATAAATCCCTTAATCAAATTGGAGTAATTGACGGTGAATCAATATATTAAATTGCTCATCCCATGGAGACTTTGAAGATGTCTAATCATGTGCAGGGGATAAAACTGTAGAATTTCCTCAACCTTTAGCAGGTTGACCCTAATCCCCTACTTAGATACAATGAATCCCAACAAATGACCAAATTTCACACAAAAATTGCACTTTTTAGGATTTAACCAAATTTGATAATAGAAACATCTTTCAAAGACCAAGCGCAAATGATCTAGGTGATCCACCCTTAGAAGAGAGTGAGGAGCTAAATAATCCAGATAAACCTAAATCATACGCTTAAGTTCATGGAAAGAAAAACTCATGGCCCATTGAAAAGTGGCTCTGACATTTTTAAGGTTGAAAGGATTTTTCTAGTATAGAAAGGTACCCCAAGGACAAATAAACATATCCTTATGTTGATCCTACAGTTTAATTTTTATTTGGTTATACCATGAAAATCCGTCCATAAAATAGAAAAAATCGCTCCCCACGCACTCATCCAAAATATGATCAATGAATGGTGTGGGGAAATTATGTTTCAAACAAGGCATATTCATATCTCTAAATTCTATGAATACACGGATGGTACCTTGATTCTTATCGACCAGAATGGAATTGAATAGCCATTCAGTTAAGGGCACTTGATAGATGAAACCGACGTTGAGCAGTTTCTCTATCTCAACCTTAATGGTAGGCGCTTTGTGAGGGTTCATTCCACATAGGATTTTTCAAAAAGGTTTATCATTTGGATACATTTTGATCTCACGTTTAATAATGTGAGGGTCAATTCCTAGCATCTCTTCATATGACCAATAAAATACATCACAAAATTCTTTAAAGAGCTCAGTGTATCTCTTAATTTCATCGAGAAAGTTGTCTGCATCGATGTAAACATGCTCAATTTTACCAGGAATTCGAGAGATGTTGATAGGAATTTTAAGAGGTAAGTTTCCCATGTTCCCTTCATCATATATACCATGAGTTCCTAATGGGATCATTGGATGACCAACACTCTCACTTAGTGTCTTCCTAAAGTTATCATGCTTGATCCGTTCGAGATCCAGGAGGACCTCCCAAGACGGTTATGGACCAATATTGTCCTCAAGAATCGCTTCATATGAAGGGAAAATACGATCAAGGAAATCATGTGAACATGACGACGCAACCACCTAAGTAGGAAGTGCAAGGATATCCTCCTCTTCTTTCCATGAGGAGGAAGGACCAGGGTCTACAAAAGGATCAAGTGTAGCTTGATATGCAATCACGACATAAAAAAACATTCTCATCCTAGTAGGTATAACATATTCATCTGAAGTGCTCGAAGAAGGAAGAGTCCATGGGTCATCCAAATGCATAGTGCGAAATGGGACTGAACTCAAAGGTGATGAATCAATACTAGGAGTAGAGCTAATAGCTAGGATTGGTGTCGAAATATTAAAAGTTCCCATTAACACTGGATATGTTCTGACACCAACATTCTCAATTGTCAACTCAGAATTATCGATGGTTAGAATAGTCTATCTCAATGATGCAAACAAAACATAATTATCGAAATAAATATGGTCGATTTCCACAATGTGATCCTCAAAAGGGAAGCAAACCATTGGAAATATGGACGATACGATCATTTGCATAGCAGAAATCTTGTTTCAACCCAGTAAAATGTTGTAGTCGAGGGGTGCATCAACTACCTAAACATTGACCAGCATGGTATTCCCTCCAAAAAGGATTTAAAGGGATAGATTAAGGCCATGTTGCTAAAATCAACATCCATCAAACAAAGTCAACATAGTCATATATTTTGACAACATGGATGAGAGAAGGAATTTCCAACAAGCAGAGACATCACGTAGGTCACAGTTTCATCATCAATAACTGTGCATTTAATGATGTTATTAATACACTCAACATGGACTATAAATTCCACATGGTAAGGAAAGAAAGGCTGGACCTTGTGAATTTCAAATCTAGCTACAGTGTAGGAATTAGGATCAACTAATCCAAGAGTAGACAACAAGGATATCCTATGCAAAGGACAAGTCTGAAGAGCTTCAAGAGGTGACATCTGATAGGGACTAATGCCAAAATACTCATCAATAGAGTAATTTTGGGTAGTTTGGGCATTAGTATTGTTCCTCGAATGCTTGACGACTCCCTAAGGTATGCAAATTATAGCTTCAGGCTTATCAATCTACAACAAAATTTTAGGAGGTGCAGGCTCCTTCCCCATGTTTGGTTATGTCGAACCATAATCTTTTGAGCAAGTCACAACATTAGTAGCTGACATCATGTTTATGCAACTATGGCCACCTTCAGCTACCGATGGGTTTTGAGGCCCACTAGAACTACTTCCACTGCCCATGGTTCTCGAAGCGATATTTTGATTATGAGGAAAAGGGTTAGTCAACATAGCTAGGATCTGTGTGATATACTTCGAGGCATCTTCAAAATAAGGGTGCAAGTATGTGAGATGGAATCCCCCACAAATTTTGCAAGGTAATTTAACCTTCCACTTAGGTTTCTTGTCTCCCACAACATTATCCAAATTCTTGTCATCATTATGATTCTCCTTCCTATTCCCACCTCATTTAGTTTTTATTCCCTTTTTTCTATTTATTTTGGATTGTTGGTTACCCTTCTTACCTAATGAATGCACTAAAATAGTATACACCAACTGGGTGGGAGTGGACGGGGCCATATCCTGTGCGGTTAGAGACTGGTTAATAGACAAATATCTCATTTGATGTGTAACTTGGTCTACGACCTTGTAAATGTTGATCCAACAATACCATCGACATGTGGACTAGGTTTAAACACATAATCAAAGTTTGATTGTGTTAGAATTTCATCATTAAGCTAGCATTATATTAGGATCTTTACTAAGAGAATAACAAGCACAGCAATCAAACACAAGAGACAATGAACACAGTGTTTATCCTCAGGGAAACCATAAATGGTGAAAACCCTGCAACTTCCTCAGAGATAGAATAAACACCAAAAGTAGAACCCAAAACAGTAAGTGATCTCCCGACAGCAGTAACCTTCTTCTTGTCTAGCCCCAGTGTCTTCTCCTTCCTCAACTATGCACTACACTTGAGTGTGTATGAGTTGTATGATAAATAAAGAGTCCAGCTCTCTATTTATACTAATACCGACATGAAGAAAACCCTACTAGGGCCGACCTCATTAGGAGAGTCTAATAACCCTAGTGCCCCGGAACTGTGGATACTTTAACCCTTAGACAATAAAAGGGTTACCCACAATAACTCGACATGACTTTTTTACATGATAGACCTTCTTGATAGGAACATCAGGGAATGACATAACTCAAGTACATCCCGAAATAAATATCAGGTTACAATATATAAGAAATAAAAGTGAAATACATTCCAAAGTTACATATACATCAACACTCCCTCTTAACTAGGAAGGTATTCTTTCGACACAATTTTTAGCACAAGTCTTCTTCTCTATATCTTCTGGATCATCCTTGAGTCCTCGTCATCTTCAAGTATTCTTCATCTTCAAGTCATCTTCATCATCGGATCTGGATCATCACTCAATCTGGATCATCATTGGACATCATCACTAGATCTGGATCATCACTCGATATGGATCATCACTGGGCATCATCACTGGATCTGGATCATTACTGGATCATCATCACTGGATCTAGATCATCCCTTGATCTGGATCATCACTGGGTCATCATCACAGGTGCTATCTCTTGATTCTTCTCATCATAGGAACCTCTACAGAGCTAGTCCTTTTTCATACTAGATGTATCATCACAAAGCTAGTCCTTTTTCATACTAGATGTGGCATCACAGAGCTGGTCCTTTTTCATACCAGATGAGGCATCATAGAGCTGGTCCTTGTTCATACCAGATGTGGCAGCTACTTAGATCTAGTCCTTTTTCATACTAGATGAGTTTTCACAGAGCTAGTCCTTTTTCATACTAGATGAGGCATCACAGAGTTGGTCCTTTTTCATACCAGATGAGGCGTCACAGAGCTGGTCCTTTTTCATACCAGATGTGGCAGCTACTCAGAGATAGTCCTTTTTCATACTAGATGAGTCTTCACAGAGCTAGTCCTTTTTCATACTAGACGAGGCATCATATAGATGGTCCTTTTTCATACTAGATGAGGCATCACAGAGCTGGTCCTTTTTCATACCAGATGTGGAAGCTACTCAAAGCTAGTCCTTTTTCATACTAGATGAGTCTTCATAGAGCTAGTCCTTTTTCATACTAGATGTTCCATCTACACAGAGCTATTCCTTTTTCATACTAGATGTGTCTTCACAGAGCCAACCCTTTTTCATGCTGGATGTACCATCTACATAGAGCTAGTCCTTTTTCATACTAGATGTGTCTTCATAGAGCTATCCCTTTTTCATGCTGGATGTGGCATCTACACATATACCTGACAATGGAAGGAACCAATCCTCTCACCATGTCACAACTCTTACATCCTACCATGGAAGGAACCAATCCTCTCACCATGTAGGAAGGGCACAACACTTATATCTGACCATGGAAGGAACCAATCCTCTCACCATGTCAGAAAGGATCTGCACTGACACATCACTTCCTCTGGGAGGAATCTTGATCTGGAGAACACCAAGCTTCTCCCTGAAGTACTCAAACTTCACCCTAGCCAATGGCCTAGTCAATACATCAGCTATCTATTTGTCCGTCGCAACATATTGGAGCTTCACTGCTCCTCTCTGTACCATATCCTTGATATAGTGATACTTGATCTCTATATGCTTTGACTTGTCATGGAATACTGGATTCTCTGACAACTTTACACAACTTTGGTTGTCACAGTATATACAAGTAGCATCTAATTGGAGATCAAATAAATTAGATAGTAGCTTCCTCAGACATACTTCCTCACAACTAGCTGAGTAGGCGGCAACATGCTCTACTTCAGTTGTACTCAGTGCCACACGGGATTTCTTCCTGCTAAACCATGAGATCACACCTGATCCCATACTGAAGAAACACCCTGAAATGCTCTTCCTATTGATGGCACTACCTTCCCAATCTAAATCAACATAACCCTCCAGGTTAATCTGCTGATCAGCCTTATACTTAAGCCCATAATCAACCGTACCCTTCAGGTACCTCAGAATATGCTTTGCAGTAGTCAAGTGAACATGTCTCGGATCTATCAAGTATTGGCTCATGGTGTTCACAGCAAAGCAACTATCATGTTTTGTGTTCTTCAGGTACATCAAGGACCCAATCATCTGACGATACATCATGGCATCAACTTTCTCTGATGAAGCATCACTCAATAGATTCAGGTTTGATGCCATGGGTGTGGTTAATTTCTTGCAGTCCATCATCCCAAATATATTCAAGATCTCTATTGCATACTTCCCTTGTCCAAGGAATATTCCATCTATAGTCTGCCACACCTCCATACGTAGGAAATAATGCATCATTCCCAAGTCCTTCATCTCAAACTCAGCAGCAAGCTTTCTCTTTGTATCGACAATAAACCCATCCATACGTGTCACAAACAAATCATCTACATATAGTAGAAGCATCACCGGGTTTCCATATTGCACCTTGTAGTAAAGTTTGGAATCTACTTTACTCTTGGTAAAGACCAAACTAGATAGAAAGCTGGAAATTCTTCCATACCATGTCTTGGGTTCCTGTTTCAAACCATGCATGGCTTTCTTCAATCTACACACATAAGACTCCCTGTCATGTGTCTCAAAACCGAGTGGCTGCTCCACATACACTTCCTCTTCTACTACACCATTCAAGAAGGCAGTCTTGACATCCATTTGGTGTATCTTCCATTTCATCACTATAGCCAAAGAAAGTACCGATCTGATGGAAGTGTATTAGGATATAGGTGAAAAGTTTTCTTCATAGTCTATTCCTTATTTCTGAGAGAAACCCCAAGCAAAAAATATTTCCTTATACTTTTCAATGCTACCATCTGCAGCATGCTTGATCTTGTAGATCCACTTGGAAGTTACAATTGACTTCCCTTCTGGTCTTGGGACAACATCCCAAACATCATTCTTCATGATCGATTGATACTCTTTGATCATTGCATCCTTCCATTCTTTTTTTTCTGCCACTTCTTCATACTCGGAAGTTTATTTATCAATAAAGTCACATAGTAAAGCTACATAACTAGAACAGGATCTAGTTCTCTTTCATTCTCTGAGATTCTCTTCTGGAACCCCATATCTTTCTGCACCTTGGATAATCTCTCGTACCCAAGCAGGTTTCCTCTTGTGAGGATTCTTCTCCTATTGTGGATCTATAGGTCTTTGTGGTTCTTCAAGTTCTCGATCTTCTTCTTGAGTTTCTTCGTTCATGATTGTATCATGAATTCTGGGAGCTTCTGCTTCTTTAGGTTCTTCAGTAGGTTTCTTTCTAGATTTGATGTAGGTTGAATCTTCGTCAAATGTTACATCCCTGCTGATGTCAATCTTCTTGAACCCTAGGAAGTATATTCTGTAAGCCTTCGAGCTTTCAGAGTATCCCACAAATATACCCTTCTTTCCTGAAGGATCTAATTTTGTTCTCTTCTCTTTTAGAATGTGTATGTACACAACACAGTTGAATATTCTGAGATGGATGACTTTTGGTTTCTTTCCAGAGAAGACTTCTTTAGGATTCTTGTTCTCGAGTACTCTGTGTGGAGTACGGTTCTGTACATACACTGCTATTCTGGCTGCTTCTGCCCAAATATGCATAGGAAGATCTTGATCATGAAGCATAGCTCTTGCAGCTTCCATGATAGTTCTATTCTTCCTCTCTACAATCCCATTATGTTGTGTATTATAAGGAGTAGACAACTCCCTCTTAATCCTCGAGTCTTTACATAGTTCCTTGAACTCATTTGAAGTGAATTCTATGCCATTGTCTAATAAAAAAGTCTTGATCTTCTTTTCAGTATGGTTCTCGATCAAGGCTTTGAATTCCTTGAACTTGATGAACACTTCATCTTTATTCTTCATGAAGTAAATCCATGTCTTCCTATAATAGTCATCAATTAAAGAGACATAGTACACATACCCACTTAGTGAGCTTGATGACATTGGTCCGCATATATCGGAGTGAATAATTTTCAAGATTCCTTTTGCTTTTCTTTCTCTACTTGGAAACGTCTTCTTTGTGTTCTTCCCTTTTGTATATCCTTTGCAGACCCCTTCATGTTTTTCTTGAATTTCTGGAAGACCTTCAACAGCTTTGCTTGAAAGTGGTAGTGCTCTGTAATGCACATGTGCAAGCATTCTATGCCAAAGTTCATTTGGTTCTACTATGTCATGAACCAAATCTTGATCTAGTTGGCCCTTCAACTTGTATAGACCTCCTTCTTGTTCTCCAATCATTATTGCATCGTCAACAGTCTTTCCCTTTAGCCACATAAGAACTTGGCCATCTACAAAAGCAACCCTCATTCCTTTTGCATCCAATGCCGATATGGAGAGAAGGTTCTTCTTTAGTCCTAGAACAAATAATACATTCTTCATATTCAAAGAATTTTTCAAGTTTAATTTATAGGAGGATTCATCACTACCTTTTATTGGATATTGGTAGTCATCCCCAAGTTTCACCTTGTGATATGAGTCATGTTCAGATAGCTTCACAAATGATTCTTTGACTCCCATCATGTGCTTGGAAGAACCACTGTCTATGAGCCAATCATTGCTTCCACGTGAAGCAGTTCCCATGAGAGCGAAGATTAGTACATATTCTTCCTCACTTAAAGAATCATCACTTTCTTATCTAATTCTCTTTGTGGAAGGTTCATCATCCTCTGCAGCATGGGCATGATGTCTTCTCTTGTTTCCCTTCTTCTTTAGGTTTCTTTTGTTAGGGCAGAATCTGGATATGTGACCTTTCTCATCACATGTGTAACATCTAATAGTATTCAGATCTTTTCTTGAGTGTGAGATCTTACCTTTGGAGTGATAATGGCTCCTTCTGTTTTTCTTAGAGTGAACTGTGAGAGCTTGATCTTCACTTCCCATATTCTCTTCTCGAGTTGCTATTCAAGCTTCTTATTGAGAGAATTCTTCCCACAATCTGTTGAACTTGACTAACTTCTTTCTGTCACAGATTCCTTGAATGAGAAAGTCCCATGATCTAGGGATACCATTCAAGGTGGTCATCACAATCTTTGCATTTTCCATTTCTTCATCTATTGCATCCAGTTGCTCCTTGATATGATAAACCCTTGTAAAGTAAGACTGAATAGTCTCATCATTCTGAATCTTCACATTCTTCAATTGGTTTCTCATAGTCATCTTCCTGTTTATGTTCTTCCCTTCAAACAATTTGGTTAGGGCATCAAACATAGCTATAGGTGTCTTGAGGGAGGACAGCTATGGTATGAGATGATTCTTGATAGAATCATCAATGATTCTCTTTGCCATAACCAACTTATTCTTATGAAAGGCCTTAGCCTCATCTCCCTCTGGAACTGGAACCTCCACATTAATATATGAGTCCAACTCATTTTCTTCCAGGACCAAGGAGATCCTATACTTCCAGTCTTGGAAGTTATCATCTCGCTCAAGCCCTTCATCAAGCTTGGTATGATGAGACATCTTAAACTGAGAATATCAAATGGAAATACAAAATATTTAGATCTTACTAGGTCAACAGTGTCAGATCCAGATTTGGACCTAAAATCCTGTAGTGCTAATTCAGTAGCAAATTAGGGTTTTGATTTTTCAGAGTTCTATCCACCCAAATGCCTTGAAATTTATCCCTAACTTTGATTTTGGGGAGGAGATCATTCCAGGCCTGGGCTCACTGAAAAATACCTCTTCTGTGAAAAGCCCTAATTTTTGGCAGCAATGTTGGGTCCAAACTGAAAAATTTCAGAATTGGAATCTGCTTCGATAGAAAGATTTTCCCTAAGCAGGAGAGTTATTCCACCTTACTTTTGCTAAAAATATATGGAGGAAGATCCACAAACTGGGAAGCCCTAGTTCCCACAGCTACACAGTGTCTTCTTCTCATGTTAGCTCTGATACCATGTTATAATTTCATCATTAAGATAGCATTATATTAGGATCTTTACTGAGAGAATAACAAGCACAACAATCAAACACAAGAGACAATGAACATAGTGTTTATCCTCGAGGAAACCATAAATGGTGAAAACCCTACAGCTTCCTCGGAGATAGAATTAGCACCAAAAGTAGAACCCAAAACAGTAAGTGATCTCTCGACAGCAGTAACCTTATTCTTTTCTAGCCCCAAGGTGAATCCACAGACCTGGGTAACACTTTTTGGCAAGTGAATTTCGGCAAAAACAGAAAAACGCACCTCAGTCGAGGGCTTGTTAAGCCCTCGACCGAGGTCTTAATATCTCGACCGAGGGCTTGTTAAGCCCTTGACCAAGGTATCTAAATACCTCGGTCGAGGTATTTAAATACCTCGACCGAGGTATTGCGGGCTTTACAAAACCTCAGTCGAGGTATTTAAATACCTCGGTCGAGGTTCATACCTCGGTTGAGGGCTTAAAAAAACAGACTTAGCCCTCATTCAAACAAATGGAAAATTTCCTGTGCCTTGCAGAGGTGTAAACCCTGCCATTCCTAGCACATAACTGAGCGGAGTTGATCCTGATAAATTCACCAACGAATCTTCTATCCATTGAGGTATCATACATGCATTTTGGCATTCATATGATATTTATTTTTTAATTACTTCTAAAACTTATACTTAGAAAACCACACTGCAACTTCAAAGCAGCTCAAAGAAAAATCCGCAGAGTTAAAACTACACAGCCAAAAAATTCTTAAAAATGCACACATCACATATCGACGTGTCCTCTTCAAAAGAGTATCTTTGGTTTCTCAATTTTTCAAAAAATAGAAAAAATTCCTTTACGTGGAAAAATATGTGTTTAAAACGATGCTGAAATCGAATGTGGTCACTTTCGAAAAATAATAAATAATTGTATAATGCGAAAAAAATTAACAAAAAAATATGCACATCACACTGCATTTTATGTAGATCATGCTCATATATTTATTTTTTTTAAATTATTAATGCAAGATTGAATTACTCTACGTGGACACGAGCCACTTATTAGCTTCTTCAAATTTTTAAGGTCACACAGTTCATTAAATGCAAAAATTCACACATTAAATGACATCGGAATATTTTAAAAAAAATATCACTATGAAGCCAACATAATATTCTACAATTTGTTTTTTTACTGCAAGTCAAAATTCACATGGCATATATGCGTTTTGAGGGCTTCTATCTAGCACATGAGTAAAAAATCAGGTTTTCATCGCCAAATTTGGCCAAAAAGTGTTACCCATCTTCATGGAATCACCCCCCAGTGTCTTCTCTTTCCTCAAATATGCGCTACACTTGAGTGTGTATGAGTTGTATGATAAATAGAGATTCTAGCTCTCTATTTATACTAATCCCGACATGAAAAAAACCCTACTAGGGCTGACCTCACTAGGAGAGTCTAATAACCCTAGTGCCCTGAAAATGTGGGGACTTTAACCCTTAGACAATAGGAGGGTTACCCACAATAACTTGACATGACTTGTTTACATGATAGACCTTCCCGATAGGAACATCGGGGCATGACATAACTCAAGTACATCCAGGAATAAACATTGGGTTACAATATATAAGAAATACAAGTGAAATACATTCCGAAGTTACATATACATAAACATATTGTGGTTCATTAGGGATAATCTCATATAAATTCCTAGAGTGAGCATATATAAAATCCAATTGTTGAGCCCCGAATATAGTTTGTTCCTCATTACACACTTTGGATGTTGAAACATATTTCACAATATATGGAAATAAATATTTGAGGAACCACTCTAATAATAATTTGGGTGCAATGTTATCCTTAATCAACCTATTTAGTCGATGCCACTCTTGAATATGGTCAGAGATATGCGTGGATTTATCTTGTTGAAATGTCGACAAGTGATATGTGTCGAAAGTGGTTGAAAGTGTTTAAGAAAGTTGATGGATAAGTCATTAAAATTACAATAGGTTCCCTCGGGTAGCTCTAATACCATTTCATTGAAGCACCTATGAGGGTACATTGAAACAATCATATACTAACAAAGTCACGGTTTAGTGAGTTCAAAGAGCACCATAGGTGGAATGTACCAACATTCTCTCTAGGTTCCTTAGCATTATTACCTTCAAACTTCAGAATGTCCAAATAATGTTTGGTGGGAACAACCAACCACATCGGATCATCAGATACCAGATTATTGGTCAACTTCGAAATATCATGTAGGTTTAAAGTAGCAAAAAACTAGAGCCTAGTTTGTGCCATCTGGTTCCATACCCCCTAAACAGGTTGGTTCATATAGGGTTAATTATGATAAAGGTCTTATCCATGATCGGTCGAATAATAACCACCTTCCATATGGCCCATATAATGATGCATGGGGATTTGATGATTAGTTATTCCCTAAGAAGGAGACGCCATATAATCATAATTTTAGGATTGATAGGCTAGTTTCCCCCGAGACACATGAGGAGGCATGTAACCTCCCGATACAATTGTACTAGCTGATGAGGGGACAACATAGTTATATGGAGAACTAATTCTCAAGGGAATGTGCGGTATGTAACGAGGGTTATACATGAGAAAGGAATTTCAAGGAACGAGTGTTGTGGATGATGGGACATAGGATGGAATGTAGGCGGTGGCCCCAACATTCACGCATCCACTATCACCCCCATGAGAATGAACCCTATTGTTAATACCACATGAAAGGATCCAAAATACCCCCACAAATGGAGTAGAGGGTGGAATATGACCACTCCCAAACCTATGATCAAGATAAGGGGTTGTGATGCCCCCCAATCCAACACTAGGGTCTACACCGGTACCGGTGGAAGGTGATGGGATAGTAGTAATGATATCGTTCATGCCAAATGTAAACAAACCTGTACTATAGGGACTAGGCTGGGTCTCAACACCCTACATTTTCGAGGAAAACTTCTATGGATAGCTGTAAAATATAACAACTGGGGTTTTGTAGTATGGGAAGTACCAGCCCCAAAAGGGTCGCTATAAACTAGAGTTTTGGGTATCCATATGGTTCCTTCCCCCATTCCATATGATGAAGGAAGAGGGAGCTATGGGTTCTAAGATGTAGTACTCATGGTGAGAACTATATGTGAATCATAGTGTATTAAAAGGTTTCCCAGAATGTCTGGTCCTCTTTTGCGGAGGAGGAGAAGGGTTCCAAGGCGATAATATTGCTATGGGTAGATATTGACGAGGTGTCAGAAATAGATACATAATGTATCCACAAAATAAAAAAAGTCTCAGCTAATTATGATCCCTGAATCCAAATAGTGCAAAAAGAGAACACCCCTAAGAAATCTAAGTCATATGCAAACAAGTAGAGAGGGAAGATAAGTGAGCTCCCAAATGCAGCAAGTATGTATTTCCTAGAACATGCCCAAGACTCCCATACACTACAAGAAAAGGTGTGCAACCAATTATAGTGTCCCTCATCTTCAACGCATATAGCGACTGATTTGTCCAACACCTACCTATCCAGAACACTCACATAATAACCTCTACAAGTACCCCCTATGATACCTAGGTAAGGAAACTAAGGTCACCCCAATACCCAATATAAGCAATGATCAGGCAGACAATCGTAGGTTGGATCTACCGTATGGGTAGGGTAACAAAGCCTCAAGCTCGAAAGCACCAAAGGTACCTCAAAATCCCCCAAATACAAATAAGATCCTAGAAATATCTCCAGTGCTCAACAGAAAGTGGAAAGGGGCTATCCCCACCACAAACATCTGTGTTGTGACGTATTTATTTACTATGTAATAGGATCCTCCTGAGAACACTAATTATACCAATGATTTAACTTATCACCTGGATAGACACCTAGTTGTTTTGTTTCATAGTCTTGGAAATATTTACTCAAGATACCTTATTCCAAGACTCTACTATCCTAAGCTTGTTGGTGCACCTCTATGAAATAAAAATGTGTAATCAATTTTAATTTGAGTGTTAATTTTAATGGTTTTGATTACTCAATGGTAATGAAAATGAAACTAATGATGTTATGACTCAACAATGAAGTAAATATGCACACCTAAAAAACAATGCCAAGTGCAACTTATTTATAATCATGAAAAAATGGGTATGCCACTACATGTAATGCAAAATTTCATTCCAAATTCCCATGCAATCATTCCTCTATGAAATCATGATAACGAATTCCATCTAAGCAAACATTATGCAAGTGCCAAATCAATTCATATGAACAATGAAATAAACATCCAAAGACACAATATTTTTTTATTTTCATTATAGATGCAATGAAAATGCAATAAGAAGACCCTACAAATTCTCAGCCCCTACAGCAAGAAAAAAAAATCTAAGAAAGACAATGAGACCAAGAAGGCCAATGCACTAATAATAAAACAAAAAGGAGATAAATGACAAGAATAAATTTCAAATAAAATCAATGAAAAATATGTCTCTTGTCACAACAGAAGTAGTCAACAGACAACATTGGAACCCAGGAAGACTCAAGAATATTCACAACCCACTTAGGACATCCACACATCAAAATGTTAAGCAAGAGGAGAGATGTATGAAATTGTTCAAGGAACAATAGAATATGTACATGACTGTATGTATTGCAGCCCACATATATACATGATTGTAAGTTCTATGACCCATGTATAGAAAGGAAGAGGTGGTAACAAATAAGTTAATATCCAAATTTCTTAAAGGGGCTGCCAATAACTCAACCAACTACTAAATGCAACACAAAAAAATAGAGAATAAGAGAGAAAATCAAGGCAATGTGGCACCCAAACCCAAAAAAATGAAATCCCTAGTGGAGTCATCAATTTTGTTACGGAGAAGATCTCCTATGGATTGGGATGGACCACAATAGATAGGATGACACCAGAAATAAACCCATTTCCAAGCATGATAAATATATAAACAAAACTAATACTAAGGGATAAGAGGCACACCTTATTCTGGACTTTCTAAATAGATCCCCATTGAGCCTTCAATCAAACTTTTACCTACAAATTTCCCTCAACAAAAACAAGATATACAAGCATGATATATGTAAATCATTAGAATCTAATCTAGCATGTTACATTCCAATAAATAAATGAAGTAATTACATTCATGGATAAGAATTTTCATAATTACAAATGCAATGGACGAGAAATGGATATTTCTATTAATATGAACAGAGATACAAATGATGACATCTGTTGGCACATCGTCCAAATCAAGAAACTGAGTCCCTCCACCTGGGACTCCACCACTTCAATCCTCCATACAAATTCAATATTACAAAGATAAAGGAAATCTTGGGAAATAGAACTAATGGATACTTCAAGAAAAAAGGGATGCAAACTCAAGTATAGAAGAATGGGGCACAATTCCACTATAGTATCTTTGTTGTCCAAAGTTATCCTCCTTTAATGCTTCATAGTAGGTCAATTTATAGCCCCTCAATGGGAAGTAAAGGGCGTAAATCAAGCGTTTCCCGGCATATGGAAGGCCAAGGATCAAGTCATTCATTACTTGATGGGGAAAAATGCAAAGATTTTTGTTTTTTTTAAGAATAAATCCCTATGTGCACGGTTGATAGTGGTGCAAGCTACGTATATGCGGGTTGTAGGCTTTTGAACCACGTATACATATAAAAATTTATTTTTAAGGGTTCCACTGGAGCATCAGGGTACTATTGAGAAAATGGGGTAAAAAGAGCTTGCATAGGGACATGCATAGGCCATCAAATCATGATGTATCATGTGTGGAAAATCATGCTATAACATTCACCATTAAGAATGTGTGACACATTCAGATAAGGTCATCCATATCAATTAGAAATTCAACAAAAAAACATAGATTAAATACACAAAGAAAAGATGTAATGTGGAAACCCATCTGAGAAAAACCACAATGGGGCTCTTCATTTAGCATGATAAATAGGTTAGCACATTTGGTCTGTGGACTTGGCTTGCAAACTCTTCTTTCTATATTCTTTACAATTCCTACATATTTCTCTCATCTCATTCTCTCTAGTTTTGGCCTATGTATTTCTTCTCTTCTTCTCTGAATCATTGATCCGCACATAGATTGGATCAAGCCTATTCCTCTCTTCAACTAACTATCCTTGATAAACCCACACACAACTTGGGTTAGTGATTTTATAATATTTTACAAATCTTCATCCAACCGTCAACTGACTCACAACTATTTCTTGATAGGTTTTCTTTCTATTTCAATGCATTTCTTTACATTAAAAAATCGACACTATTATCTCAAAAATACAATCAATATTTGATACTAAAAGAAATATTTTAGTCTAAATCTTTCCAAAATTAGTCGAACTCTACTTTTTGACTTCTTTATTCTTCTTTTGTCGCGGTTATTTCTATCTTGGTTGATGCCATCACAAATCCTGTTTTCTTGCGACTGAAATATTTATTTTTTGGAATAGAATTCTGGCAGAATTTTTCCTAACTTTTCCTAGGGCCAAGAGACAATTTTTGGCAATGTGTCCTATCGTATCACAATGATAACATTGATAAGAGGAGAAATCCTTCTTCTTTTTGTTCTTGTCAAACTTTTTAGGAGATAAGACCCCTTATGATTTTCCTTCTTGAAATCGTGTTTTTCTTTTCTTCTTCTAGTATGAGTAGCTAGAGATGGTTATCATCTCCAAGTAGTGCTTCCTTTTTTTCTACTCTAGATTCCTCCTGAACACATTCTTCCCATAGGATATCAAATTGTAGGTCCTTCCTTGCATAAATTATCCAGATGTAAGAATACCATGATGGTCTAGTAATACCATTGAGAGTAGTCATTATTATTTCACCTTCATCATTCTTGTCTTCAATTGCTTCTAGTTGTTCTTTGAATTGAGAAACACTTGTGAAGTATTCTTGGATAGATTCACCCTTGCTCATATTTGTACTTTTGAGTTGCGATCTCAAATTCATATTTCGCTTTATGTTTCGTCCTTCATACATTTTTGATACGACATCAAAAATCTCCTTGGATGTGTCCTTGGAGGATACTTAAGGAATCAAGTGATCCTTGATAGAATCTATTGTGATCCTCTTAGCTTTAGTCGTGTCTTTCATGTAATTTTCCTTTGCTTCATCTTATTCAGCATCCAACACGACTTCCTTGATAAAATTTTCAATATCATTATCTTCTAGAATGAGTCTTATTATGTATTTCCAAGCACAAACCTTTTCTATGCCTTCCAACTTGTCATCAAGATTAGCGCTTGGATACATCTTGTCTCGAAGAAGAGGAAACGAAAAAAAAAACTAAAAAATTAAAGTTGTACTTACCAAAATATGCGCTTGACTAAGGATATTATGCATGTATAGTCAATTTTTGAAGAATCCAAATTATAACCCTTGAAACAGGACTTGCAAAATTCTAGACTGTAATTTCTGGTTCTAGTTCTGGATTTATGGTTTTCTCATTTTCTGGTTCCAATCCAAAATATGGCTTGAATTTATGAAGGATATTCCCACTAAAAAAATTCTATATTGTTTCCAAAATATGTGCCTAGGATGGGCACACTTCCCTATGTCACTTGCACTCAAAAATTCTTCTTTAGTAGAAAAACCTAATTTTCTTGTCCAGGGAAGGAGAGAGAAATTTACCTAGTGAAAGTTTCTCTTTTCAAGATAGCTATGATACCATGTTAAGTTTTATATGATTCTATAGCTTAATTCCTAACTTCATCAGAATTTAATACATTTTCACAATAATAGCATAAACAGGATCACTGAAAGAAACAAAATCACAAGATACGCAATAATTTACCCTGGGAAACCCAAAAGGGAAAAAACTAGCAAAAATTCCTCAGTGTAGATTACCATAATACAATGACCAAGGAACAAGGTCTCATAAGAGAGAGAGAGAGAGAGAGAGAGAGAGAGAGAGAGACCAAACCCCAATCATAAGATCCAGAACACCAAAGACACTTGTCCTCCTCCTTGTATGTCCTTCCTTCTTTCTCTCTCTTGTGCAATACATAAGTGAGCGAGTGAGTATAAATGAGGGATGGAGCCTCCATATTTATAATGATTTCCCAAATGACATTTTATGCTAAATGGGTCAACCTACCAAGCTAGCAGGGCCAACCTACCTAGGTAAACTCACAATAATAATTATATTATTCTTTTATGGGTACTATTGACCTGACTTACAACAGAGGATTTACCTCATTACTTTTACATGGCCTTTACATTAGTGACATCTCACTAAAGAGGAATAATAATATTGTAAATTAAAAATAGAATATTCTTCGAAGTTACATTATTTCAACAAGTTGTAGGTTTTTCAATGTGTTAGATCCCAGGGAAAAATGAAAAGGTAATTTCGCAATAAGACCATGGATGAAAAACATAGGAAAATTGGTTGATTTATGTATAAAATCATAGCATAAAATATCACAATTGAAGTGGCACAAATTCCAAAACCCAACCAAATACATAATTCCCTACAAGGAAGGGAATAATAATGGTTGGTAGATCAATCAAAGTCTAACTTTAACCCTTACTACTCATTTTATGTCTTCATCAGTTTCAAGCCCTCACTATCATATTCAGAACCATAACCAACTATATTTCCCATCATTTCCTAAACTCCCTAACATTGACATAACTATGTTTGAAACCATTGTGTGGGAATATAAGAGGGAGAACTATTAATCCTCTTTAGCATTAAAGGGAACTCATTGTATGTTATTTATTGGATGGCTTTACCAATAAATTGAGGTAATGAATAACTTAATGATGTGCTTAATTCAAGGAATTTGTGGTTGAATTCATCTTAATATAATCAAGGGAGTAATGATCATTTGGAATTTTTAAATGTCGAAATAACATTTTGAGATATTTCACTATATCGTCCAGAATGTCCCAAAGAACAACTATAAATGTTAAATGATTTCACAAATATAACTCTTAACAAATTCATAGAATACCTTTAGATTAACATGATTCTTGATTGCATCAAAGTCTCCACAAGACATCCATCCAAAAATTCGGAAATGTTAGTATGGTGGCATTATAGATATATGTTTCTATGATAAAATAAGAAATTTTTAACCCTTCCTCTATAGAATATTTTAAAAAAAGAGGGAAATTAGGAAAAATCCAACACTACACATTGTTAACAACTACCTTGAAGGCTTACCATCAAGGTCCTACATATCATCTTACTGATGAAATATTACACTAAAAAATAGCATTCAAAGAAATGCTAATCATGGAACCTTTGCTACATGATTCCCCAAATTCCATCTTTGAAATTTGAAATCTGCTCAATTTCAAGACAATTGTTGGAGTTTGTGGTTCAAAAATTTAATAGGAAAATCAAATCTCATTTTCCCAAAATGAAATCATGAAAATTGTTGAATTTAATTAAATTTTTTCGGTAAAACAAAAAAATTAAAATAAAAAAATTAAATCCTATTCTATTTTTAACCTAATCTTGTTCTATTTTAACCCTAAGTCTTCCACACCTCTTCAATTATCTCCTTGCTTGAACTTGAATGAGTACTCACCAGTTTCCCCTAAACATCCAACACAATGCTTAATCATAAGTGTCACAGTTCATCATTCGGAAACTAAAACCACATTGCAACCTGAAAAAATGACACACAATGTCTTTATTACACAAAGTACATACTCAACATTGACCAAAGATTCATGGACCATGCTACCATCCTTTACCTTGTAGGATGGTTTACATCAAGTCTCATGTTTTTTTATCACACATATTGTAGGCTAATTCCACTTACAAGTTACTGATAATTCTTAAGTGAATTTTTAAATTTTCTCTGGACGATCTTGTAGTAATAAAAGATGCACCAAAGAAAAACTTCATTCAAAGGTTACGTCGACATCATATGATGAAAACGAATGGAAAGAATACCAAGTAGTGGAAAAAAAATTGCAAGTTGATAAAACAACAAAAAAATAATGCATCCAATAAGATTCAACATGAAAACCTTTTAAAATCAAAAGCTCACTACAAGTTTTTGTTTTAAAAGTATTTTTTTCCATTTAAAATTGTCATTAAAATTTTTGGTGATCTATGTTGTTATGGTGTAACTTATAAAGAGAATATTTGGATTTATCTATAAGGTATAACAAGTCATTTTTGTATTTCTTCCACAATGGTTCAATAGAGAGGGATTTCATATTGGATATGTTATCCCTCGAGATTTTTCAAGGATGAATTTGGACTATGAATGGGCATGAAGTGGATCAATTATTAACAATTTAGATCGTAATATTTCTTGCACTATGACAATCATTTATTATGTGTGAAATTTTGCAGATATGGGGATGGTAGACAGATTGTAAGTCAGGGAATTTTCTTGAGAGGAATTTCAAGGTGAATATTGAGCAATTAAGTGTAGGTGATGGTGAATTAAGAAATCTGTAATATAGGTGAAGTGTGTGGCTTTTCATTTAGACAAGTCTTACACATTTAGGGTGACAGAAAACATATTGAGCGATTAAGAATTTAATAGTCAAACATAATGCAAATCATTCTTGATTAATGCATAACAAAGATATCCTGTACATCCATATATTTAAACAACAAAATAAATATTCAACTACTATTCAAAAAATGAACATAAATGAAGGGATATAGGTCAAAACATGATATATCTATTCCATTCATAATACCCATCATACATACATTCATGGAAAATTGATTCTAAAATACCATGTACATACTTGCAGAATTCTTGTGCATTCAATATTTTAGGAAGATCTTGAGGAGCATCCCATTATCAGTTGTATCCATATTTTTTCCAATCACATGAGTAAGGAAGTATGTGTTGTTTCCTTCGAAAATTGAGATCTGGAAAGGTCCCATCCAGATACTTTCAAAATTTCCATTTTTTCATTTATCATCTCCTCTGTCATCCCACATCAAAACCTAGCCTCCTAGTTGAAAATCCCTTTCTGATGCCCTTTTTTCAAAACTTTTCTTCATATTTCCATGGTGCACTTGCATTTTTATATCTACCTTCTCCCTATTTTGTTGTATTTCACCCTAATAGAATACTCTTCTAATCATGTCATTCATATCTTCCATCTCATTCTCAATCAACGTCATGATTGGTAGTCCTAAATGGATTGAGAAGATTGCTTCTTTACCATAAAATAGTTGAATTTGTGAAGTAGCAATATATCTCTTCATTTGTATCCTAACATCTTATAATACATACCTCATATGAGTATCCCATTCCTTCCCATTTTGTTACAACATCTTCTTAATTATGCAAAGTTAACTCTTGTTGTAGGACTCTTCTAGTCCATTCTCTTGTGGAGAATTAGTGGTTTAATGCTTTGATTCAATAGTGTACTTTTGATATAAATACATTAGAATAGTATATTTAAATACTTGTGCATTTCCAGATACAATTTTCCTACAACATCCAAACCTAGACAATATATTCTCTTCCAAGAACATGATGATCACTAAGTCATTTGTTGATCTGGTTAGGATGGCCTCTACTCATTTTGTGAAGTATTCAATGGCTATTAATATCCACCTATTTTGTCCACTAGAGTGGGGATTTATTTCACCAATAAATATGTTAACACTCCATTTTTAATAGTTGATTCGAGGGCTTGACAGAGGTTCGGTAAGGGTCCCAGCCCCTCGAATCTCATGTGACCATCCTTCAACGAGGAAAGTGATAGGCATATTGAAGCGTTGGGCACGATCCCTATTCAAGGGATGTGATTGATCAAAGGAGGATCAACGGTTCTAAACCACTTCGCACGAGAAAACATGCACGATCAAAGTTTCTGTCCTGGAGTGCGAAACGTGTTAAAGACCGATGGATTTCGACGGTTGAGATGAATCTCGAGGTAGATCTACGGCCTACAATAATTTTGCACTCCATACTTTTGTGGGTAAAATCATAATCTCAAGTCATGAAAAGGGGTATAGGTCGTAAAGATCAACGGTCGCGATGAAGAAGGAGATAGATCTAAGGCTACGGTTCATTTCGCAAGGCGAACTAGCACAGATGAATATTTGAGTTCTCTGTTCCGAAAAGGGCGGGGCCCATTCTCAATCAATGGCTCAGGATGTATCACAATCCAAACTACCCATGGTGTTCAGAAGAGAAAGGTTGGTGGCAGGATGAATGGAATGTGGATGGCAGATATGGAAGACTCTTTTGATCAGACGGCTAAGAAACACTCCCGAGGTGCATATCTCCCATCTAGTGTGGAAATGGCAGTGGAGGGGCCGTTCACACGTGTAATCTGCCTCATCGTAGATTGGCCAATTCCTTTGATGCCATTCAGGATATGCCTAAGGCGGAAGTCTTATGTAGTGGCACATTTTTTCCGGTTCGCGGGTGTGGCGCACGTTCACTTCAAGGGGAGCCATCCCGGTGAGGTGGATTTTGCGTTAGCTGGCCTACGAAAGGGAGGAAGGTAGCCGACAAATATGCTACTCACATGAGGTAGAACCTACACAACATGGCGATAGTCCACTCTTTACACTGTTAGTGCCTGATGGCGACTTGTAATAGCTTTTTATTCGGTAGTCTTAGAAATAGGATTGTATAAAAATGCTCTCGATAGAGGGAGAAAGGGGTTAATGAATTGGATTGGGAAAAAATATGGGGCTAAGGCTCCCATTTGTAAAGCTTTATACCTATGTATGAATAAATTGCAGTGGAAGACTGTCATTCATAGCAGAGATTCTTGTGTTGTTGTTTTTCCTAATAAGTTCTTTCCTTTTACGTGTAAATTGAGTTTTCTTGTTTCCACTCCATTTTGTTTATTTCTTTTCGTTCCTATGACATAGGGTATAGTGGTTTGGAATTCATACTTGTTATGCTCTGACTGTTTTTCTAGGAATTAACAATGGTTATTCTAAAGTTACATGGAATTAATCTCACCGATGCTTCATGCGATGGACTGTCCCTCCTTATCCTCTAAAACACCTGCTAAAATCTCATGATTAGGAAATCAGCAGCTATCTTGCCTCCATTTGCTACCTTTCGTCATTCTTTCATCTATAATCATTTCTTGCATAGGTTTCAAATCCATTTACCCATGGTCCCTTATCTCCCGATAATCCCACCATGCACCTTCCTCAACATACTTTGCCCCATTTAGGATCCTAGCCCCCTGATTATGCTGATTGAAAATCCTTTGCAGAGTAGACTCTGGTGACACACAAGACCGAAAACCTTATGTGGATCTTCTCTGGTGACGAACGAGAGATCCCTCTCTGACTGCGTAGGGCCAGAGGTACAGCCTAAAGTGGTTTTGTTGTTACCCAGAAGTGATCCGTTCCGCAACCTTTGGTTCAATTCCGGTGCTAACAAATTGGCGTCGTTGCTGGGGACCGAACTTGAAGATCCTCCCTGGGAAGAATGACAAAGATTTAGATCTAAATGTTGATGGTGAACAATCGGTCAGACACCAAGAAGGTTGAGCACTTTTCACCTGACGACTCCACTCTTGAAGGATTTAGACTTCAGCAACTCCGTTGGTGGTATAATCTAGAAAATCTAATGACCGAGGAAGGCCGACCAATCCCACCTACAAAATGGACCCCTCATTAAGCTCAAAAATTCATGGTGGAAGGTCCAGGCACTCGAGTCCGTGTTTCTTCTAGGATGCCTTATCCTACCTTGTAAGTTTTCTCTTGTCTTTTCTGAAATTTATCAAAACATCTTTCTCTAGCGCAGCTCATCCTAAGCAGAGCCATGGACATATTCCTGTATATCCTTCTTTATGAAACAAAAGCATTATGTGATCTTGTACATCTAATTTTGGCCTAGATTTTCATCCAAGGGCTCTCGATATCAGAGGACACCCCTGTGAGATTCATGAAACCTCAGGTGATAGTTTGACTATCGTACCTAACCTTGTCTCCCCCACTTCTCCAAGTCGATATAAACCGCTGCAATTACCTCCTGTTCTCCACAATTTTCCCACAAAATATTACAAGTACCTCCCCAAGTTCGATGGAGAATCTGAAAACTTGACTGCTGAGAAACATGTACAAGCCTTTGAGCATTTATCTGATCTGTTCGAGATAGAACATGAATATGTCTGCATGCAGATGTTTGCTCTATCCTTGCAAGGGGATGCCAAAGTCTGGTTTAAACACTTACAGCCTAAGTCCATCAACACTTGGGAAGAGCTTTCTTGCACATTCTTCAGGTTTTGGGGAAAGAGCCTGTGATTGGAGTAGATGCTTTCAGAGTTTTATTCTTTGAGTAGACATGAAGGTGAGGCCATATCCAATTTTAATAGAATATTCCCAAGATTTTATTATAACATTCCTAAGGAAGTTCAACCTCTTGAGAACGCTACTAAGATCTATTATGCAGTCGCCTTTCCTCCTGACCTTTCCTTGTTTCTTTTGGAGAGAAAATCAACCACCCTACAGCAGATGTTCGCTGATTGCTTGGAGGTTGAGGAAAACATTTAGATGTCTAGGAAACTATCATATTAGGACAATGGTGGTGAAATAGTAGATGCATACAAATTGGTTAGGCCGTACAAGCAAAAGAAGGAAGCCTACATCCCGTCAAAGACCTCTCATGATATACAGAAAGATGACCAACCTGAGGCTGAAATAAATGGTCCCACAAGACTATTCTCTAAAGATGGTGAACTACCCCACTCCTGGTCAACTAAATATGATTTTGAGAAGGACCTTGGTGCGCCTGCGTATGACGAATACGAATAAGAGTACCTGTAGAACGAGCCGGCTATTGAAACGACACCTTCTGATGAAAGAAGTCAAAGTGCAATGCAAAATGAGGAAGTCGAAGTGAGAAAAGATGATGAGGGCACTGGAGGTGATAGCTTACTCTTATGCTATGCCTCTTTTGAATTGATAAGGCATATAATCAAGGCCTCCAAGAAAAAGCAGAAAGAAACGGGTGTGGTGTAGGCCAGACACTTGTACAAAAATAGAGGTGGATGTAGCAGTTTACAGATAAACACTTTTTCTGATACTCCATTTTCAGTAACGCCGCCCCACCCAGAAGAAGTATGCCTACTCAGTTCCAATGGAGAAGCTGAAGACCTCCCTCTCGAAGCACGTCAAACCTTCACTGAAGAAATTTCAGACGAAGAGAGGGATATTCCGTTAGAGAAATGTTTTGAGGGTCCTCATTTGCAATCTCCCAAGTTTCATCGTGACGAATCCCTAGAAGCGGAAAGCTCGGGACAGCTTTCCCATGAGCAGGTGACAGAACATGCTGGAGGTTTCCATGAATTATATGACCCCATGGCCAAATACATGGAGCGTCTGGGTGAAGGAAATGATTGGTCATGTCTCTACCTTAAACATCAGTTTGTTTATTATTCCCTTCTCCCATTATCTGTTTCATTTTTGTCCATTGACCACCATGCAAGAACAAGAATATTAGGCAAGTTTCTTGATTGGCTTCACTGGAAATCTGACTTCACTTAGTTGGACTTATGTACAAAGTTAGGTAGAGTAGGTAGGAGAAAATAAGCTCATATATTATCGAGTATTTCCTTCATTACTGTTTTGAGTTTGTTTCCATTTTCAGTTACCGGCATAGGTTTACAGTCACCAACATGATTTGCAAGAGTGGCATGAATTCACTGGAGCAGTAGCATTAAGCAGAATGGAGGTGTCCAAGAAAAGATGGAGGTGGCCCAATGGTTTTGGCACTTGGTCTACGGGGGTTCTTTGCTACCTCGCTAGGAGGATAGCATCCCTCATGGAATCGGTTGTTAACATTCTATTTTTAACAGTTGATTCAAGGGCTTGACAGAGGTTCAGTAAGGGTTCGAGCCCCTCGAATCTCATGTGACCATCCTTCAAAAAGGAAAGTGGCAGGTGTATTGAAGCGTTGGGCATGATCCCTATTCAAGGGCTATGATTGATCCAAGGAGGATCAATAGTTCTGAACCACTTCGCGTGAGAAAACATGTACGATCAAAGTTTCTGTCCTGGAGTATGAAATGTGTTAAAGACCAGCGGTTTTTGACGATTGAGATGAAGCCTGGGGTAGATCTATGGCCTACAATAATTTCACACTCCATACTTGTGCTGGTAAAACCGCAATCTCAAGTCGCTAAAAGGGGTAGAGGTCACAAATATCAACAACCGCGATGAAGAAGAAGATAGATCTATGGCTACGGTTCATTTCACAAGGCGAACTAGCACGAATGAATATTTGATTTCTCTATTGTGAAAAAGGGCGGGGTCCATTCTCGATCGATGGCTCAGGATGTATCACGATCCAAACTGCCCACAGTGTTCAGAAGAGAAAGTTTGGCTGCAAAATGAACAGAATGTGGACATCGGATATGGAAGATTCTTTTGATCGGATGGCTAAGAAAGACTCCCAAGGTGCAGATCTCCCTTCTAGTGTGGAAATGACAATGGAGGGGGCGTTCACATGTGTAATCTACCTCGTCGTAGATTGGTCGATTCCTCTAATGCCATTCAGGATATGCATGAGGTGGAAGTCTTGTCCAGTGGCATAGTTTTTTCAGTTCACGAGTGTGGCGCAAGTTCACTTCAAAGGGAGCTATCCTGGTGAGGTGGATTTTTTGTGAGCTAGCCTACGGAAGGGAGGAAGGTAGCCGGAAAATCCACTACTCACACGAGGCAGAGCCTACACAACGTGGCGATAGTCCACTCTTTACACTGTTAGCGCCTGATGGCGACTTGTAACAACTTTTTATTCGGTAGTCTTAGCAATAGGATTGTATAAAAACGCTCCTGATAGAGGGAGAAAAGGGGTTAGTGAATTGGATTGAGAAACAATCCTAGGTTGAGGCTCCCATTTGTAAATCTTGATACCTATGTATGAATAAATTGCAGTGGAAGACTGTCATTCACAGCAGAGATTCTTGTGTTGTTGTTTTTCCTAATAAGTTCTTTCCTTCTACGTGTAAATTGTGTTTTCTTGTTTCCACTCCATTTTGTTTATTGCTTTTTGTGCCTGTAACATAGGGTATAGTGGTTTAGAATTCATACTTGCTATGCTCTGACTACTGTTCCAGGCATTAAAAATGGTTCTTCTAAAGTTACATGGAATTCATCTCGCCGATGCTCCATGTGATGGATTGTCCCTCCTTATCCTCTAAAACACCCGCTAAAATCTCATGATTGGGAAATCAACAGCTATCTTGCCTCTGTTTGCTACCTTTCGTCATTCTTTCATCTATAATCATTTCTTGCACAAGTTTTGACTCCATTTTCCCATGGTCCCTTATCCCCCAATAATCCCACCATGCACCTTCCTCAACATACTTTGCCCCATTTAGGATCCTAGCCCCCTGATTATGTTGATTGAAAATCCTTTGCGGAGTAGACTCTGGTGACACACAATACTGACAACCTTATGTGGAGCTTCTCTGGTGACGAATGAGAGATCCCTCTCTGACTGCGCAGGGCTAGAGGTGCATCCTAAAGTGGTTTTGCTGTTACCCAGAAGCAAGCCCTTCCACAACCTTTGGTTCAATTCCGGTGCTAACAAAATACATTCCCCATCATTGGGAAGGTACTTCTGCCTTATTATTTTTTAGGGGAATAGTTCTCAATTTTTCCTTTCCTACATACAATGGGCTCTTTCTTCGTTCTTTGACTAGGCTTGTAACTTTAGAAAATAATTTAGGATATTAATACCCAAATCTTAGTATCATGTAGGATGTGTCTATCCATGTATACTGACCTCCACATATTCCTTTATGAAATTTTTTTATCATCCGTTCAATCTATTCCTCTATTACTTAATTCAACGATACACCCGAAGGGTCCTTCCAATACAAATACTCATCTAAAATACAATATTTAATTTCTTAGAGTTTTAGAGATCTAGATTGCGATATATTGAAATAAATTATGCACTAAAGGTGTGATAAATAAAATACAATATCTCCATACAATATGGATTCATTAATTTTGAGCTTACTTTTATAGGTCTTTCTTGAGAATTGCTTGCATTTGTTACTTTTCGTTCTATCATCTTAGATACTAAATTTAGATCCAATGATTCACAATTTGATATGTAAAACACTTTATCAAATAATTTTCTTTATATAATCCTTGTCATTTCACCAATTTAATGGGATTGACTTTCAAGTTATACTATTGGATCTTGGAAATCCATTTCCCTCTTCTCCCTTCACTATCTAGTTGATTGAGGATTTCATGTATTGTACTGTTAGGAACATATGCAATATCATGTGAATGGAGAATATGGAGTTTGAAATATTTGCATTCCTTGGCCATTGAATAAGTTGGTTTTTCCATGAGACCATATTTTAGCTCAGCATCTCTCAAATCCTAATTGTAAAATGGTATGGGTTGCTCTTTTCCTTATTTGTTTCTTTGCAAAATATTATCTACAATAGTACTTAATGTAGAAAAATAAAACATGAGAAAAGGTTGGGTAAAATCAGGGCTAATTAAGATAGGATATTCTCCCATGGATATCTTCATTCACTGAAAGGACTCCCTTGAATCAATATTCCATTTAACATCATTATCCTTTTTTAACATGTTGATGATGCTCTTTACCATCTCTACCAAGTTTGAAATAGCTCTTAGAAAAATTTTATTTCTGATGAAAGGATGAATTTCCTTTTTAATTCTTAGAAAGTATATCAATTGTATTGCATCTACCCTCTCCATATTAATTTTTATCCCATATTTGGAAATAATGTCATCCAATAGCTTAACTTCTTATAGAGAAAAGTGTGACTTTTAAGGGTTAAGGTACAATCCATATGTCCTGCATTTTTTTGAAGGTTTGCTTCAGTTGAGCTAGGTGATCATCATCATTTTTTTAAAAACTATCATGTCATCTAAGTAGATGGAAATGAACTTGTCTCTTTCACCTATGAAGGCTATATCCATGTCCCTTTGGAAAGTTTCCCCTACATTCATCAAACTGAATTTCATATTGCTATATATAAATTCACCCTAAGGTGTTGTGAATGTTATATTTTCTATATCATCTTTGTTCATAACTACCTCGTTATAACCTAAAAACCCATCCATCATACATATTTTTCTAGACCTTACCACTTTCTGTAGAATATGGTTCATATTGGGAAGGGGATAGTTATGTTTTAAATAAAACTTTTGTGATTTCTAAAATCTACACACATTTTGGTTTTCCCATTGTTTTTCATAATAGGAACTAAATTGGCCACCCACTTTGAATATTAAAAGGAATTATGATTTTGGCATCTAACAAATTATTTTTCTCCTACTCAATAATAGGTATCAGAATGGGATTGTCTTGTGTCAACTTCTTCTTGAATGGTTTAACTCCTAGCTTTAAGGGAATCATATGTCGAATGATCAAAGTGGCATAAGTCTATAGGTCTTCATACTTCCAGGAAAAAAATCCATGTAATCCTTGAATAGTTTGAAGTATCTATGTTTAAGGTCTGTAGTCAAACGTTTATACAACTTGATATCTTTGGATATTGTTGTGTATCTATGTTGAATTCTTATACATCTTCTTTTGGCAGCATGATAGTGGGGTTAATAGGCCTAGTTCCCTTAGAATAGTAGATAGGGATTTATGTGTGTGTGTGTGTGTGTGTGTGTGTGTGTGTGTGTGTCATGTCTATGCCTAGTTCCCTTAGAATTTATTTAGTCATTTTCTATGCAAATATTCATTGATTTCTATAGATAGGGTATCAAGGAATCGAACCACCAATCTCCTACATGTAAGGAAGGTGCTCTTCCATTGAGCTAGTACACTTGAAGCCTCTAGTAGTAGTAGTTGACCTCTTTATCTTGCTATAACAAAAGAAAAAATCAGTCACTAATTAAAAATGACTATTCTGTTCATACCACCTTCATTGTTTAAAATTTTATCCATTTGGTTAGATTTCAAGGGATGTGCACATAGAATAATTCTAAAAATCTATAATAATACCATTTTTTAAAACAAAGGTTCTCACTTTCCAATTTTGTGACCATAAAAGAAAAAAATGCATTGTATATCATAATAGATATCAAACCAAAGAATTCCATTCCCCACACATAGCAGTCATATTAATGTGGAACCAATTCCTCAACAAGGAACTATTGGATAACAAAATTATGAATGCTTGGGATGAATTAATTCAATCTCTTTGATGTTCACAAATCTTGTCAAGTGTAGAGATTTCATTTTTTGTTTCCATTATAAGTGAGGAAGAAAAGCTAATTGATGACTGATTACATCATTCAACTTTGATAGAGATTTTATTTTCATTGAACCAAATGAATCAATAACATACTCAAGATGGAAAAATGAAATAGTTAACATAGTAATTAGATCATGTTACATAGCTCTACCTCTAACTAGGGTTTTTATTTTGAGCCTCCATTTTCAGCACACACTACAATTACATAAAATGTTGACTATAGAGAAATGTAATTAATCAAAAAAATGAAAAGGGATAAAAAAAATGATAGATTCCACCTAAAAATCAAAATGCACAACTAGGATGATTGCATTACCTACTGAACATCAACATCTTCATCTATGCAAGATTCAATAATAAATGGAAAACATGTGTCATAATAAATGTCCCAAAAACAATATAAACTCAGTGATTATTTTACATAAAAAGAAAAATAACTAATACGTATGCTTACATCTACCAAGTTTAGGTAAATCACTTTGTATCAACCACACCGCACTGTTCTACAACATCATCAAAAATGCAGATTGCCAAACATCTCTCTTCTTGAGTCTAGCCTTTTCCCTACAAAATATATATAGGGAAAAAGAAACAAGCCTTCAAAATACACCCCACAATTTGGTAGTAGTAGATCCCAAAGTACCAATATTTTTGTTTGATTTATAACTAATTACATAGAAAACAACTAGTTGTTTCCTGATGCATCTCTTTATCATAACATGAACAAAAATTCTTTTATTTCATTATCACATGTGCATTATTACCAGCATCGGAGTGATGAAGGAAACAAGTTCATCAAAATAGGGTAAAACTGATCATTTGAGCAATTTTAAGAGTGTTCCAAGGCATACTCCAATTTGGGCAATCACCTAAATGCATTCATTTAGTGAGGTTAATATATTTGTAAGGACCTCTATTTTTTTGGTTCCTAGTAATCCAAAAAAACTATGTTAGTTCCAATTGAGTGAAAGTATATGTTATTTAGAGGCAAATAAATCATATTTCTTTAAGCTATTGACTACATATATAATGAAAAGTTAATTTTTTTTTAAATGAGAGCTTGTATTCTTACCTTATGTAATGCTTCAACAAGGGATAAAATAATATAGTTTGAGATTTGTTTAACATATGACTCATTACATTCCTGTGATTGTCCTTTACCCATGGCCAATTTTCCATCTCAGAGCAATTTCGGCATGCCTCTTCAAACAACAATAGGTGATCAATTTTCTTGGTATAGAGAGATGGATCCCAAAAATATAACAAATAGGAATCAATGCACCTAAAAATTTTGGAAGTTGCCAACCATATTTTGATATTTAAACTTAGAAACAGATATTTAATAAGAAAAAGAACATAAACCATGACAAACCATCTCAAACAGGCATAAACCATGACAAACAATGACAAAACAATACTAGAAACAAAATAGTATCGTTGTAACTAGACAGGATATGTTTAAAGAATAATTCTCACCTCTGTAGCCAAGGAAAAACCCTGGATACATGCAGAAACACCTTCCCTTTCATCTATAGGATGAAAGGGTAGAGTCTATGTGAATAAAGTAAAAGAAAACCCTACAACACATTGTTAGAAACGAACAAAAGTAAACCTGAAACAAACCATTAGAACTAAACTAAGCATGAGCATGTACAGATTGCAAAATCAATTAACAAAACACAAAATAATATACCTATCTATCTATTCTGAAGGAGGGACACCATGCCCTAACTTTGAAGTTTCCTCTCCACAAGCTGGGAATGGGTGGAGCTGTCGCTCAACACACCAAGGGAATGGGAATGAGCAAGTGGAGGAATGGAGCAATGAGAGATGAATAGTTTGAGAGTGAAAGGGATCTCAAGGTACTCATGCGAGAATTATAACGACGGGGAAAAATGGGAGTGTTTGATGGTGACCCCCACCCCTCCTTTTATAGATTTTTTCCCCACTTAAGGATTCTAGCCCCTGGTCAGGGTTTTGGGACTTGCCTGGGGGTGTAAGCCCTTTTTCCCTATTTGGTAGCTCCTTTTGGGGGATTTAAGCCCTTTTAGGGATTTTAGCCCATTTTTGGGCCTTTTAGCCCCTTTGTGAGCCTTTGGGCTCCTTGGTGAGCTATTTTGGCTCTTTTCGGTTTTTTTAAGCCCCCTTTTAATTATTTTTTAGCCTTTGGGAGAAACGTATAGGTTAAAGATGGGTGTGGGGGTCAAATAGGTTAGTATATGGATGTTTGCAAATGGTGTAGGCTAGACGGAGCATGGTGAGAAAAGTTTTACATTAACAGATTGCCTCCTGATGTGTGAGGGTAGGAGCTCATCGTATGACCAATGGACATCATTGGATCATTAAGATAGTGGAGATACCTGTGAAGAAGTAGTGCTTCCTCGTTTGGGACATGGTGGCTTTTGGTTTTGTATTAATTTTGGTTCCCATCAATGTGTGAGATACAATGAAGATGTGACATGTATATGGATGAGCCAGGCATCCCCATGCTCGTAACAATGTAAAAATAATAATGTGATCTAGGCTCCAAAATGAGATAGCCAATCATGTACAACTGTTGTTACATAATGGTTGCCTGAATAAGAGGCTCAACAAAATACTAATCTAAAGAACTGATACATCAGACCCATGGAATTCTCATGGAATGTTATAGCCCCATAACTAATGATCTACTGGATCTGGGACGATACCTAGTTGTAGGGACTTACTGATGGAGAGTTAGAGTCTATGTGGTACAATATGTTGCATTAGTCATGAATCTATATAGAAGCAATGCTCTAGGGATTCTAAACACTATTTCCAATGCAACATGGAAATCACTAGGGACATGAACATGTCAGGGTCTCTTTATAGACTCACCAATGTACTAGAGTTAGCTGACACCGGGGGTCTTCGACAAAATACTGCAAAGAACAATACCGTGTACGAATATCAATGGTGTGATGATGCAGCTGGATTCGAGCACGTGAGACACAACCATCCTGAGAGGCACTAAGGACTCCTCTCAAGTGGTCCAAGGAAATCATCAATGAGGTTAATGGAACCAGCATACAGGGATCTCTGGGTCTATCCTCTGGAATAGATGTGTTGTCGTCAACAGAGGGAGACCTGCAACTGATCAACGTAATTGTGTTTCCTTAACCAGGAGTGCGAGGATGATAACCAAAGGTGTGAGAAAATATTGGGACTGACACACTGAATAGGTAACAGGGGCAAGGAATCACGAGGAACCAAAACTTTTTTTGTTTAAAGTATGACGGTTGGGATGAACTAGAAGCAAATGAAAATGGCTAAAGGGAGGGGGATCATAACTATTATACTGGGAATGTAACTGCAGATGGGCCATGCTTAGGGGCGGTAGACCCTTTTGGTATTTATGGAATCCAAGGAAGAATAATTGTAGAATACTCTGAAAAAAGGGGACCCAAAAAAGGGGGAATGCTGCCAAACTGTAACATGTGGGGTGGTGTCTAAAGACACCGTTATGGTACGATATCGCGGATTTTTAGTGAGACCAAGAAATTAAATGCTTGATGGTGCTTTCATTTTTAGAGAGTCTGAAAGAATGGAAAATAATCCAGTTGGGTCTCTTTTCCGTTGATAGTCTCCTATGCCCGAAAAAGGATAAAAGTGTACATAGGAGAGCTCACCCATCCTTTAGGGGATGGGAGACTTCATTACTATTGGTAGTCCAATCAGGCTTGGAAAGGTTAAACCTATACTGACTGAACGGTCATTCAAATACTTTTAGGAGAATGAATGAAACCAAGTTTGCTCAACAATCTTGTCTTGATGAGAAGGATAGAAAAGAGCTTAAAGACAACCCATGATGATATTTTTCGTAAATTTTGGTCCCAATGCATGAGAAAGCATAAAAGGATGTAGAGTGAAAAGTTCTTGGCTTGAATGTTCCAAGGTGGTCCTTTTTAAATGGTATCCTACATAGTCCATAAAAGGAGATAAACATGACGATGTAGACGCCCTTTCCTATACTTTAATGAGCGGGAAAGGAAGAAAAGGCACTCTGCAATCTTTTCATTATTTTAGGAGTCAGAAAAGAGATTAACAGAAACTATGTTATGGTCAACCAAGCCAGGGGACCTAGTGGTACCCTGTGGCAGGATAGTGAAAGGTGTTCAAAGGTGACCAAGGATGCTGCATGGATAGCGCAAGTGGCTCTTGAACATGCCAATAAATGCACTGGATGGTTAGAGGTAGAGGCATGCAAATCAAGGTGACCTCCAGTAATACGTCCAGAGAATCAGTGTATTAAACACGAGACAACAGTCTCATCAAAAGATAGAGGGTGAAAAACTGGACCCGAAGGTGTGAGGGTTATCTCCAACAGACTCTGGATGACTTAGACTAGCAGCTAATGGTGTTGCCCCTAGTGTAGTGATGCCCAAGGAAAAAATAGATGCAATGGAGGCCCCTGGGTATGGAGGTAGCTCAACCTATAATGTGTGATTCACGTGCCGGTATGCAAATTGACGTGAATTCATAAAGATGTCCCAAAGAATCAGTAGGGAGGGAAGAATTCTATAATGTTGTCTCTTGACCCAAGAGCTTTTTGCACAATGGTGGCAGCTTCCTATTCTTGCAGAGGATGATTCATATGCGAGCATGGAAAATAGGGGAGATATAGAGAGGCCTGGACCTCTAGGACAGGTATACAGACCTGATGGTATACTAGCATGGTGGTGGCTAGATCATATGTGTGACATATTGTGTGCATGTGCAGATGTGGGACTATACCTTCCGGTGGGCTACCCGTGGCGCAGGGGAAGGGATCATATCTACCTGATCACATGCAAATGATGCAACAAAGTTCTACAATCGACTCACTATTACTAGATGCAGAACGACTATAGGAGGGGGTCATTGACTTGTGGTAAAAATGATGCAAAAAATAAAAATTGCACTACACATCACTTAAAGAGGTGATTTCAAAAGAAAATTGGTTTGTACTTTGAGAGGGTCAACTGTCATTCCTTTATGAGACACGATGAACCCCAGGAAACGACCCATTGGGATGTAGAAAAAACACTTGAAAGGGTTCAAGCAGATGTTGTACTTGCGACATCGCAAGAAGTCTTGTCATAAGTTGTCTATGTGTTGTGCTTGCTTCTGTGACCAAGCAATAAGGTTGTCCAGATAAACCAACATGATGTGGATGAGTCGTAGAAGCAATATGTCAGGGCATGCTGGAAGGTGGCTCCAACATTTTTCAAACCAAAGGGAATTAATCGATATGTGAATGGGCCCAAAGGGATGGTAAAAGAGGTCTTGTACCGATATTCCTTCTGGATCTGAATTTGGTTATATCCATAAAAACCATCCATGAAGGAAAAGACCTCATGTCCGGCACATGGATCAATGATCTAGTCAATGAAGAGTGTTTAGAAATTGTCTTTGGGAAAATCCATATTCAAATCCTGTAAGTCCGTACAAACCCATATGGCACCCTATTATTTTTTCATAGGAACAAGGTTGGAAACCCAAGTGGTGTATGCGATGGGATAAATGAAACCGACTGTACGTAGTTTCTCTATTTTTGCTCTGATTACAGCAACTTTGGAAGGGTGTATGGGCCTCTGATTTTGGTGGAAAGGCACCACATTAGGCCATGTGTCGATGTGGTGCTCCAAGATTGATGGATCCAAGCCTCACATCTTAGTGTATGACCATGTGGAGATGTTCCAGAATTCTTGAAAAAGTGCTTTGTAGGAAGCGACTTCTTCAGAAGAGCAGGATGCCCCTAGCATGATTTCTTCAACAATACTAGTATTGGTTGAGATGTTGATCTTGATGGTAGGAAAGATATTGTCCATGTTCCCCTCTCCAAAGGAATCTTGTGCCTGAATGGGGTTTTTGAACTAGTCGACTTTCTCATGGATGAAATATTTGGTCTCAACTGAAAACGGGTTAGATAATGACACAGGTTCTTTGGGGCTGAAGAATGAGTTTCAGTTCATATCATCCCAAGGGTTTTCAATAGCGGTCAAAGCCTTAAGAATCTCCTTGTAATTTCTGAAACAACAATGGATAGGGACATGGGATCATTGATGGTCTTGGAAGTGAAAGGGTCGTTGGAGCTGGATATCATGTAAATGGTCATGACGCCTGAGGAAGGAGTTGGAGGGTGGATTTCCTCAATAACGGTGATCTCAGATTCAAGGGCATGATTTTGAAGGTTAGCAAGGGTTGTTCGAAACCTGGGTAAGTATTGGCAGTGGTGAGAAAAATATCCATACAATACGCAAAGGGCGCATCCATGGTTTGTCCTCAAAGACTTTTTTTTCACTGTTGGCCTACTCGGGAGAACAACTATGGGGATGTTTTATGTTGTATCCATGGCATCTAAGTGTGTGCAGAGCATGGGAATATTAGGGAATTGTTGATTTGCATGTCCCTGTATATCACACATGGTGCATGGTGGTGTCTAATGGGATTCATCTATTGCTTTCGCATTTTTCCCTAGCTTTTTTTGGGTGGGGCAGGGGAGGTGCAGATGTGTTGGTGGTTTTTGCGGGTAAGGTGGAGGACATGATTCAACCACAATGGGTTGAAAATGATTTAACATAACCTAGGGAATCATAGGTTGAGCTGGCGGGTTGAGGTACCACATGGAAATCCCCAATGTGAAGTTGGGTAAGTTTAAGGTAGCCATTATTGTCTTACTTACAATGGAAAATAGGGGAAAAAGGAAGGGAATTGTATGGACTTGGAAGGAGCCCTAGTAGTTACCTGGTGACTGTGTTTAGGGATGCACTTGTAGTTGTGGCTAGGGTTGTTTCTTTGGATGACGTTGCGGCTGCGGGTGATGTTGAAGCTGTGGTTGGGGTTTGGGTTTATCGGTGTTAGATGAGAGCATGCACAAATCCACAGTATCACTTGGTGTCAGTGGAGGTGACACGAAGGGGAAGGAAGCCATCATAGATGTGTCAGTGAACAACACAGGTCCTATGTTCAATAATGGTGGGGTGGCTATGATGTCAATGGTAGGGATAATGTTGGCTAGTGCCATTGGACTTTGTGGATCATCGTAAGTTGATCCACCATCACAATATTCCTGTCATGAGGGAACATCATAAGGCGAAACACAGTGGATGCTACGGCTCTCATGGAGTACATGTAACTTTGTCCCAAGAGAAGGTTATAGTTTAACTGTTTGTTAACCACCTCTATGTCAATTAGGACTGTCTTCAAGTGATGGGCACATGTGGAAGGATGCCTTGGGCTCTAGTGGGTTGGACATCATAAGCACGCAGTGTAGTGGTGGATGGTTGCAGGATTGGGGACCCAAGTTTCTTCCAGACCAAGGTTGACATAACATAAGTGGATGCCACCTCACCAACCATTCACCGGTGTATGACCAAATTTCGAATGGATACCGGAATTTGGAAGGAAACGGTTGATGGCATCTGGGGCTCTCCGTTGTCCAAATCAAAAGTGATTAATTTGGATTCGAAGGGGTCTACGGCACTGAGGGAAGCTAGTAGAGATTTTGGCTATGTTGGGCATGTTTTAGGTACCTCGAGAGTAGACATGGTCATACATGTTTGGGCCAAGTCATCAATGATGTTGTAGATCACTGGAGCTCTAGCCATGGCATTGTTGGCAACCCATTGTATAGGTGGACAGGGGGAAAAGGGGGTAAGTGAAGAGGTACGTTGGTTGCATTGGATGTGGATTCCGCTGATGGGTCAGTGGGTTCAATATTGGATCCATATTGATTTTTCTTGGTCTTTAAATTGACCTCTTCAGTTGTCAGGGCTAGCAGGTGGTGGACGTCTGTCTCTATAAACGGGGCCGCAACAGGGGTTGCAGGGGCAGGTGGTAGCATGGGTGCGGTTGCTACCAACCCTTGGAGTGGTATTGGTTTTTTGAGTACCATGGGTTGAGTACCTAGTGGTGCTTGGTTGACTTGAGCTCGGACTGCCGCATTGGTACTGTGCTAAAATTCATTCCAAATGGCCTGTTTAGTGCGACCCATGAAGGGCCATTCATGTGTATAATTCCGGTAGACATCACATAGTTTGTAGGTTTGATTTGTGTGTAACATAGCGTTGCATCTAGGTGGGTTTGGTTGTTGGATATTTTGAGCCGACCGATTTGCCTCGATGTTGTTGGGAGGATTTGTTTGCTAGCCTCCTCCTTGCGGTTGGTTGTTTCCCTGGTTCCTAGCTCATTCATTACTGGATTGCCCTTTTTCATTATTGAGGGCAGGTTGGTTGGGATTATTTTACTGAGAAAACACTTGTCCCAAAGGTGTTTATGGAGGTTGGAGTGGCTTGCACTAGTGGTGCATAGTAGACAAGTGGACTTGGTGCTACAAATCCGGTCATCTGTCCTGAATATTGTTGTGCTGACCAAGTTGGTGCATGATCATGATATTGTGGTGTAGGTTGTCTGTAGGAGGTTGTGGCTCCGAATTGA
The DNA here is from genome assembly GCA_001517045.1 of Pseudotsuga menziesii. Lineage (NCBI taxonomy): Eukaryota > Viridiplantae > Streptophyta > Pinopsida > Pinales > Pinaceae > Pseudotsuga > Pseudotsuga menziesii. Next base: position 266,224 of record LPNX011227419.1, read on the forward strand.
GACATCATCCTCGAATAGTCAGGAGTTTGGTTTGGGTAGGAAACACTAGGGGTGTTGCTTGAGTGTGGTGGCATCATAGGTGATGTCACCTAGTGTTGTGATTGATGGGAAATAGATCCTATGATGCCATCCATGGCCTGGGATGACCCCTGCATGTCACGATAGGAAGTGTTCACATAGGGAGCATCTAGAATAATGTTGGGCCTTCAAGATGGCCTTCTCTTCAGATTGGGGACACTCGAATGTGACGTCCTTTGATATAGTTGGTAGAAAATTTTTCAGGAACGAATAAAGGAAGATCCTGTCATCAAGCTAAATCTTGCACGAACTACAGCGTCGTCGCCACTCATGGATGTGGTCACTTATGTGGGTCGTAGTATTCTGGCGGCAAGATTGCAATATCTCCACCCCTTGGTCATATTTGACAGGGAGTTGGAAATACTACAGGAACATGAAATCCAAGGAGTTAAAATCCATCTATTTGGATTGGGGTAGCTCAATGTAACATTTGGCTGTGGCACCTGTGAGGGTGCATTGGAATAGCCTAAGTCTGATCAAGTCATCTATAATTCTATTTGATGAGCACCATAGGTGAAACATCATTAAGTGGTTTTGAGGGTGTTGGGCGTTATAATGTCTTAATTAATTCACCTAATATTTAATTATCAACTAATGTTGGTAAACTTCGAGTTGACTCAGAATATATGCGAAGGTAGAGGGGTTCCTATGGTATCATAGAAATATTTTAACAAAGAAAAGATTGAAAGATCTTTCAAAATGAAAAACTAAGTCAAACTCCTATAAATTCAGCTAGAAATATAATTAAACCAAAAAGAGTGATAGACTAGAGCAGTATCAAGCTATACTACTCTACTCTATAGACAAATACTGAAAGATAAAAACATAAACAATACTATTCTATTCTTTATGAACTATTCTACTTCTTAACAATTTCATAAACTAACTACACAATGAAGGATTATATTAGAAATCAACTATTCATGCAATTAACAAATGTACATAATGGTTCAAACTAAACTATCTAATTCCACTCTCCTTGATTGTTCTATGGATATGCATTCATTGTGATTGGAACTTGAGGAGGAGTAGTGTCAAAATGGATTTCAAAAGAAGTGAAGAAACTAAATGGAATCAAATCTAACTTAAATTCTACAAATATGTGCAAAGTAAGGAATGTCCAATCATAGGTGATAGTAAACATGACGATATATTCCATGAGCAAATGATTCTAGCTTATAACTAATTCAAATGTAAAGAAAATCTAGCTTATAGACAAGTAGCAAACCTTAATAAAAGAAGCAATTAGAAAACTTAATAAAGAAAATTTAATTATGAAGAAAGTAGAAAACTTAATAAATATGATTGAATTGTGAATCAAGTAGAAAACTTAATAAATATATCTCTTTTATTTCCTACTCTCTAAGTATATTCAGTCACCACACGGGGAAAGAAACAAGTCCTACTACTATAACCAATCTACAAAGTGATAGTGTACTTTCCTAACATTGACATATCTAAACCTAAACTTTATATACAAAAGGATAAATCAATCCAAACCAAATATATAATTACAAAGCATCACAACAATATTGAAAAAGGAAATAAAAAACCACAATAAACCAAAACACAAGGCATAACTCAAAACATAGGGTGAAAGGAAGAAAAATAGGAATAAGACTTTAATAAATACTTTAAATAGTCTAACCTAAGGCTTTAATAATAAATATAAATATTATCTAACTACCCAGTCAAAATATAATAAAAAAGCTAAAGAAACAGGCTTAAAACCGATTAAAAATGCTAAAGGCTAAATGAAGGGATGGATAAGATTCTGGAAGGTAGGTCTGATCGACAGGATAAACAGGTTGTTTGAATGACAGTCTATATACAAAAAACACTATAATTTTAAGAAATAGTTAATCGAAATGATTTCAAGATTAGTTGATTCATGCATATGATAACAAAGTGAAAAGAAACAAGAATTAAACCTACTTAATAATTAAATTCAACAGTAAAGTAACTTAGAATAGTTCATAATTATAAAGACATCATTATCTATTGCATTTTTCAACAAATTGAAATATATGTAAATGAATTTATAACAACGCAAAAGTAAATAAAATTAAACCTACTGTGAAAATATGACTTATGCTAATCTATAGTTATAAAAAGAAAGTGCTTCCTATCATAAAAAAACTGAAATGTGATTGAACTAAATCTAAAACTTAGATAAAAGCTGACAGAATAAAACCTAACTATAGCAAAACTAAACCTACAGAATCAAACTAACTACATCCCAAACATAAGGCTACAAGGAAAGCTGGAAAGTAAACTGGAAACAAAGCTATGCACGCAACCGGTTAATCAATTCTAGAAATGAATCTACACTAAAAACACAACATTATAATGTGATCTATACTACCAAAAACAATGAAATGAATGATTATAGTGATTAAGCTAGAAATGAAACTATACTAGCTACAGGAAGAAGATAAAGAAAATTCACATAAGACAAAATTATCGGTTGATGAGGGGCCCTCTCAGCAATCAGGGTGGAAACTTGCTAAATGCTTACTTGAACATGATAATATACAACATGAACATAAATTCTATTAAACTGATAAATAGTATTACAGAGTCATTTAAAACGACTGATTACATGCATAAACTGGATAACTAAGCACTCGCATGGAGGATTATATATA
>LPNX011227419.1:269287-339335 GCA_001517045.1 Pseudotsuga menziesii
AGGTCTCCTTCGCACGTGAGGTGTTGTATGGGTCCTCTTTGGCATGGCTAGTGGCATGGTGTCAAGCAGAAAAGAACGCAGGTGAGTCTTCGAGAATGAGGATCATGTTACCACATAGACACGTGGAAAATAGCAGTTTGCAGATAGCTCCATGCTTCAATCATTTGAGAATCCATCATTAACATCGCGCAGTTGGCTCAGCGGGCTGAACGGTCAGCTGGACAATGAGTTGGATATGCTCTATGCATATCTAGGGTGGATGCATTGTATGTTCGTTGGCTCCTTGAAGACTATGGTCTGCAATATCAAATTAAGTATCAAACATATATCAAATATCATCTCTTTAACTAATAAAATCATGAAATAACAAGAATGACCTTGAACTTTCATAAACCCAAAATATAGTCATACCTAGGGCTGAATAATGAGTTGCATGACAGAAAACATGCCAAAAGGTGACAAAGCATATGTCAAACATGTAAATTAACAACCAAAAATGATAACAAAGCTAGGATCAACATTTCCCCAAACCAAAGAAATGCCAGGTCCCACTGAGCGAAGGAGAAATGAATCAGGAACAAGGTTGAGCTGCATTAGCAGCTGCCTTCGACTTGGTTGACGAAATAGGGGTTTTAAATTTCAATTTTTGAGCCTATTATTTCAAAATAGCATTCCTCTCCTATTGAAACCTATGTGACAAATTGATGGCCTTATTCATCTCTTCGATGGTTTTGACCTGCATGCGGAAATCTTTATTCTCTTGCTGAAGACTTGCAATTATCTTAACATACTCTTCATTTCGGCTTACTGATTGAGACAACTCCTGAGTTAATTGATCTACCATTGGCTGATGCAGAGTAGATGGATCTACAGGTTGCTTAGAATTTTGTGGGGGACTCATCTCCCTTGATGGCAAATCAATAACAAAAGAAGGAATGTGTTTGTTAGGACTCATGTCCTGTGTAAGTGCAGGTACATTTTCATGATCGACATCCTTTAGCAATTTGGACGAAACATGGACCAACGCAAATAGAGGTGAGTCTAGATCAGTTTCATATGCTTCGGCCATACCATCTAGATGACCAGTCTGAATATTGGTCTGTACTGTGGTATGGACGTTAGGCTGAACCATGGACTGGACAAATTTTTCCTTCTGGACTCTGGTGCAAGGTCGTGATAAGGGTACAAACTTAGCAGATACAAGAATAATAGGGGTAGAATGAGTGGATGGACTCACCTCCGATGTGTCATCATCGAGATGGACAACATTGGGGGATTTCTTCTTTAAGGATGGAAATTGATTGGATTCACGATTATGAAGATGTCGAGGTTAAGAACTTTAAACACAAAGGTATCCCAAGATTGGTTCCGCTCTTTCAGATATTTAGATGGGGGTTAAGAACTTTAAACACAAAGGTATCCCAAGATTGGTTCCGCTCTTTAAGATTATCTAAGATCAATATTTTAATCAAACTATGGTGATACAGGATACCCTTAGGGTTAATGGTATTTTTATTGACCTGGCTTGACATCTTTTCTAGACTTCTAAGAAAATAGAAAGGGAAATTAAGAAACTTTTGATCAACAAAATGCACTAGCAAATGGATATGGCAGGCTTTAAATATGTTGAATTTACCTTTGCAAGTGATTATATGGATGATGAAAGTAAAAGGATTGATGTACTATGGCTTAATCCAGTTTCGATGGAAACCTTTAACTCTTGTGACATCTCAATATTCCAGTTTAAGGGAGAAGTTGTGGGATGCCCACAGAAGAAACCAATGCTTGTTCCATCGAGTGCCCTCTCTAGGAAGCTTGGTTGTGAGCACAATAGAATCCTCAATTACTGAGAAGATGAGACAGACAACCCTCACCTATTTCCATCAAAACCCATCACGAAATGTAGTGAAATTTCTTCATCATACCCTTGCAACATGTGAAGAAATGAGTTCCAACCAGTGTCAAAAAATACCTCTTGGCACTCCCGGAACTTTGGCATTTCAAATAAGTCTTGGTAGCTCTTAGGATCAAAACGATTCAGCATGGTTCAAGGAGAGACTAGGATACAGAGTTTGCAGGGAATATAGGAAGAAGGTGGCTAACATAACTCTACAGGGATAACGGTAAGTGAGAGCGATAGAGTAGAAGTTCACACAGCGTTGATTTAAAACGTGCCTCATTCAATCGACCAAATGATCACGCAAAAGGATCGACACGTTTAGGAGATCGTGCCATTATGGCATATCTTGAGATGTGTTCCATCAAGAACGCCTATTTTAATGAGTTAGGTTTGAATCAATTCAGCCATGTCCAAAGTAAAAATTTGGATAGGTTGAACATACGAATTAATACAAATTCATAACCACATTCATAACCATAATAATCTAGATTTAACAAGAGGATAGACTATTTGATAGTTTACGCATGCAAGTGGGTAAGAGGATAGGGGTGATGGAAGAGTCATGATGACTGAAAAGCTCATAAGGTAACATCAAATCCATATGGGGGTAAAATGAAATCACAAATGTACAACATCATAGGTCGAGATTATTCATAATGCCCTTGTAGATGTGACTTAAAAATCATGGTATGACTCAGCCAATTTTAACCTTTTTTCCCAAAACAAAATTAAGCTAAAATCTCGACATGCTTTTTAATCATTAGTGCTATAATATCACAATTTTTATTCAGATCATCATTTGGAATTTCATTCAGACCAAAATTCGACCCTTCATATGGTCCTGCGTATGATCCTTGATATAGATTTTTTTTCTGTAAAAGCATGCTTTATTCTGGATCGGACTGCTACTAATTATCCTGAAAACATTTTTCATTTGTCAGAGATAAATAAAATTTTATATAAATAGTTAGAAAAATAAAAAAATTAGTATAATATTCACATCATACTCTTCCTCCCCTAAACCAAAGATATGGCCCGTGTCCTCAAGCCATATAAGAAAGACTAAGTAATTTGAAATTAATTTAGTCCATAGTTTTATCATGCTGTGATCATTTTTACACAAAAAAGAAAACGACTAGTAAAATGGAAGTGCTTAGAAAGATTATGTAAATAATGATAGTATAATTGGAAAATGCCATAGGAAAAACTAGTCATCCATGCCTCATTGTAAGGATGTCTTGTCATCTTAATAATATTTTGAGTTTACCCTAGAGTTTGTGAGATTTTATATCTATGGGTCCCATCTATAGGATAATCATATCCTAGGTATTGATTGAATTAGATGGCTGGATGCAAGCCCAACTTATAGCCATTCTCTAATGATATCATAAACAATTGGCCTATCATGTATTTTTATATTCTATTATTATCATTTTCAATGAACCATGTGCATAGTAGTGCATTAACCAGATATATTTTACCCGATATTGCCCCGCTGCCAGTAGGCCTATTCAGTACCCCGATGAGTTTATCATGGTACGATGCAAGCATAGCCCTGCTGCCAATGAGCATGTCCAGTACCTCGACGGGTTTACTTGCATTTACCGAGCTTCCTTGTTTTTAGATATTACTTAGCATTGACCCGCTACCAGCATGCCAATTTAGTACCTCGATGGGTTTGCTTCATATATTGATTTTGAGTATATGGAATTCAGTTGGTACTAGAGCATGCTAATCCTACTAAACACAATTTTTAAAGCAAATATATATTTTTTAAAATTTCTTACATAAACTGGACTTAATTATAGATCTTGTCAAATGAGAATAACTTAAAGTTGTTCGTTGACCTTTCAGTCTATATTCTTCATGAAATGTCAGTAATGTTCCCCACAAGCATAAATTTCACCTAATGTTCCCCACAAGCAGAAATTTCACTTACTTTCAAGTTACCACAAAAATTCTTAAGAGGCAAGTTTTGATAATAAGTATAGGATGAACTAGTAATCCATAGGTATAGGATAAGAATCTGAAGAATATGATGAATAGAGTAGGTCTTTCAAGCAACTATTCTTATTAAATCAGAAATGTACATGTTTGAATCAAAATACCATATATAAAAGCATAACAAATCATAGAATAAGTGGTTAAGGATGATATACAAGGGATTCTTCAATTGTACTATAAACTTCAATTTTGATAGTAACCAAAAAGAAAGATATATCATGAATATTTTAAGCACTACTACTTTTCAAATAATACTTCATAGGCTTCTTATAGAGATAAAATATTTGTAATCAAATTGCAACACCACTGGTTAGATGATTTGTATTTATTTGTAATAAAACATCTATAAAATTCATAAGAAAAAGGAAAAATAGTCTTTCCGCTTTAATTTGACAAAACTGCAACAAATGATCATAGGAATGAAAATGCAGTTAATTTGTTAGAAATTACTCTTAATTATTCAGGCGAACACAAACATATTTACATATATACAAGTAATGACAAACCAAAATAACTTTAAGGATCACGACGAGGAGGAATAATTTCCTCTTCAACCAATTCCATCTCCTTTTGCTGCAAGACATTTTGTACAAAATCCTGTTTAGATATGGGTTGATGGTAAAGTTTAATTCTATGTCCATTTACTACAAAGTAAATTTGTGAATCATCATACTGATCCATTATCGAAAGATGTAACTACTTCATATGGACCCATCGAACGAGTAGTTAACTTTCCTTTAAAATTTTTGTATCTTGAGTCAAATAGCAATTCCCAATCTCCAGTATTAAATTGATTTTTTCTTTATAAATTTATCATGCCATTTCTTCTGTTGGTTCTGTATTAACATTTTACTTTGGAGTGCATCCTGTCTAATTTCATATAACTCAATAATCTTCCACACTCATTGTTTCTGTGCTTTACCCAAAATCATGCCTAATTGTGCTACCATACGAAATGTTTTAACTTGAAATTTGATAGGTAAAAGAACTTGTTTTCCATACACCAACTCATAGGGGGTATGTTTGGTAGTGTTTCTCCATGTTATCCTAGAGGCCCACAAGGCCTCTGGGAGTATATATGCCCAATCCTTATGATGTAAGTGAATGGTTTTGGTTAAGGTGGCTTATAATAATTGATTGGTTGATTCTACCTGGCCATTAGCTTGGGGATGATAAGGTGAGGATCTACAATGTCGAATTCCATACTTCGTGGTGAGTTCTTTCAGTAACTTAGAAGTGAATTGAGAGCCTTAATGTGTGACAATTTCTCTAGGCACGCGAAATGGAGTAAATATTTATTCATATATGAATTCTACTACCAATTTCGTGCCGATTTCTCTGTGGCCCTAAAAAAATCTTTAGCTTCTACCCACTTAGTAACATAGTCTATGCAAACTAGGATATACTTGTTTTTACGAGACATGGGAGAAATAGGTCCTACAAAATCCAGAGCCCATTTCTCAAAAGGCTCTATCATGACCTGAGGCTTTAAGGGAATCTAATCAGAAGACATATGTCTACCCATTCTTTGGAAACTATTACATCCTTTAACATATTTGGTAGCATCCTTCAAAATGCTTGGCCAGTGATAACCATAGTGCAACACTTTGTATGTCGTCTGCTTATAAGAAAAATGTCCTCCACATGGTCCATCATGGCATGCATGGAGGATATCTGTCATTTCATCTTCCCATATGCATCGTCTAATAATAAGATCTAGGCCGGTATGAAAGAGATCATTATCAACCCAGGAATAATTAGATATCTCAACTATAATGCAATGCTTCTAGGGTGGGGACAAGTGATTTGGTAATTTCTTAGTTGCTAAATAATTGGCAATATATGCAAACCAAGGGGTTTGAACAGATATAGAAAATAGATGTTCATCAAGAAAAGTGTCATCAATGGGTTTAGTACCATCTTCATGTTGAATACAGCAAAGGAAATATGCTACTAAATTTTCTTCACCAGGTCGTTCAATGACGGTAACGTTAAATTATTGTAATAAAAGAAGCCATCGAGTCACCCTACCATTGGTATTTGGTTTATTCATTAAAAATATGATGGCAAAGTGATCTGTATGCACACAAACTTTGTATCCTATCATGTAATGGTGAAATTTATTAATAGAATAGACTACTACCAAAATTTCTTTTTCAGTAATAGTATAATTCAGCTCGACATGGGTCAAACTGTTGCTAATAAAATAAATGGCATAAGGTGATTGGCCTTCTTTGTGGCCTAGGAATCCTCCTATGGCCGTATCAGAAGCATCCGTGGATATATAGAAAGGAAGGGACCAATCGGTACCCCTAAGTATTGGTGCCACTGATAGTTTAGCTTTTAAGACTTCGAAAGCACTTTGGCAAGATTCAGTCCATTGGAATTCTACATCCTTTGTAAGGAGCTTAAACATTGGTGCAGCTATTTTAGTGAAATTATCAATAAAGATATAATAATAGACTACATGGCCAAGAAATATTCTTACCTCTTTTTGAGTTTTTGGAGATAGAAGGCCAACAATTACTTCTATTTTCACAGGATCCACCTTGATTCCTTGGGAAGAAACATGATGCCCCAAGACTATACCTTATGTTAATAACATTTTACATTTCTCATGAATAAGGGCCAATTTTGTTTCTTGACATCGAATAAGGACCGTATCAAGGTTATCAAGGGCCTCTTGAAAGGTATTACCATAACCTGTAAAGTCATCCATGTACACATGTACACAGTCGTGTATAAGATCAACAAAAATTCCTAAAATTGCACGTTGAAAAGTGGTAGGTGCATTACATAATCCAAATGGAAAAACTCTATAGGCATATGTTCCCCAAGGGAATGTAAAATTGATCTTATCTTGATCCTCAGGTGCTATTAAAATCTGATTATATCCACTATACGCATCAAGAAAGGAAAATTATTGTTTTCCTGACAGGGTATCTAATACTTGATCAATAAAGGGCAAAGGAAAATAGTATTTAAGAGTGGCCTTATTTAACTCTCTCAAATCAACATAAATATGCCACTTCCCTATGACTTTATTCGAGACTACTACTAGAGGAGATACCCATTTACTATTATAGATAGGATAGATGAAACCAACATTGAGAAGTTTTGTAACTCCTCTTTTACTATATCTTTTAGCGCAGGATTCATCCTCCTCTAAGGCTATCTCATAGGTGGAATGGTTGGATCCATGTAGATATGGTGAATACAGGTGTCAGGGTATATACCTTTCATGTTAGTTTTTAAGGACCTTAAGCAATTGTTCTTGTTGACTCTCTGTTAACCCTGCATTTATGTGTAAAAATTTTCCAGTGCTAACTTCACAAGGTACAGTATAAGGTCCTATGTGTTCTTCAATTGCAAAGAGACATGGTGTTTCTACAAATGTTGAGAGAGCCATAATTTCTTGAAACTCATGTCCAAATATATGATCAAGTTGGGAAAAAGACTACGAAAAATCTATACAAGTTGTGGAAGAGACAAAATGGTTTAATACATTCTCAGTAGTTTTCTCCTAAAGTGCCCATGAATAGTCACTAGGAAAGGAGAGATGTTCAATGTTTTCATCCCCAAAGGGGAAATATAACCACCACAATGTTTCAGTTACAGGTTGTGTTGGGGGATATAAAATAAGTCTCTATGTAGACAACCCATTTGAAATGGTCACTTCCCCATCCCTACATCCTATACAGGCGTTAGCAGTGGCTAACCATGGTCTCCCTAAGATAATAGGATTCCATTTAGAAGGATCCTTTGATTCTATGACCATAAAATAGATGGGGTATTCCCATGAAGCTACTGATGCAATAATATCGTCCAAGACTATAGCAGGTTTTACCGTGGTACGATATGCTAGTTCTAGGATTGAAGGGGTAGGTCGGAGAAACTGTCCCAACTGTAAAAATTATAAAACTATGGTGGTCATCATATTAATGGAATATCCTAAGTCGATAAATGTATTTTCTATGGCGGTATTATTTACAATCACAATTACTACTGGGGCCCCTGGATTTGTATATTTTGCAATCCAAGATTGTTTGGTCATACACTCATACATTTCTCCTATAGGGGGTCATTTTTCTTCTTTCATGGGCGCTTAATGCATAGTTCTTTTATTAACTTGTTGTAAATTGGTATATCCTTAATGGCCTATAATAAAGGAATTTTGACACGGATATTCTTTAACTCATTCATAATGACATACTCGGGACGAACTACAAGTTTTTCTATTGCTAGTCGTTATGGAAATGGAGGAATACTTTGTTCCCGAATGGGTTCTTGTCGAGGATGGGTATGCACTGGGATCTTTGGAATATCCACATCCTACAAAATAGCATCATTCATGACTTCATTTGAATCTTCTTCATCATTCTCTTCATGAATGATGACTGATGATTTGGGTCTGTCATTTACAACTCTTCCAGATCGTAATTGTATCTCATGTACAGGTACAGTCAAAATAATGTAGGATGGAAGAGTTTGCAACTCGATGCTATTAAGAGTTTGAGTTGGCTTATTATTTAAATTAGGTATCAGTTGTGTAGGTAACAATGTAGGTTGTGGAGGGTTTTTATTTTGGAAGTGATGAGATTGTTTTGTAATAAGGGGAACTGGAGGCACAAACCCTGGTAAAAATGGATAGGTATTAGCTGATTGCTGAGGAAATAGGTGATTAGATGTAGAGATAGGTTGTGGTCAAGGGTAGGATTTTCCCCTCCACCCATGTGGCCAATACTGTTGCTGATTAAAATGAGGAGGAGGAGGATACTAAGGTGGTCACTCCTGCCAACTTGTAGTGTTCCAATGTTGAGGTGGTTGGTAAGGTTGGTAATAAGGTGGAGGCTGTGGTGACAAATTTTGATATAGTGGCACATCCCTTAGTTTCCAAGGAGGCCTCCTAGATGTTTCACCAACATCCCCACTCTTGTGTATGGCTTGTAACCCTTGTAACGATGGGAAATTGTCTATTGGATGCTCTTCCATAAAAATGTTACATACAAAGATTTTATTTAATGAGAATTCCCATTGGGGATTGTTAGTCCTGCATCTTGGATAGAAAATACTCATCATTTCTTGTTCCTCATATTTCCTTTTCTTAGCTTGTAATGCATCTAGTTGGGAACCCATTGCTCCTAAAATATTAGTTTTGAAATTTTCCAACAATTTTCCTAATTCCATCCTTGTAACTCCTTCTTAATTAGGAGTATTTCCTTTTATATTTCTATTATAAGGATCCTGAAGAGTTCTCCCGACTCCCCCCCTAATCCTAGAGTAATTTCTACATATCTCCCCAATTTGTGCAAAAGGATTATGAGAGATATCGTCGGATGCCATGAGATTAAGGCTTTCTACCAGGTCTTCTGAGATCCATTTTAGAAAGAGTGTACATACTACATCTTCTTGAAGGTTGTTATGTTTATATTTATGTAATATATAGATAAATATTTCGAGATAGTCTTCCAATATTTTGTCTTCGAGTTGATGTATCTTAAAGATATCGTTTCGAGAGTCTCTTGGTATTTTTGTAAGAAACTATTTTTCATATCTTCCCAACTCCTGATACTAGATTCTCCTAATCCCATGAACCATCTTAAGGCAGAGTCTTTAGTGTAGCCAGAAAAGTTTTAATTTATGGGCATCTTGTAGATAGTTATAAATTCTACAAAGGATGTAAAACTCGAACAAAAATGTGTTTGAATCTTCATATTTTTCCCATAGAAAGTAGGTAAGGAGGAAGGAGGGGTGTTCTTCATATTTATATCTTGTGCGGTGTCTAAAATAGGGAACTCAAAGGTAATCTCAGTTTAGTTTTCTCCTTCTCCTTCATCATTTCTAACCTCGTCATTACCTTCATTCTCTCCCCGTTGATCCATGTAGGTTTGATTCCTAAAGAGTGTCAACCTAGGAGGATCCTTTCAAGGTGATAATGGGTCATCCCAACGTTCTTTTTCGGCAGAGATCTTCCTACGATCAACTATGTTTTTATGAGATTCTATAGGAATGGTAGGTGCTATTGTAGAGGTTTCTATTTGTGAAATAATTGGATTTGTTGAGCCTCCAAATAGGGGTTGTACCAGGGAAAGATCAATGAAATCAACAAATTTAGGATCCCTTACTAGTGAGAAAGTTGTATTGCTAGGTTTCTACACTAGTGGAGGGTTAAGGGTTTCCAAAGGTTGACCCTCTTGAATTTCTTAAGAAATGGTATCCTTAGGATTTTCTACCAGGAATTATTCCTTGTTTATGGTTTCTCCTATAAAGTCTTTAGGTTTCTAAGTAGAACTACTTCCTATGTGGGTTCTTCGATACCTTTCTGCTGAGTTAGTGGTTGGGGTATTTCGTCCCCCATAAAGGCTAGTAGGGATTTTAATAAGGTTTTTAGAATTAGCTCTAACGTATCTACCCTTAGAATCTCTAGGTTTGTTCATGGAAACCTAAACTAAAGGGAAACCTATGCTACTAATAACACTACTACTGGATTTGGGGGCGCCTGTTATAACAGATGCGCAATTTGTTAACTCTCATCTTATTTCTCCCCCACCACCAGCCTATTATTAAACTTCATAAGGGAATTATACTTAATCTACCTTATTAAACAACTCCCCGGCAACGACGCCAAAAATGTTGGGTGTTATAATGTCTTAATTAATTCACCTAATATTTAATTATCGATCGATGTTGGTAAACTTCGAGTTGAAATAAATTATATCCAAAGGTAGAGGGGTTCCTAGGGATCATAGAAATATTTTAACAAAGAAAAGATCGAAAGATCTTTCAAAATGAAAAATGACTCAAACTCCTATAAATTCAACTAGAAAGATAATTAAACCAAACAAAGTGCTAGACTAGAGAAGTATCAAGCTATACTACTCTACTCTATAGACAAATACTGAAAGATAAAAATATAAACAATACTATTCTATTCTTTATGAACTATTATACTTCTTAACAATTTCAGAAACTAACTACACAAGGAAGGATTCTATTAGAAATGAACTATTCATGCAATTAACAAATGTACATAATGGTTCAAACTAAACTATCTAATTCCACTCTCCTTGATTGCTCTGTGGATATGCATTCATTGTGATTGGAACTTGAGGAGTAGTGTCAAAATGGATTTCAAAAGAAGTGAAGAAACTAAATGGAATCAAATCTAACTTAACTTCTACAAATATGTGCAAACTAAGGAATGTCCAATTACAAGTGATAGTAAACATGATGATCTATTCCATAAGTAAATGATTCTATCTTATAACCAATTCAAATGTAAAGAAAATCTAGGTTATACACAAGTAACATACCTTAATAAAATAAGCAAGTAGAAAACTTAGTAAGGAAGATTTAATTATGAAGCAAGTAGAAAAATTAACAAAGAAGATTGAATTGTGAAGCAAGTAGAAAACTTAATAAAGATAAGTCTTTTAATTCCTACTCTCTAAGTATATTCAAACACCACACAGGGAAAGAAATAGGTCCTACTACTATAACCAATCTACAAAGTGATAGTGTACTTTCCTAACATTGTCATATCTAACCCTAAAATTTATATACAAAAGGATAAATAAATCCAAACCAAAGATATAATTACAAAGCATCACAACAATATTGAAGAAATAAATCAGACACCACAATAAACCAAAACACAAGACATAACTCATAACATAGGGTGAAAGGAGAGAAAAATAGGACTAAGAATTTAATAAATACTTTAAATAGTCTAACTTAAGGCTTTAATAATAAATATAGCTATTATATAACTACCATAGTCAAAATATAATAAAAAAGTTAAAGAAACAGGCTTAAAACCAATTAAAAACACTAAAGGCTGAATGAAGGGCTGGATAACATATTGGAAGGTGGGTTTGATCGACAGGCTAAACAAGCTGTGTAAATGACAGTATATATATAGAAAACACTAGAATTTTAAGAAATAGTTAATCGAAATGATTTCAAGATCATCTGATTCATGCATATGATAATAAAGTGCAAAGAAACAAGAATTAAACCTACTTACTAATTAAATTCAACAGTAAAGTAACTTAAACTAATTCATAATTATAAAGACATCATTATCTATTGCATTTTTCAACAAATTCAAATATAACTAAATGAATTTATAACAACACAAAAGTAAATAAAACGTAACCTACAGTGAAAAGATGACTTATGCTAATCTATAGTTATAAAAAGAAACTGCTTCCTATCATAAAAAAAACTTAAATGTTATTGAACTAAATCTAAAACTTAGATAAAAGAAGATAGAATCAAACCTAACTACAACAAAACTAAATCTACATAATTAAACTAACTAAATTACAAACATAAGGCTGAAAGGAAAGCTAGAAAGTAAACTGAAAACAAATCTATGCAGACAACCGGTTAATCAATTCTAGAAATGAAGCTACACTAACAACACAACATTATAATGTGATCTATACTACCAGAAACAATGACATTAATGATTACAGTAATTAAGCTAGAAATGAAACTATACTACTTACAGGAAGGAGATAAGGAATATACACATAAGACAGAAACCGCTCGTTGATGAGGGTCCCTCTCAGTAATTAGGGTGGAAACTTGATAAATGCTTACTCAAACACGATCATATACAACATGAACATAACTTCTATTAAATTGAGAAACGATATTACATAATTCTTTAACAATGACTGATTACATGCATAAATTGGATAATTAAGCACTCACGTGGAGGATGATATATATATTGTTTACAGAGGTGATCAGGTCGACTCTTTACTGGCCAACTACTCTCTAAATTTAGTCAATCATTACTGCATTAAATTGATCATAAGCCAACGCATAATGCTTTTTCCTCCTCCTTCACACGTGAGGTATCATACGGGTCCTCTTTGCATGGATGGTGGCGTGCTGTCAAGAAGAGGAGAACGCTAACAAGTATTCTAGAATGAGGATCGTGCTACCACCCAGATGCATGGACAATAAGTAGTTTGCAGACCGTTCCATGCTTCAATCGTTTGAGCATCCATCATTAACAACGTGTGGTTGTCTTGGTGGGCTGAACGGTGAGCTGGACAGTGAGATGGATATGCTCTATGCATATCTAGGGTGGATGCATTATCTATTCATTGGCTCGTTGAAGACTATGGTATGCAATAACAAATTAAGCATCAAACATATATCAAATATCATCACTTTAACTAATAAAATCATGAAATAACAAGAATGAACCAGAAATTTCATAAACCCAAAATACAGTCGTACCTAGGGCTAAATAGTGAGCTGCATGATAGGAAACATGCCAAAAGGTGACAAAACATATGTCAAACATGTAAATTAACAACCGAAAATGATGACAAAAATGGGACCAATAGAGGGCATTACCCTTCCTTCCCTTCAAACTTTGGAATGTCTGATGGGAGTTTGGTTGGCATGGGAGGCCAATGGGCTTGATGAAAGATTGGGTCGTTGGTTAACCTACCCAAGTCAGGCAAGTTAATACGAGACATGAAAGGGAGGTTAGACCCAATGTTAGTGAAGGAGGTACCAACAATGGCGTCGGGGTTTATAGGAATGTGATGGCCATGTGTGACTAGGGGCACCTGCAACTGACCTCCCGTGATGGGGATAGTTGACATGGTCGTGGAAGGGCCACTGTCCCTGGGTACAAAAAGTGGGACAAAGGGTATGGTCGGTATAGGTGTGGGTTTGCTACTATTGGGTAGTTGACTTAAAACAATTTGCGTAGCTGTTCTAGGACCACCGATAGGGATGTTGGTGACGATTTGTGGTATGGACATGGGTCCACTGCAATCAACCCTTCGGAGAAGGGATCCAGGTTTACACCATCCATGGTGCTAGAGGGTGCAGTGTGTAAATGTGGCTCATATTGGCATGAATATGAGTGAGAGTTAGAGGCTGTATGGCCTTCTAATAGTTAAGAAGGCTGTCGAGAATGGTCTCGATGGTGTTGGTTTAATAGTCCAAACGAAGGGGACTCCCCCCTGAGGCAAGAGGAGGAACATGGTGGATCAATGGTTTCTGTCTGGTGGATCGAATAATGTAACCAAAAGTGGAGATATGGACCCTAGTTTAATTACTTCCTAGTGGCTTGCAGGTGCTCGCTTGACCACAAAGAATGGCAATACAACGCTTGGCTTTTACCTCACAAGATTTACTAGTCAATTGGAAGGGGTTATTGGCCTGTTTCGCCTGGTAATTCCTATCGTTGGCCAGCTACTTTGGGGTTCCTATGGTACTCCTCGTAATTATTTTTAGGGCATATCCGAATAACTTCCCACAATTTATGGCAATCAGGGACTTATGTCCTCAGATTGCGAATTTTGACTTAGAGTAAATTGACTGATTTTAAGAGGTTTGCTTGGCGTCATGAACTGAGTTTGGTTGGCTTAAGTGGTGTGGTTGTGTGAATTTTAAGTGTATGAGTACTATTCATTTAACATTACTTTATGCAATTATGTGGTTTAGCAGATGTTTCTGGTTTTTTAGATTGAACAATGGGCAACCTGTAATATATGGAAAAACCAGTGAAATTAAACATAACTAAAAATGCAACTATGAACTAACAACCATGTACATTTGTCCAATGAATTACCTATCCTTGTATCCCTATTAGACCAAGAAAGGGTGCTGGGCTCTCATCAAAGTGGGAACAAGACCACCCATAGATCCATAGGTCACCCTTCAAGTGCAAGGTGGGTAAACAGGGAGGACGCGAACGTCGTGAGACCCCCAACTCTGTCCACACCCTCTACCTTCCAAGTCACATATTTTTAATGGCTTAGAGCAATAACATTGATAGGTTCCTATTACTATACTTTCTCAACCCTCCATCTTATCTCAGAATACCTTGGAGGGTGATCATTGAGTAGAGGAGGAAGGGCTATGCAAGGGGGTTTATTTCCATTGATTCTTTAAAACTGAAAAAATAACTGTGCAGAAATAAAACTAAGCATTTAGGTAGATTTTTTACTTGCAAATAGATCACCACACAAACAACCGGACTAAAAAACTACTTGCAAGAAAATATAGGCTACTGGAAAGAAGCAGATGAGCCACACAGATAGGAAAAACAGAAAGAAAACAAGCAATCTGAAAGTCAGATAGTTTACAGTGTTAATACATAGCATTTAAAAATAGATCGTGCACCTATAGAAGACATGTTTTTGTAGGAAGGATTATGATCAAACTATGAGGAATTAGCTCAAATGGTTGAAAACCCAATTCCAAAACATACCCATTTACCCTTATTGGAAGACAAATTTGTGAATTGATCAATATTTTGGGAGGAAAACATGACTGAACAAAGATGAATTTTCCAGAAATTCAATTTGGTCGTTTTCAATAGTTGAACGATTTGCAAATCTGGGGATTATCAAAGGACGACCGAAAGTAACTGGTACTATGGCCGAATGAAAGAAACTAGAAAGAAATGACAATAAATAAAAGCAAAGAAAACTATTGATCAACTATTTAAAATCTATAAAAACTACTAAACTCTAGGGATCCTATGGGATCGACCCAGGACCAAACTGTAGTCAAGGAAAAACCCTGGCTACGTGCAAAAATAGCCGCCATATCATCTATAGGACGAAAGGGTAGATTCTCTATGAATAAAGTAAAAGAAATCCCTACAACACACTATTAGAAACGAACAGAAGTAACCATGCAACAAACCATTAGAACTAAACTAAGCATGAGCATGTACACATTGCAAAGAAATTAATAGAACACAAAACAATATACCTATCTATCTTTTTTTGAAGGAGGGCCACCATGCCCTAACTCTGAAGCTGCCTCTCCATAGGATGGGAATGGGTGGAGCTATGGTTCAACACACCAAGGGAATGGGAATGAGCAAGTGGAGGAATGGAGCAATGAGGGACGAATATATTGAGAGTGAAAGGGATTTCAAGATACTCATGCAGGCATTATAATGGTAGGGAAAAATAGGGGTGTTTGATGGTGACCACTGCCCCTCCTTTTATATATTTTCTCTCCACTTAGGGGTTTTGGCCTCTGGTCAGGGTTTTGGGCCCTACCTAGGGTTTTAATCCCTTTTTCCTTATTTCATAGCTCCTTTTGGGGGATATAATCCCTTTTAGGGATTTTATCCCCTTTTTAGGCCTTTTATCCCATTTATGATCCTTTTGGCTCCTTGGTGAGCTATTTTGGCTCTTTTGGGGTTTTTTAAGCCCCTTTTTAATTATTTTTGAGCCTTTGGGAGAAAATCATAAGCTAAATATGGGTCTGGGGGTCAAATGGGTTAGGAGATGGATGTCTGCAAATGGTGTAGGCTAGATTGAGCATGGTGAGAAATTTTTTACGTTAACAATATATTTCAACTTTAACACTCCTTAAGGTCCCGGTGTTAATGTTGAAAAGCATACAAAGATAATAAATAATAGTAGTAGTGAATATAATTGAATTTATGAAGAAAAAAAATAATATAACCCACTAGTAGAGTTGAAACCTTCCTTATACTAAGCAATATTTTTTTAGATCATACTCTATCTATTAAGAGGCAAGTCAGTACATGAACAAAGCGCATACCTAAGAGAGAATAAATTAAATTATTGTAATTTTAGTTAACTATAGTAGCAGTCAAGGTAACCCGATCGAAAAGGAAGGGAACCCCAATTACTAGAGCAACAAACTAAGAAATAACAGTCTATAAAATATCAGGTAATGATGACATTCCACACACAAATCGGAGCTCATTTTGTATCCCATACAAATACCATGGAATTCTTGAGCAGTATGTGAGTTGTTTTGGGCTACTAAAAGAAAACATAACCCTGTTTGAGTGGACTAAAATCTCTGCTGCACTATTTGGGTGTTTGGGTCTGCTTGAAGTGAACTGTAAGGAAACCCCAATTACTAGATAAACATACCCAAAAAAAACAGTCCATAAAATATCAGGTAACACTCATATAGTGCAACATAGATCTTAGTCCACTAAAAAGGGAAATCGTTTCTTCTTGTAGCCCTAAACAACTCACAACCTACTCAATCAAGTTCAGACATTTCACAATTTAGTCCAGGAAGCCCCAAGAAAATCACAGTTCAATTCAAGCATACCCAAGAAGGTCACAGTTCAGTCAAGAATCACCAAGAAGGTCATTGCCCATATTAAGAGGTCATATTTCAGACTTGTCAACTCTCAAAATGGTCATTCCCAGTCTGACAGTCCAACAGGAGGTAACGAGTCAACTCCGAGAATAACACACAGGTCACGACCCATCCCAAAAGGAAACACACAGCTCACGACTTATTCTAGGAAGTTGTAAAAGGTCAAGGATCAGTCCAACATCATCACATAGGTCACAACGAGGTTCTACAACACCCTAGAATTCAGATTAAGGGTCACAACCCACTTCAAATAGCAACAGCAACTAGGACAAGAAAGCATCAACCCTAGAACGATGAGAAAGAGGTGGCGCAGCTCATGAAGAACAACAGAGGAACCAAGGTGTCAAACTTGTATATTCTCTCTCAAGGTATATATTCCATAAGTGTTCCATACCAAAACAATAATTTTTATCATCACCATATAAGGAATGTCCATACCACAACAATAATGTTTATCATCACCATTTGGGATTTCCCATCAACCCTTCACTATTCTAATTTCTCAAAGCAAAGGATTCTAAAATGCTCATGAGGATGTCAATAAAATGTCCACAATTTTAGCAGCAGAAAAAAGCACATGAAATTAACATCTAAACAAAAATATCCTCTCTTGTATTTAAATTATGTTGAACAATTAGAGATATGGATAAAAAAACCTAACAAATATGAATCAATGCAACTACAACTTTAGGAAACTGCCGAGTAGGTTTTGATGGGAATCTATAGAAAGTAAGATGAATTGAAGGACTAGATAAAACAAGGACTCTACAAATTCAAATGGACAAATTATATTAAAAATGCAGAAAATAAATATGATAAGCCAAAGATAATTGCAATAATTCAAGTGAAATAAACATACCATAGCATGTAAAGAATGAACATGAACAATATCAACAGAGGTTACTACTAAGAGAACAACATATAATAATGGTGCATTATCAACCAAATGATTGACAGACCCACGATAGTCTGGAGGAATAGGAGGTGATAGAATGTTGGAAACGGGTTTGGGGCAAGTGAGTTGCGTAGTGTCATGGCAGCTACACAAGATCACACGGTACCGCGCAAGGGAAGATTGGCGCGATAAGTGGGAAAACAATATTTTTTGAATATTTTATGTATATTTTGACCAAGTTTTGTTGCAATAGGTCAGTAGCAGTTAGAAGTCAATTATTAGTGGACCCTTGATGTAAAGGCAAAAGCCTATTTATAGATCCATTTTGAGGAGTCATGAACCGATCATATGTTGTAGTGAACAATTGTATGTGATTACCTGCGCGATAGTAAGGGATAAGATCTGGTGCAATATGCTCTATGGATACTTTTCTGTCTTGACAGTGATTCTTCCTGATGCATACAGTCTCTGGTTTTGGAGAAGGATTATGTAATATGACATATTTGCGCAAGATTAATATATGATGCGATGAGTATGGCTCAATTATTTTCTATTGTTATAGATTTGTTACAATGTTGCAAATCTGTTTTGTTAGAATGACATGATATAGATGTGATTCAGTCTCTTCCTGCCATATCAATGTGATCTGTTGGTTTTAAGTTGATGTAATATATGTTTCTATAACTGTTTGATGCACTATGATGTTCCATGAATGATGCTGCGATAATTTGATACTATATGATGATTGCATAAGTTATGATCTCCCTCCGTCGGATCCCCATATCCTCCTCTCCCACTGTCGAAAACTCGGTTCTAAAAACTCCCCCTTGAATGCCTTGGGTGATACCTCATCTGCTCTGCAGACGTTGCTGGGCAAGGTAAAACCTGTCTGGGCTGGTGCTTAGGGAGATTGCGCTGCAGGGTGTCGACAGAGCCAGAACCCTTTTCGATGAAGATTTGTTGGTGGGTTTCTCCAACAAATGGTTCTGTTGCCGGGATCGAGTTGCAAATAAGAGGGGGATATGTTCCAGCATCCAAATCGATCAGAGATCGAGGGATGGTTTGATCTGAAGTTGTGGGATTTTGCTGAAGCGAAAAAACAGAATCCTAAGATGTCGACAAGCCACTGGTTGGATAGATATATCCATGGCAGTCCCCATGAATGTTTCTTTTGTGAATTCCCTATGCTCTTGCATGAATGGTTGACAAAGTTGGCTAATTAGAAGACAAACTTTCA
Source organism: Pseudotsuga menziesii (assembly GCA_001517045.1). Taxonomy (NCBI): domain Eukaryota; kingdom Viridiplantae; phylum Streptophyta; class Pinopsida; order Pinales; family Pinaceae; genus Pseudotsuga; species Pseudotsuga menziesii. The sequence continues at coordinate 288,470 of LPNX011227419.1, forward strand.
AGGAGGAGAGCCAACATCCTGGACACCGGAACTGATCTAGGCGCTGCAAGAAACCAGAAACAAGGCATCCAGGGCAATTGAGGTATGGTTGGATAGTATCTTAGAAGGATACATCATTGAGTTTGTTGTTGATACTAATAAATATTTCAGTGAAGTGGAAAGGGATTTTTTCAGTGGACCTTGTGGAAGATTCTTATTGTCGCTACAACTGTCGATTAAGCAACTAGTCTGTGAAAAGGGTATCCTAAAGATGGACCAAGAGTAGTGGAACTATGGTGTGTGGGGGATGTAGGCACTGTGACAAAAAGGGGGGAAATGCATAAGGAAGTCAGGGGTATATGGGCATGAGTTCTGGTGAGAATGTAAAGGTCGCTGAAGAAAAAAGTGGTTATACGATGGGAGGAGCAAGGTTTTGAGAAAAGAGGCAGAGGACGGGAGAAGGTCCTGTTGAAGTCGAAGTGCGGTATCGTGAAGAAAATCCACATGGGATGAAGTGACCTTTTTGTGATGACGAGAACATACAGGACCAAGCTACACCCGAAATAATGACAGGCTTGAACCCCAACAATAATGTGTCTACTGCTCCACCACAAGGAAGGAATGAACATTCTACATTGACTTCCCCGACGTGTCAGCAACATTCTAGTAATAGAGCACCAGCAGGGGGAAGAAGGTCCAGAATGGAGGGAGATGAAATGGAGTTGCCAATATTCAATGGAAATGGCACCAATGATCTAGAGCAGTATGGGTTCTTATGTGAAGCGATCTAGACTTCTCGACAAACTATCAATGATGATTTCAAGAAAATTCAGCTAGCCACTACTTTGAGGGGTCGCGCATTGGAATGGTTTATGAGATTCACATGGGTCCCTCAGGGAGGTACTGCAAAAACATTGGATGAGATCAGAACAGGGCTATTTGAGGAATTTAAGAAGCCAAACTCTGAAGCTTAGTACATCACTAAATTAAAAGCGATCAAACAATTCCCCAATGAGACGATTTGGGATTTTGATCAACGATTTAAGACATTGGTGGCTCAGGTTAGTTTTTCAGATGAGCAATGTTCAGTATAAAGAATGGTTTATCACGGCACTTATCCCGCATATCTAGAAACCATTAATGCAACAAAATATTGTGATGTAGAGCAAGGCTCTGGATACCACAATGAAATTGGAGGCATTGCCAGTAGGGGAAACCGCCATTAGAATTAATCAAATTCAAGCACAGTTGGTCAATTTAACGCTGCAATTGCAAGACACAAAAATGGATAAGGAAGATCATGATGATATTTGGTGCGCCCGTTGCCATGCAAGCGGACATACCAAGGATACCTGTCCGACATTTCAGAACTATTTTCTGTCAAGGACCCCTAACCCATTGAGTAGTGCTGGCCCACCATGGTGTCACATCTACTAGGTCTATGGGAATCGACATGAGAACTGTGATTATATGCAGAAGATGGTTACCAAGGTGGAAAGTTTGTACTGTACATTTTGTCGGTCGGTTGGACATGACGAAAAAAACTTCCATGCTTATGATTTGCTCCAAGAAAGGATGTATGATTTATACTTTACGAAAGGAGAGGACCCTCAGACAGTGTAAGCATAGCTGCAAGTAGTACAACCAGTAGCATAGATACCATATACAATATATCCAGTAGAAACCTAACCCACTGCAGCAACAAATGGCCCAACCGGATTTTCAACAAGGAGGAGTCTGAGGAGGATTCTATGGGGGGTTCATGGGTCGAGGAGGAGGATTTGACCAAATGGAGTGCCCTCATGCATATTGCACATACTATGCAGCTAGTGATCATAATGTTGAAATTCACCCTCAGTTGATTGCAAAATGGTAGGCAGGACAAATTCCTTAGTTACAGAATGCGTAGAATCATAATCAACCTACATTCCAAGTACATAACTAGCCAATAATGCAGAACCAGGTTCCATCATATACTGAGACTCAAAACTTGCCTCAGGCACAGAACCAACCGATGAATCAACCATTGAATCAGAGCCCACCTTTGAACTAGGGATCGAAAGTTGCCACTATTCAGGCCGAGCTGCGGATGAAGGATGTCGATGTTGGGATTTTTAATCACACTGGTGCAACAACTAGAGATGATGGACCATGGATACAAGTTTCTCTCATTGGTAAGAAGAAGGCCGCATTTGATATTGTGGTAGAGAAAGGTACCCCTTCTTTGATGCAAAGAACAAAATCGTGAGAAATCTGGGTAAGTTACCAATTGTTGATATGCCATTTTCTTTTGATCCAACTACAGAGGCAGGACCATCATGGTATTATGGTACCCTACGCAATTTATTTGAGAGTTTTCTATCGTTGGAGAGGGACTCAGACACCCTTGTCGAGCTTGAGGCATTATTGAACCTCCCGGATAAAACAGTGAAGGACTTCATTGTGAATTCCCTACCAAAAAGGAAGATCAACAAGGAGATAAGGATGAATGTCTAGATCAGGGATTATGAGCTTGACTTGGTCATTTTGGACCTTGGGTCAGATGTAAACATTGTGACAAAGAAAACCTAGCTATTGATGGGAAATCCAACATTGCGATGGTCACCAGTACAACTGTGTTTAGCAAACTAGGTGAAGGTTCAACCCATTGGTCATGTTTCAAATTTGGTTGTTGACATTGAAGGTATGAAAACATGTGCTGACTTAGACATGATAGAAGTTGTAGGAGATGGTGGTTCCTATCCTGCACTGCTAGGAATTGGATGGGATAATGATAGCATGGTAGTTATCAACATCAAAAAATGTGTTATGACATTTGAAAACTAAGATGTTAGGGTCATTGCTCCTATGGACACTCAGGAAGGATGATGATATATTGAACCAATAAAGGAGGAAGTTGGGAAAAGTTTGGATCATGCTTATAAAATATCTGACTATATCCAACCTACTGTCAATGGAAAACTTGGATCGCGCAATGCAAGTTTCGCATCCTCCGACTCTGACGATGCTCTAGAAAATTGGAAAAATCAGTTGCATGAGGTATCATTTAGAAAGTGCAAGTTGATTACACAGTCTCTCCAACATGTTGCGACTAATCCTGTCGAGTTTCCCATTTATGAAGGACTGCTGGGACTATCTGAGTTCTTTCAAGAATTTGAAGAGAAAGTGCTTGAACTGCAAAGGATATTGGCTCTTGATGTAGCACTAAAGGCTACTTCGGTTCGATGGTGGGCGACACACAAACATACAATCCATAATTGGGAGCAATGTCGTAGGCTGATTATGGTCCATTTTGTCTATATAGAGGTCTATCATGCTGAGAGATATGATGGATGAGATGACCCCACCAGTCATTTAAACGAGTGTCAGAGGTTATGGACATTACGGCCCAGAGATGAGTGGGTTCACACTTTTGTTCATACTATAGAAGAGATGCCAAGATCCTGGTATGTGGCAGCAAAATTGCACAGAACCATTACCACTTGGGAGGAGTTTTAAATATGCTTTGTGCAAACGTTTAGCTTCCAGGACACCAACCCCGAGGTATGCAATGCTTTGCACATTATCCTCGACGTAGTACTAAAATTCATCCCTGTTGTATACCACATTGATCCTCATGCAAATTGCTCCATCCAATCCATGATGACATGCTACAACTTGTATGGGGTACCTGAAGATGATGACGAGCTGCGGAATGTTAATAATCCAGAGTCCGAAGGAAGTCGTTATGTCGCAGCTTCCGATATACCGATGGATTCCATGAACCAGTTGCTGAGGATCCAGAAATTTAACATTGGGTTGGCAGAAAATCTGAAATTTGCTAATGTCGGAAACTATTGGGGTGAACAGATGATGACCAAAGTCACAAATATACTGCATGAATTCCAAGACCTTTCCCCAACGCAATTTTCAGAAATTAAGGGAATACTCGGTGACTTGGGGGAAATGAAGATTCCACTCAAGACATATGCAAAACCAGTACGCCAAAGGCCGTATAGACTAAACCCATGATACAAGGATCATGTGAAAGTTGAGATCGATAGGATGCTCAATGCCGGGATCATCAAACCTATAGAAGAATCAGAGTGGATAAGCCCGATGGTGGTCGAAGATAAGAATACCAATGAGATCCGCATTTGTGTCGATATGAGAAAGTTGAATGATGCATGTGTACATGATCCATTCCTGACCCCTTTCACAGAAAAAGTCCTAGAAGGTGTAGGAATCCAGGAGGTGTATTCCTTCATAGATGGCTATTAGGGATACCACCAGATCTAGATTGTGAAGGAGGATCACCATAAGACTACATTCGTCATCGAGTGGGGCTATTTCCAATATACCATCATGACTGAAGAATGCACCTACTGTACTCTCCTACGTAGTCGTCATTGTATTTAAATATTTTATTCAAAAATACCTACAGGTATATATGGATGATAGGACCGTCAATGGCTTGGTTAAAGACAATTTGGACAATCCATGATTGATGTTGGAATGATGTAGACAGCATTAGATTGCATTGAATTCAAAAAAATGTATTGTTTGTGCACCCTTTGGCATACTACTTGGGCACAACGAATGCAAATAAGGTCTGTTGGTAGATCCAACAAATATTGCGTTGATCCTCAGTTTACCACCGTCAATGAATGTAAATATGCTCCGAGCAACAATGGGACATACAGGATACTATCGCAATTTTATCATGGGATACGCTGCAATTACCACTCCCATGGAAAAGCTATTAAAAGATGTTGCGTTTGAATGGACTCCATAATTTCAAGGAAGATTCGACACCCTGAAGGCCAAGATGTTCTTTGCACCAATACTAGTTTTTCCTGATTGGAATAAAGAATTCGATGTGCATGTCGATGCCTCCTCTACTACGCTGGGGGTTTTTCTTATGTAGCCATTCGAAGGAGACTTGGATCATCCAATAGAATATTCCAGTAGAAAGTTATCATTTTTTGAACAAAATTATACCATGACTGAAAGGAAACGCTTGGTGATGGTTTATGCTCTGCAAAAGTTCAGCCACTACTTCTTGGGAGGACATTTCAAGATGTTCACTAATCACTCTGCTTTGCAATACCTAGTCAATAAGCTTGTGTTGGGGGGAAGAATTTGTAGGTGGCTTCTTTTGTTCCAAGAGTTTGATTTTGAAATAGTGGTAAATCCAGGATGGTTGAATGCTAGCCTGGATCATCTATCACGTGTTGAGAATGGTGAAGAACCAACCAATATTGATGATGGCTTGCTAGATGCACAATTGTTCCAAATTGAAGTCACAGATGATCACTATGCCCCAATTGTTCAGTTTTTGTCTACTAGCGTCACCCCAACAGACATGTTGATTAGCCAAAAGAAGTACTTGGTTGTAAAATCCTCCAATTTTCATCTAATTGCTAGACAACTATATAAACTTGGAAAATTTGAAATATTGTGATAGGGCGTCTTACCGCATGAGTAGGGTCCCATTCTAGAAGAAGCGCATGCAAGAATCGCGGGAGGTCACTATGGAGGCCACGCTACTGTACGAAAAGTATTGTGTGCTAGGCTATGGTGGCCCATGTTGCATAATTATTCCATAGAATATGCAAGTAGTTATGATGTCTTCCAAATGGTTGGTAAACCATCGCGGTGGGATGATATGCTTCTAGTGCCACATGTGACTCTGCAACCGTTTGATAAATGGGTTGTTTACTTTGTGGGTCCTATCAATATTCCAGGTAAGTGCACTGGCGTCTTCTATATAATCACTACAACTAACTACCTAACTCAGTGGGTGGAGACTGCACCAGTCATTGATTGTACCGCTATGATGGAAGCCCGGTTTATTTTTGAGAACATTGTGACACGATTTGGGTGTCCTAGAATCCTGATGAGTGACTAGGGAATTCACTTTTTCAACCAGACAATTAAAGTGCTAACTAAAGAGCTCTAGATACAACATAAGAAGAGTACACCCTACCATTCACAGGAAATGGTACCGTTGAAGCCTTCAACAAAATTTTGGAGACAATGTTGAGTAAGGTATGTAAAATTAACTGCGATGATTGGGATTTAAAAATTCCTGTAGTTCTATGGTCCTATCACACTACTTGCAAATGGCTAACAGGTCAGACACCATTTAAGTTGGCTTATCGACAAGAGGCAGTCATGCCTATGGAGTATATTGTTCCCAACTTGCGCATTGTCGCAGCGATGGGTATGGATGATGCAGTGGCATTAGAGGAATGTGCTCCATAGTTAATTCATCTTGAAGAATATTGTTTCATCATAGCCTTCCACCAACAGGTTGTGAAGGATCGACTGAAGGCATGGCATGATTGCCATATTAAGCATAAACAATTTGCGACAGGAGATTTGGTGCTCTTATATGACAATACGTTTATCAAGCATTCGGGTAAGCTACAAACGCAATGGTTAGGTCCCTATATTATTTAGTCCCTTACATTTGGAAATGCAGTTCATTTACAACAGTTAGATGGTGCAATGTTGTCGAAACTCATCAACGGGAGTCGCTTAAAGCCCTATAGAATGGGGTCGACGATGTGTTTTGATGTAATTGTAACTTTGAAATGTATTTACTTGTATATCTTATGTATTGCACCCTGATGTTTATTGTATGTAATGTATTTGAGTCATGTCATGCCCTGATGTTCCTATCGAGAGTTTCTATAATGTGAACAAGTCATGTCAAGTCATTATGGGTAACCCTCCTATTGATCAAGGGTTAAAGTCCCTGCAGTTGTGGGGACCTAGGGTTATTAGACTATCCTAGAGAAGTTGACCTTAGGTGAGTTATTGTAAGTTGGTGCAATAGTCCCCGCCATTGTGTTAAGGATAACCCTCTTTGTTGATCGGAGGGAAAAATTCCCCACAAGTTGTGGGGCACTAGGGTTATTAGACTCTCCTAGAAATGTCATCTCTAGTAAGTAATTGTTAAGTGAGGCTGACATGTTGGAGAGGAAATTAAGTGAACGAAAGAATATAAATAGAGAGTGAGCCTCTCTATTTATCACACAAAAACTCACTCATTGGGGTGCATGAGTGAGAGAGAGAATTTGTTGGGACAAGAGAGAGACTACTGCTATTGGGAGATCATCTTTATGTTTTTAGGTTTTACTTTTGGTGTTGATTCTATCTCTGAGGAATTTGTGGGGTTTTCTCCTTTATGGTTTCCCTGAGGAAAATATTTGTGTCCCTTGTCTCTTGTGTTTATTGTTGTGCATGTTATTCTCTCAGTTAAATATCCTAAGATCATAATGCTAGCTTGAATGATAAAAATCTAACATGGTATCAGAGCTAACCTGAGAAGAAGACATTGTGTAGCTACAGAATCTAAGGCTTCTAAATTTTTGGGTCTCTCTCCACAATCCATTAGCAAAAGTATGCTAGGTTGACTCTCCATTGAAGGGCGCATATTTCTTGTTCGGGTACACAGGGTACTCCCAAAATACCAAACACCTTCAGCAACCGCTTCACACAAATAGATCACAGATCAACACAACGATGTTTGTCACATGGTTAAAACCCTCAAGAGGGAAACAGTCCATGGCCCCATCCAAATAGATACTTGGAGAAATTTATTATGCAAAAGAAAAAAAATTACATGAGCTTCTCATAATCAATCAACTAGCCAAGGACCCTCTATGCTCTTTAAATAGAGATCATAAACCAATCGGTTGTTAAGCCATGGATCAATGGTATATATGATCTAAAATAAGTTGAACCATCAGATCACTCTATGTCTAGAACATATCGTGACCGTCGGATTAGAATATTTAAAAATGCATACTAAAGAAACACACTTTTACCTAACAGATATATTACACAAGTTGATCTTAACTAACTCCTAAGTGTCTAAATATCCTAACATCCCCCTTAAGAACAATTTGGGATAGGATTGAAGGATTTACAAAAGTGACACTATTAGGAGAAGGAAGGAGACATTAGAGCCTATCCCCCCTTAAGGACACATTCCTAAACTCATAACATAGACCAAAGTTTAGAAAACTTCACTTCTATAAGAGACTTCGTGAATATGTCTGCAACTTGATCATCTTTAGGGAAATACAGAATTTCAATAACACTATCATGAACAAGATTTTTGATGATGTGCATGTGTATCTCAATGTGTTTGCTGTGCTGATGTAGAACTGGATCTTTGGAAAGCTTGATGAAACTTTGATTGTCGTGCCAAAGTGGAGTAGGCTGCTGCTGCTCGAATCCGAACTCTAAAAGGATCTGTCGAAGCCATAAAGATTCCTTAATGGCATTAAATGTGGCTTGATATTCTACTTCTGCTAAAGAAAGAGAAAGAGCTTGATGTTTCTTACAATCCCAAGTGACAGGTCCAGATCCCAGACTGAAAACATAACCTGCATTAGGCTTTTGATCATCAGGATCGTCGGCCCAATATAAATCCATGAAACCAACCAATAAAGGTTTCCCCCCTATACTATAATGAATCCCAAACTGAATTGTACCTTGAATATATCGAAGTATTATTTTTGCTGCTTTCCAGTGACTTTCATGAGGAGTTTGCATATAACAGGAAACACGACCAACGACAAAGGAAAGGTTAGGATGGGAATGAGTCAAGTATAAAAGACTACCAACAAGCTGACAATACAAGGTGGCATCTACTTCAGGGGAAGTACAAGTGGCAGAAAGTTTGACTCCAGACTGGAAGGAAGAAGGGGATGGTTTACAATCTTCCATGTGGAAGTGACGAATAAGGTCACAAGCATACTTAGACTGGAAAATAAAGATTCCTTCTTTGGTTTGCAAGACTTGGAGACAAAGAAAATAATGCAAATGTCCTAAGTCTGACAATTCAAAATTTTGCTTAAAACTAGATTTCACATGGGTTATAAGTTTAGGGTCACTACCAGTAAGGATAAAATCATCAACATAAAGAACAAGTATGATGAGATGGTTTCCTACTTTCTTGGTATAGACATTGGGGTCAGAATAGCATCTAGAAAAACCAGTGTCAAGTAGAAAGCTATCCATTTTGGCGTACGAAGCTCTAGGAGCTTGCTTAAGGCCATATAAAGATTTCTTAAGGAGACAAATAAGGCTAGAGTTATTCTGAACATATCCAAGGGGTTGTTCCATGTAAATTTCCTTATGGAAATCACCATGTAAGAAGGCAGACTTGACATCCATTTGATGGAATTCCTAGTTATGTAAGGCTGCAAGGGAAAGAACAAGGCAGATGGAGTTCATTTTTGCTACAGGGGAAAAGGTTTCATTGTAGTCAATCCCTTCAAATTGGGAAAAACCTTTGGCAACTAACCTTGCCTTAAGTCTTTCAACACTTACATCTGATACATACTTATTTCTGTAGACCCATTTACATCTGACAAGTTTTCTTCCTTTTGGAAGAGGAACAAGATCCCAAGTATCATTCGCCATTAAGGATCGATATTCTTCATCCATAGCTGCATCCCAATCTAGATTTCCTGAAGCTTCTGCAAAAGTTTATGGATCATGATTATTAGAAACTTTATCCAAAAGAGAAGAGGCTCACTGAAATTGAGAACATGTTCGACGTTGATCTCTAGGATCATTGGCAAGATCACCAGCTGCTTCACATGTTGAACGGACCCATCGAGGAGGCATTAGTGCTAGTGCAATTGGAGGAACATGAGTAGACGGAGGTGGATTTTCATCCTCATTGTCATCATAAAAAATTGGAGTTGGAAACCTGTCAAGGGAGTTGTAAGAAGAAGAAGAAGAAGGCACAATTTCCGAATCAGGCTCACAGGCCAAAGATGGCATGCCCGCCAAGTTAGGCTCACGGGCCAAGTGATTTTCATCAAATTTAACATCTCTTATAATGATTATATCATGTGAATGGGGATGAAGAATTCTATAACCTTTTACATCTTCTGAATATCCAACAAATATGCACTTTTCACTTTTAGGCTCCAATGCTTTCCGTTTTTCATCCAGAATGTGAGCCCATGCTTCACAACCAAACACATGAAAGTGACTTACATCTGGTTTAATTTTACTCCATGCTTCTTTCGGTGTTATAACTTGTAAAAATTTAGTGGGTGTGCGATTAACTATGTAATTTGCATAATTTATGGCCTCAGCCCAATATTGAAGACTTACTCCCTTAGATTGGATCATACAATTAGCCATTTCTTTTAAAGTGCGGTTCTTCTGTTCAGCTACACCATTTTGTTGTGGTGTATATGGAACAATGTGTTGTTGTTGGATTCCTTGTTCAGTGCAGAAAGTAATGAACTTGTTGTTAACATATTCTCCTCCATTGTCAGATATTAACTTAATAATTTGATGACCAAATTATTTTTCAACAAGGGCCTTGTAGGCCAAGAACATGTTAAATACTTCGCTCTTATGTTTTAGGAAGTAAACCCAAGTGCACCTGGAGTAGTTATCAATGAAAGTTAAAAAATATTTGAAACCAGAAAATGATGCAGATGGAAGAGGACCACACAAGTCACTATGCACAATCTTCAAAGGAACCGAGGCACGCCAAGAGGCACGTTTGTTAAAACTTTCCTGATGATGTTTTTCGAGTACACAACCGGAACAAACACCATCCTTGCAAGATACCATCGGAAGACCAGTCACCATATTGTCTTTACATAGTTGTTGCAATGAGCGATAATTTAAGGGACCAAATTTCTCATGCCAAAGTTTGCTCAAGTTATCACTATGAGCAACAAAAACTGAAGGAAAAGGTGATGACCCAAAGCTGTTAAATTTGTACAACCTGGTAATATCATCAACAGTTTCAGTAGCAAGAACATTTTGAGGATTTTTAAAATCCTTGATTACAAATTGGTGAGGTGTAAATGTCACAGTTTTACCTTCACTTGAATGAGTAATTTGATAGACTGATACAAAATTACAGAAAATTTTTGGAATACATAGTACATCACTGAAATGACCATTTTCTACTAGAATTGTTCCAAATCCTACAACACTTAGAGATCTATCATCACCAACAAATATTTGTTTAGCGTTACATTCATGCATAGTATAAAAGATGGCTTGATCCTTAGCCATATGATAAGATGCTCCAGAATCAATGAGCCATTAATTTGAAGTAGAATAAGAAGATGCAGTATAAGAGTAACCAGAAGCACAAAGTGCATGTCCATGAGAGTTAGATTCTGAAGATGGATCTAGGCTGATGTGGTGCTTCTTCATTGTTGCTTCCAAGGCTGCCATCTTGTTAAAACACTTAGATTCATCATGATTATCTTTCCCACAAAAATTGCAATGACACTCAGTCTTCTTTCCTTTTGGATTGGATCCTTTGTCATGTTTTAAAGAAGGAGCTGACTGAGAGGGTTTGGGACCCTTGTTATTTGGCTTAATATTGCGAGAATTTTTTTTCTTGGGAGGCTTAGACTTTTGTTTTTGTTGGGACAATAAGGCTTTCCCAGATGTATCTGCATGGTTAATTTTTCTAAGATGAATGAGCTTATCTTGCTCTCTAATTAAGGAATCACAAAAGGATTCAAGACTAGGCTCTTGATAGATAGCTGTAGTCAAGAATTCTTTCATGGAAAAGAATTTAGATACAAAAACAGAATATGCAGGTCCAAGTTTGGAAAGAATATGAGAAATACATTGTTTGTCTTCTTTATTAATCTTACATTCTACACATAAGAGTCTAAGAGTTTTATACTTAGATAAATAGTCTTGAATGCATGAAAAATCATTTGGATTCAAGGAAAGCAACTCATTCTCAAGTTTATGACCCCAAATTTCATTATGTTTACCAAACACAGATTCCAACTTTTCCCAAGATTTATCAAATTCATCAATTCCAGATATGTGGAATCGCAAACTAGTAGAGATTGAAATCCCAATCAATCCTCAAGCTTCATCACATCTATTTTCCCATTTAATTTTATTATTATCATCAATGGGTTCTATTTCTTTCCCTGAGGTTATCCTGAAAAGTCCCCTACTTCATAGAACATCCTCCATATGAGATTTCCATGAGAAATAGTTAGAACTTGTAAGTATAATATCACAAGGGGCAGACATACTATTAAATAATGGCTAAAAAAATAGAAACTAACTATCTGGTTGCAAAGAGATCAAAAAAATATGCAGTTTTAAAAAAAACAGCACTGAAAACTGATTCTGGATGATGAAGTTATGCTTGATCAAAGAAAATGTTGAAAATGTCCCCAATAGTGATGTGACAGATATTAACTTGACCAACTAAAAAAAATGAAGCCCCCTTTTCCCAAGATCAACCTTTGAAAATCACTTTACAATAAAGTTGCTTTGAAGTGAATCATTTTTGTCAAATAAGTGAGGTTCACTTTTACAATAATGTTACTTTTAAATAGTGCAACAATAAATTAAAAGACTTAAGTGACTCACTTTTTATTTTATTTTAATTATGTGAGATGCACTTTTACAATAAAGTAACTTGAAAATAGAAATTGCATGCACTAAAAAGTAGCTTAATAAGACTTGAACTCAAGACATATTAAGGAATAAAGCAACTTTGGACCAAGTGGCCTAAGTTTAAAAGCTATGTAAAACAATGGAAAGAGGAAGGGGGATTTTTTTTTTTTTTAACTCTTCTCTCTCGTTCTCCATGCTTGCCTTTTTTTTCTGCAAAACACAAAAAAAAACGAAAAACAAAAAACAAAAAAACTTGTTCCACACAATGGGATTAGATATTGGTTAGCTTACCCGAAAAGTCTACGTTTTCAAGTTTTCTCGTTGTTTCTGATTTGCCATGATCGCACAAGGTGCATGGCAAAGAGCATACGTAGCCCAGAAGACAAGAAAAAAACTTTCCCTTACTATTTCTGATTCGCCACGATTGCGCAAGGTGCATGGAAAAGAACATACGCAGTCAGGGAAGGCAACAATCCAAGACTTTAAAAAAAAATCTAATAATAAAACTGATAAGATATGAGATATTTAAAAAAAACAAATCCATCATTGTAACATTATACTTTCAAATTTGCCGAAATTGGTGTTTCTGGAACAAATGGAAATGGTTTTCAGTGAAACAAAAACTATTTCCCAATAGAAACGGCCTCCAGACGTAATGTGACAGCTCCCATAGGCCAAAAATGCACAGAAAATCTAGAACTAGAAACCCTTTCAAAGTTTCGGCAACACCAGTTCCATATCTTTATCAAAACCAAAAGCGGCTCTTCATAAAAGATCTGATACCATGTTCGAGTACACAGGGTACTCCCAAAATACTGAACACCTTCAGCAACCACTTCACACAAATAGATCATAGATCAACACACTGATGTTTGTCACATGGTTAAAACCCTCGAGAGGGAAATAGTCCATGGCCCCAGCCAAATAGCTACTTGGAGAAATTTATTATGCAAAAGAAAAAGAATTACATGAGATTCTCATAATCAATAAACTAGCCAAGGAGCCTCTATCCTCTTTAAATAGATATCATAGACCAATCGGGTGTTAAGCCACAGATCAATGGTAGGTATGATCTATGAGAGGTTGAACCGTCGGATCACTCTATGTCTAGAACATATCGTGACCGTCGGATTAGAATATTTATAAATGCATACTAATGCATACTAAAGAAACACACCTTTACCTAATGGATATATTACACAAATTGATCTTAACTAACTCCTAAGTGTCTAAATGTCCTAACATTTCTATCGAAGAAGAATTCAATTCCGGGCATTTTCAGTTTTTGGTGGGGGGAATTAGGGCTTCTTACAGAAGAGGAATTTTTGAGTGAGCCTGACATAGGATTTATATCCTTATCAAAATTGAATTTTTATACTTGAGTCAATATTTTTGGTTGGGTGAAACTTCACGAAAGTCAAACCCTAGTTTGACCCCGAGCCGAAAAAACCCTAAAATACTAAAAGCGATAAGTTTTGGTACATTTGCTATATCTCAGGATTGAAGAAGGATCAAGAGCTGAAAATTTCATGGCCAAATATAAAATCCTTATTTACACTGTATCCAAAATTAAGCCTCATATTCGCTATATTCTAGGAGATATGGTCCCTCCAAGTTAGGGTTCCAGCCTCTTCCAGGATTCATTCCTGAAAAAGACAGCTGGGGATAATTGTTTTATATCAGGAAACAAAGGTCCACATGAAATTTATGACCCTATTCCAGAAATGGAATGGACTATACTTTTGGTGGTCCAATTTTTAGACCCAGAAGATAAAACAATGACACATGGAAGTACGTACAACTTCGCTATGCTGAACATTCCTGAAACAAGGCACCTTGGGAAAACGCTCATAAGTCCCAGTTGGTGAAACTAATTCTGATGAAACCTATGGTGTTGGAATAGGGATAGGAGAAGCTACCACAGTATGAAGTTTTAGACACAAAAAAAATGTAATTTCAGAGATACAGTAGAAACATTATCAGTCATTTTTGCAAAAGAAATTGGAAAGCTAGGGCTTGCTGTTCCAGGAGTTTCCCTCCACTGTTTTCAGAAAATGAGTACATTGGACAGCTCACCTTGAAGATGTATATATTTTTATCCAATCAGATCTGAAATATTCTAAGTTTTTAAAATTAGGGTTTCTTTAACAAACCTTAGATCAGCCAGCTCTGGAACTAACACGAACACCTCAAATCAATAAGATCTCATCTTTTGTTGTTTTCATTTGAGGTTCTCATTTCAAAGTGATATATCACATCAGCTTGATGAAAAGCTTGGTGAAGTTTACAAATTCCAAGCATGTAAGTATATGATCTCTCTAAAGAAAATGAATTGGACACCTACATGAGTTGAGAGGTTCCAGAGAGAGAGAGAGATGAGCCTAAAATCCTTAGACAAGAAGAACTTGGTCAAGGCCAAGAAGATCATTGCTGATTAAATCACAGATCACCTTGTACCACAAGTGTCTTCCCTAAATACACTGAAGATGTTTGATTCCTTAAACAAGCTATTTGAAGGGAAGAACATAAATCAGAATATGACTTTGAGAAAACAGTTGAAGAATATGAAGATCTAGAATGCAAAGACCATACAGTCATACTTTACGAGGGTCTCTCAAATCAAAGAACAACTTGTAGCAGTAGAATAAGAAGTGGAAAATGTAGAAGTGGTGATAGCCACCTTGAATGGCCTCCTAGGATCATGGGATTCATTCATGTGAGGAATGTGTGCCAGAAGGAAGTGATTACTTTCAGCAGACTCTGGGAAGAAGAAGAAGCTCGACTCATAATAAGAGAAGAGAATATGGGAGCAACTAAAGATCAAGCTCTTACCATCCAAAGAAGATCCCTCAAGCAATGAGGAATATGAAGAACTCAACTCTTGCAGAACCTCTTATCCATCTTAGCATTTGGATAAGAAATGGTGCTATTATGAATGAAGAAGATGATGAAGACGAAGGCTCAAGAAGGAGTCTACCCAAGAAACAAATAAAGATAACTATTCAATTGTCATTTCATGATATTGTTTTTGTTATGCATTCATTTATATTCAGTTGATGTATTATGCATGATAGAATGCTTGCATTAATGACAGTATACTACCAATATGCATGTAATGGGTAAGTAGCTCATGGTTCTATACAACTCTCCATTGCTACTTATCTAGAATGAAACCTCTTTGTTCACATATTGGATTAGTGCACAATCTCAATGTTGTCCTGGTAGAGATGGAAGGCATCTAAAAAGTTTTCGTGAGATATGGATGAATGTTGTATTGGATAAAATAGTTGCATGATCATATATTTATGCATAAGAGTTTGCCATTATGAATATTCCTTATGAAATGTTTCTAATCATACAAATGAATTTGACTTGTAGGAAATATCGCATACATAATCACCTACAAACAAAAAAGGATGAGACTTGTTCCGAAGAACAAGTGACGACAGTTCAAAATGAAGAATAATATGACAAATGTAGTGACATCATCGATGCAGAACCTTCCAGCTAGGAAGAAGTAACTAAGAAGAAAGGGAATACCAGTTCAAGAAGAATGATGTCTAGGATGCAGTATCGATACATGAAGGGAAGTTCGTAGTTCCATCATGTAGTAGATGGAAACATTGTGGGATACAAGGCAAGATTCGTAGCACAAGGCTTCTCACGAAAAGAAGGCATAGACTACGAAGAGACATTTGCAGCTACTAGAAGTGAAGTCACATGACAGGTAGAATCATGTGTGCAAATTAAAGAAGGCCTTGTACAAGCACAAAAGACACCAATGGGATGATACATACATGAGGAGCTTGATGAAGATCTTAACCTTTTCTACAAGGTTGAAGATGAAAGCTTATAGTGGATGACAAGCTCACAGATGGGTGTAAGAACGCTTTCAAAGATAGAGGATCTTGGTATCTAGTTACCCTATATGGATACATAGAATATTAATAGCAGAGGAAGCTACTTCTCACTTCAGTATAGAATGTTTTAGTGCATAGAGTACGGAAGATAGAGGGAGTATGATGCTTAAGAGGGAGTGACTGTATAATATCCTGAGGTTCGGCATGGTACAACAGGATGGATAGATTATTGATGACTCTAGGCTTTACTGAGAGTAAAGTGGATTCCAACCTTTGCTTCAAGGTTGAAGGAGGAAGACCAGTAATTCTCTTGTTATGTGTCAATGCACTATTTTCTAGACATGGAGGTGTGACAGAATGCGGATGGAATCTTCCTCAAACAACGGAAGTATGCAGTAGAGATCCTGAAGAGGTTTAGGATGATGGAATGCAAGGCCATGACCACACCTATTCCATCGAACATGAAGATATTGAGTGATGCTTCATCAGATACAGTTGATGCTATGATGTATCGTCATATGATTGGGTCCTTGATGTACCTGACGATTACGAGACCCGATATTTGCTTTGCTGTGAACACCTTGAGCCAGTTCATGAAAGATCCGAGACATGTTCACTTGATTACTGCAAAGCATATTATGAGGTACCTAAAGGGTACAGTTGATTATGGGCTGAAGTATGAGGTGAATCCGAAGATTAACCTGGAGGATTATGTTGATTCAGATTGGGAAAGCAGTGCCATCGATAGGAAGAGCACTTTAGGGTGTTGCTTCAGTATGGGATCAGGTGTGATCTCTTGGTTTAGAAGGAAGAAATCATGTGTGGCACTGAGTACAGCTGAAGTATAGTATGTCGCAGCTTGTTCAGCTAGTTGTGAGGTAGTATGGCTGCGGAAGCTATTTTCTGATTTATTTGATCTCCAGTTGGATGCTACTTGTATACATTGTGACAACAAGAGCTGTGTGAAGTTGTTGGAGAACCCAGTGTTCCATGACAAGTTGAAGCATATCGAGATCAAGTATCACTATATCAGGGATATAGTGCAGAGAGGAGCAATGAAGCTCCAGTATATTGCGATGGATGAATAGATAGCTGATGTGATGATGAAACCATTAGCTAGAGTGAAGTTTGAGTACTTCAGGGAGAAGCTTGGTGTTCTCCAGATCGAGGTCCCCTCCAAAGGGAAGTGATGAGTCAGTGAGCCATTCTAACATGGTGAGAGGATTGGTTCCTTCCATGGTAAGATGTAAGGGCTGGTCCATTTTGTCATGATGAGAGGATTGGTTCCTCGCATGTCATATATGAGTGCTAAGCCATTCTGATGTGACTATAGGATTGGTTCCTACATGATCAGATATAAGAACTGAATTCCATTCTTGGAATGGAGGCAGCTAGTCAGTTACCAGGAACACTTAGTCTGGGACTGAGGGCCATTCTGATGTGACTATAGGATTGGTTCCTACATGATCATATGTAAGTGCAAAGCCATTTTGAGGCGATTGTAGGATTGGTTGCTACATGATCAGATGTAAGTGCAGAGCCATTCTGAGGTGATTGTAGGATTGGTTCCTACATGATCAGATGTAAGTGTGGAGCCATTCTGAGGAGATTGTAGGATTAGTTCCTACATGATTAGATATAAGTGCAAATCCCTTTTGACATGTAGGTAGGATTGGTTCCTCTCATGGTCGAATGTAAGTGATGGGCCTTTCTGACATTGGTTGTCAGGTGTGAGTGTTGGGCCTTTCTGACAGGGTTGTGGGATGTGTTTCCACATGGTCAGATGTGAGTGTTAGGCATTCCTTTTTGATGTAATTATAGGATTGGTTCCTACATGATCAGATATAAGTGTTGGGAGGGCCATTCTGACTTAGGGTCAGATATAAGTGTTGGAAAAGGCCTACATGGAGATTAGTCCTACAACCAACATGAAAAAGGGTTGGCTCTATATAACTTCCTATAACAAGAAGAATCAAGAGATAGCACGTAGGATGGTGATCTAGTATAGATGTTGTAGAACCAAAGATGATACAGATGGAGTGCTGATCCAAATCCAGTGATGATGAACCAGATCCAGTGATGATCCAGATCCAGTGATGATGATCGAGATCGAGTGATGATCTAGATCCAGATGAAGATGACTTCAAGATGACAAGGACTCGATGATGATCCAGATGATACAAAGAATAAGACTTGTGTTGCTAAATTGTGTTGAGGGAATACCTTCCTAGTTAAGAGTGAGTGTTGATGTAATTGTAACTTGGGAATGTATTCAATTGTATATCTTATGTATTGTACCCCGATGTTTATTCTGGGAAGTGTCTGTAATGTATTTGAGTCATGTCATGCCCCAATGTTCCTATCGGGATTTTCTATAATGTGAAAAAGTCATGTCAAGTCGTTATGGGTAACCCTCCTATTGATCAAGGGTTAAAGTCCTCGTAGTTGTGGGGCCCTAGGGTTATTAGACTATCCTAGAGAAGTTTACCCTAGGTGAGTTATTATAACTCGAGGCAATAGTCCCCACCATTGTGTTAATGATAACCCTCCTTGTTATTCGGAGGGGAAAAGTCTCCACAAGTTGTGGGGCACTAGGGTTATTATACTCTCCTAGAGATGTCAGCTCTAGTAAGTAATTGTTAAGTGAGGCCGACATGTTGGAGAGGACATTAAGTGAATGAACTAAAATAAATAGAGAGTGAGCCTCTCTATTTATCACACACACACTCACTCATTGGGGCGCATGAGTGAGAGAGAGAAGTTGCTAGGGTAAGAGAGAGACTACTGCTATTCGGAGATCATCTTTATGTTTTGAGGTTTTACTTTTGGTGCTGATTCTATCTCTGAGGAGTTTGCGGGGTTTTCTCCTTTATGGTTTCCTGGAGGAAAATATTTGTGTCTCTTGTCTCTTTTGTTTATTGTTGTGCATGTTATTCTCTCAGTTAAAGATCCTAAGATCATAATGCTAGCTTGAATGATCAAAATCTAACAATGCGCACCACCTGAAGTATTAAAAAAATGATGAGAATTTTAGTTCAGCAGCATGAGGCGAGCCCTGAGGGAGAGGTTGCGCAAGGTTACAATTGTTAGCAGTTGTCGGCTGACCCTTTGCAACAGTTGTCAAGCTATGGGGTGGTCAAATCAAGTAATAAATGTAGGTAGTTAAAACAATTGGTTGGTAGCGCTTGTTGAAGTGACCCGCATTAATATGTGATTTGACTGTTAGAAGCATACGATTGCCGATGGATTTGGCATCATTAATACCCAATTTGGTAATAATGATGAAGTTAGATTTGGTAATGATGGATTTGGAATTGCAAGTGGCTATAAAACACCGCGCGGGATGCATCGGATGGCATTATTCAATTGCAAAAAGTAGAGATAGAAGGTGCATTCTGTGCAAGTATTGAGCAGAGTGTTGGGTACAGTATAGTTTGAGTTGTTGAGCGTATTTTCAAGCTTTGAGGAGTAAGGGATGTTGAGTGTCCTTGATCCTATTGAAATTTCAAGTGAGTATGAGTCCTCAATTCAGCCCACGACTATGGAAGAGGATGTCATGAGTATGCTAGTGGGTTCATTGTCCATTCTGAAGCAAAAGTGGAAGACACAAAGACACAGTCCTACACCACCAGAGAAGAGGCAAACTCACACGTCTGCAAAGGTGCGCAGAGAAGGAACTACACAGATTGGGCTGTCAAGCTCAGGAGCTATTGAGTCCACGACACCTCGGGGTGTTTGGGTGAATGATATCTTGGGATATGTCACTCGTACATGTCCAGGAGCCAATCCATGGAATATTTTGAAGAATCAGAAGTATCCTCCCAAGTTGTCAGTGCTGTCGGAAGGGATGACCTGCTCAGTCAACATCATCCTTGCGTTAATCAGGCTCATGTTTGATAATCACGACTTGCTCATGCTTATAGATGTCCAGGACAAGCCTTATTAATATGTCCATACAGCTCCTAGTGGCCCCGTTTAGCGAATTCCAAAACCATGGGCTAGTGGATTAGAAAATTCTAGGTTATTGGGGCTCATCAATATGCCCCATTTTGGTCATTTGAATGAAGCACATGCATGTGTGAAGCAGTTGTTGGCATGTTTCCATGGAGGTACGCTTTGGATGAATACGGTGATCCCTATCACCATCAACTTGATTGCAAGTATTACTAGTTTTCCTAAGGCTAGGGAGGACCTAATGTAATATATTCGTGGAAGAGATACAGATAAGTGACTTACGAAGCAGCTGAAGGAGAACTTTGGGTTACAACGAGATGGTCGTTCTTATCGCATTGACAGTATCAATTCGTAGATGGTGCACATTAGCGTAAGAATTTTGGCCAGTAAGGTTGTTCATGGAAATCTCCCAGTCCAATGCAATTCGGGTGTTGTCACCTGGGCCCAAAAATGTTCTGAGGGGGTACAAATGAATGTGTCTTTATTTTTATTGAATCATTTGCTTGAATATATGCTTGCTGCTTAGAGCGAGTGGCATTTTTCTTATAGTTGGCTTTTGATTTTGATCTCTCTTGTTGCGTGGATGGATCCAGAGGACTACAAACTAATGGCGATTGAGGAAGTCAAGGTTTTCTGTGGTTCCCTCTATCAGAACCTATGGTGGGTCGAAGAACCTAGTTTCCAAACAGACTTTTTTATTCATTTCTATATCTATGGGGAAGCATTACAAGTGGCCACCATTGCTGTTTCGAGAGTTTCTCCCTACACTACGACCAAGTATCAACGGACCCTTATATTTTCTATTGGACCCCACTCCATTCATATTCAGGCCAGGAAAGACCCTGATCGGTAGTGGCTACCATTTCCTTACAATATCACCGTGAAAGATTTGGATGCGATTGTGTAAGACTGGCTGGGAGACTGGCATGTCCCAGTGATTTAAGAGGATCTAGATAAGGAGCTACCCCCGAAGGATCCTAAAGACCCTTCCCCTCCATAATTGAGCACCCATGACTCCAACAATGATTCATCGATGGATCCTGAAGATGCATCCCAGGGCATGCAGGAGGAGACTCACACCAAATGGAATTAGGAGTATGAGGTGGGAAGTAGTACCAAATCAGGGATGGAAGGCCACCTGCATCGGCTTGTCAAAGCCATAACAGATTCCTCTATGGCTATGACTACGTCAATCCATGAATCAAACCATGAAGAATTTGGTGTGCTAATAAATAGGCTAGAGTCCATTTTTGATATTGTTTCCAACCATCGACACAAACTCTATTGCAGGACAACCTGTCGATCAGCGCTGAGCCTCAGGCCAAGAACGTGCAAGTTCCACAGACTGTGATCGACACCGACAATAAATAAGTTCACCAACAGCTACACCCAATCCAAAGCGTGACCTTGGATTTGAACAAACTATTCACTACAGCGTTGTTCGAGTTGCAGCATGGCGCCACATTAGAGTTGGCGGCATGATAAAAAGAATTGGATGAGGGATATGTCGAGGCCTAGAATACTGCTGCAAAGTTGTAGAAGGAAGCAGAGGAGCTACACTAGGTCCATGTGTAGTTAGCAAAGGAGAAGTTATAAGAAATCAACCAACTGAAGGAAACACAGGCCGAGTTGCAGTAGAAGGTTGCTGAAGAGATTATTGACCTCAAGAAGGTGCAAGACCTCCTGATTGTTGAACATGCATAGCTGTGTGTAAGGTGTAGTGAAGTTGATCAGGCTATTTTTTATGCCTACTAGAACATGTTTGACAACATCACAATGCTCACCCCAGTCGGAAAGGCCAAGTGATTGGGGAAGACTCTGGTTCAGCTTCAGGACACTAACTTGCTACTCTAGGCCTAGGCACAACCCACAACACTATCAAAGTAGGTTGTGGAGCACAATACCTCCATTGAATAAATTTCCACTCATTTTGTCACAATGGAGCAAGAGGCTAAAATGGTTATGGAGACAACCACTCAATTTTGGAAAAGTATTGTTTAGGATGAGAAGCTTGATCATCTAACTACATAGGTACAAGAGGCAGAGGGTTAGTTGACAACCCTAAATACATCACTCAAGGCCATGCCACTGATGGTGTAGATCACCCGAGCCACAAAACTGAAGGATTTGCAGCAGTGAGATTCCAGGGCACAAGAACGCCAACAAAAGCACTGTGAACAGCTCAATGAATTCTAAGAAATCAGTGGCCAATTGGTTGTCAAGGCCATCACCACACTCCAGACCGTTCAAGAGAATCGACAAATGGTTGATAGTAAGGCGAGTGAGGGGAACCCCCTCCAGTATACTTTGACTATTTTTCATAGTATCTCTAGTAAATTCCAGCTGCAGGTCCATGAAATTGCACAGTAGTTTGAAGATTTTAAGGACAAGACTTCGACACACACCCTGTTGACTTGATGTGGCTCAAGGGTGGGCCACAAAACTGTGTTGGGGGGATATTGGCAAGGGGTTTGGGTCAAGTGAGTTGCATAGTGTCATGGAAGCTATGCAAGCTCACACGGTACCACACAAGGGCAGATTGACGTGATAAGCGAGAAAATAATTGTTTGAATATTTTATGTATATTTTGACCATGTTTTGTTGCAATAGGTCAGTAGCGGTGAGAATTTAGTTATTAGTGGACCCTTGATGTAAAGTAATAAGCCTATTTATAGATCCATTTTGAGGATTCATGAACCGATCATACACTGTGGTGAACAATTGTATGTGATTACCTACGCGATAGTAAGGGATAAGATCTGGTGCAATCTGCTTTATGGAGACTTTTTTATCTTGACTGTGATTCTTCTTGATGTATGTAGTATCTGGTTTTGGAGAAGGATCATGTAATGTGGCATATTTGTGCAAGATTAATATATGATGTGATGAGTATTTCTCAATTCTTTTTTGTTGTTACGGATTTGTTACAATGCTGTGACTCTATTTTGTTAGAATGACATGATATAGATGCAATTCAGTCTCTTCCTGCCATTTCAATGCGATTTGTTCATTTTAAGTTGATGTAATATATGTTTCTGTAACTGTTTGATGCACTATGATGCTATGATAATTTGATACTGTATGATGATCGTATAAGTTATGATCTCCCTCCATCGGATCCCCATATCCTCCCCTCCCACTGTTGGAAACTCATTTCTGACAACTCTCCCTTGAACGCCTCAGGTGAGACCTCGTCTGCTCTGTAGACATTGTTGGGCTGGTGCTCATGGAGACTTCCCTGTAAGGCGTCGACCGAGTGGGAACCCCTGTCGATGAAGCTTTGTTGGTGGGTTTTGCCAACAAAGAAACTTTCATACCAATTATATTGTGTAAGGAAATATGAATGATGAGAAACTTAACAAGATCATTTTGAAACAATAACATACATTTTCTCATAACTTCTTCAACCACTGTGATAAAACATTTCTTACTGAATAATCATTTTCAGGCAACTATCGATCCAATATATTTTTCTCAATATTTTTGAAACACCAATCCCATGTAGTTGAAAGAGAGATATTATCCCTAAATGGTATGCCTATATATATCAAAATCATTCTAGTCTCACCCATTTCTAGATATATGGGATCCAATATAGAGTATATTCAGCAACAATGAAGCAATGTCCATATATATGTTTAATGATTTTTGCATGTTTAATGATCAGAAGTAGAAAAAAATGAATTGTTCCCTACAAAATCCTTCAAACCTGTGAGCTATAGTTGTTTTAATATTTTAAAAAAACCCATCTTTTTGAAACTAGATGCTTCAACATAGAAAGTATAATTCAGGTTTAGACCTAAGAATGTCAAATCAGCTCAAACATTGTTTAAATCGGAACTAATCCATTTCCAATATGTAATTAAAAGTCACACATCTCTAAGCGAACACTCAAAAACCAACAAATTAATTCCTTTTAAATGTTTTTGACCTGCACCCTAAATCCAATGAGCACGTATTCAAATAAGAAGATAAAATTTATTACGTAGGGTATATGCCTAAGGCTAACCAATTCAGAAAATTCCACATCAATTAATCAAATGCATGTATGAACATGAATTAGCCACCAAAAGTGTGTTACCTTTATTCTAAAGTTTTCAATATAGAGTGTCATCATATAAAATAGAAACCACAAGAACCAAAGGAGACAAACTATCACTTCTTCAACACTTTACTCACACTATGCTAGGGGATAATCACATTGAATACCATGGGAGAGAATTATAACACTCACAAATTCACTTGATCAATTTGACATAAAAGTTATTAGAAATTTAGAAGTATGGAAATGGAGTGAATGGAATCAAGAAATAATCTATATGATCTCAATCATCTCTCCATCTCTTAGAATGAGCATGGAATTGTGTAATGAAAATCTCTCAAAATAGAAGAAAGTAACAAAAATACTAAGGAAAACATCATCCTAGAGTGATGATGAAGTGCATCAAAAATCACCTTGAACATCTAAGAATAGCCTCAAGTAGAACTCATAGAACATATTGGACCTATTACCCCTCAAAATGCATGTGCATTTTCAGACAACCTTTCCATTTGTACAATGATGAGGATGTGTATCTAAGGAAGACGTTGTACTACTTATTTAGTTGTCTGATGCTAACTATCAAGAGTTTCGATTAGAGCCAGTAACATGTACAACCATGTAGTGAAATAGCAGGTTTGTTGATTATGGTCTTCTTAGATGATAACCATAGTGTTGGCATAGAGGATATAGAGAAAATTCAGTAAACTCTTGTGGAGGATCTTGTTCTTGCATTGTCTGAAAATACTGCCCAAATTCCATTTATGATGGCCAATGATGTGGTTGCAAAAGGAATTTTCGTTTAAAAAGTTGACTCACCTCTTGCAAGCAAATTTTTTTGTTGAAGATGAGGTTGGAAGGCATTCCTAGATATTACAAATATTTGGAAGACAACAACAAATCAATATAGAGATCAAACTACCTTGGTTAACCATCATCATGATCCACCTTCTCAAATGACTTACAAACAACTCGAACATAAAATTTTCAATTTGGTAGAAGGGTTACATGTTGTTGGAATGCTTTGAGATCAAAATATTTCCTTTTTGCAGAAAATTCTTGTCACTGGTTGGTTGTTGATCAAGGATTTACAATATATGGAGAAAAAAATGCAGTTTGTGGTTCTAGACCATCAGTCAAGGAATCTTCACAAATTTACTTTCATTCTAACAGTATTTCACTTGTTGTTGACAATCTAGCGGGACAAGAAAGGCACATCTCTAGAGTTTGCAAACTGATATATTTTTGGCCGAGATGTTGTTAGTTAACATTTTTGTCTTGAAAAAATGCAAGAGTTGACTTTTTTTATTCATCTCTCCTTTCAGTGCTTTTGTGCTAAATTGCATAAATATATAAAGTGGTAATGGCCAATTATTTCA
This sequence comes from Pseudotsuga menziesii, assembly GCA_001517045.1. Classification (NCBI taxonomy): domain Eukaryota; kingdom Viridiplantae; phylum Streptophyta; class Pinopsida; order Pinales; family Pinaceae; genus Pseudotsuga; species Pseudotsuga menziesii. The sequence goes on from LPNX011227419.1 coordinate 314,098, forward strand.
CCAGTTTCTAATCAATGAAATGTAATGTCAGATTGATTATTGTTGGCATATTTGTCTAGTACAATCTAGTATGCTAGCATATAAGGAACCTATATCTCATAATTTAGAGTATTTCTAATTTAAGAAAAGTTTTAGCACGTAAAGGAGGAAGAATTGGAAAATAAAGTTAGTGAAAAAATGTTCACGTTGGGATAATTTATCAACATGGACACAACCCTTGCTCGGTTTTAAACCCAAATTGTTCTTACACTACTAGAGATTTAAGATCTAATGAGATTCCATCAGCCTTTTTCCATTGCAAACATATCCATACATGTGCATTGATGCAATGCATGCACATTCATTCGAGTTCCCTCCTGAGCTAGCAGAGTATGAGAGAACTAATATTTTTAGCATTGTATCTTCTTCGAGTAAAGAACGATGGAGTAGGAAATCATAACAATATGTTTCTCCAAAAATCCCATGAGAAACAAAGGAAGGGGATGATGTATAATCTTTCCCATATACTTTTACAACTACCAACAATGACATGCATCTAAAACACAATCATTTCTGAGGATTGACATCTCAAATTGCGTAATGTAGAAAATGTTGTAAAAATGGCCATTAAAAATAATGAAAATTACAGTAAGCACAATGACCAATGGAGTGTTAAAGTCAAAAGAGATGAAAATTTTGTTTGAATTCACTGCAACGGTACTGTTCTGGATCTAGCTACAACATTTTTTGTACTGAAAGAAAAAAAACACAGCAATGGACTTGATCAAATATATGATATTGAAACAAAATTTTAGGAAATAATGAATATATTTTTTGACATAAACCTAGTTATCAAACTAGAAATTGCAGGAAAGCATTCTACCATCTTTCTTCCCCTTAGATCATCTCCTAAAAATGCAACCTTACATCTACAAAGACCTACTTGAAATAAATTAATGGTCAACATAACAATAAATTATTGGAGCCAGTAAGATAGAATATTTATTGAAAAAAAAATTGTAACATCATAGTTCAAAAATCACACCATAATGTTTCCAGACACATGCATCTAAAAAGTGTTATACCCAAATGAAACTTACAGCTACAAAATTATGACCAAGACCTGAGAATTATCCACGTGAAACTTTATTCCTATTAAATGTAAAATCTCTTGAAATTGAAACATCTAAGCCTTTCTTCTAGCAAGAATTAGTGGACTACATACCTATATATGGAACCATCTACTTCAAATTGAGGGAATTCACTAGGAGCTACAAACCCCATAGTAAATGATTTAATGAAATAAAATGAGTGAAATGAGTCAATGACATCAATCCTAAGAATACTACAATCCACACCAGTTGGTATTTGTTGGAGGTGTTACTTACAATGTATCCATCTCACCAAAAACCTGGTGTCAACTCATATAGCTACATGACATATAGGAGGGATTCTGAGTCCACATAAGTAAAACGAGCTCTAATTTCATCTGGATCTATCTTTAACTAAGGCTAGACCAAGAAATCCTTTGCAATTGTTTCAGGATGAATATTTTAGGACAAATCATGGCATAACAAATTCTAGCTCATGCAATAAATTTTACTATATACAATTATATCAGATACTATAATATTTTCTTGTATAATTTTATTTTAACTACCTCACAACTATTGATATTGTTTATATAATATTACATAGCTACCTACATACTATTATGTTAACTACTGTGCATACACAAATATTTAATCTAGAAGAATTTTAATCTAACATAAATTAAATTAAATTTTGTGAACATCAGAAGACTTAAAATAAGGTACCTTGCTTGATTTGAATAAGGAAGACTCTAAGAAAAATGATAGATCAATGTCTAAATTTTGTGAACATCAGAGAAACAACAACTAGGGAGATGAAACATTGCATAAAAAAGGGTTTAAGGGTTGAGCACATATTTCAGGTATCTACCCTACTAAGGCTTTCAATCTTCTTGTATTTCATGGTCTTTTTCCTCATTTAAATCTTCTATAACTCCTTAAAATAAGGTAACAAAAGGAAATTTTGTGGATCTATTCATTCTCATCATATTTCCTCTATATAACACTTCTTACACTCCCCAAATAAAGTGCAATATATAGAAAGGAAAAATGCCTCCAATATTTTACTGTGTACTGGAATCACAACAATACTTGATATTGAATTCACCAAACTAAATAGAAGAGAAATATCTTTAGTACTATGCTGGATGTATATGCATATCCAAGCTTGGTTCATCTCATCACAACATTAGCAATGAAAGAACAGATCCATATTCTTAAAATGCAGAAAACTTGTTAACTCATTTCTCACTTATGGTTGTTGAAAAAATTGTTGTAGAGTAGTTCCACTAAAAACAACACCCTCATAGACATTCCCAAAAACTAGGAATTTTATTTATCATTAGGTTATAATACGTAATAAATTACACTCACAATATACATTTTTTCCATTCACCTTCCTTTTTTGAACAAAAAATGATAACAAAATCATCATAGAATGTCCAAAGCTATAAATCAATTTGGCTAAGTCAACATGCCTAACTAGCTTTCAACATAGCGTGACCAGTGCCACTTATATTACAGAAGAGTTGATTTCTGCAAAATCACAAATTCAAAAGTTAGAAAAGGAACCATACACTAATCCATCTCAAATACAAATGTAGAAAAAATGTTAGTGTATTGCACTGAAATAACAGGAGCCAGTAGCATTAAATAGACCAAAATATTTTGTTCAAGTTATTTTCTTATGAAAAAAGTAGAAAGCAGACTTTTCCAAAAGAGCATTGAACTATAGTAAGTAGTTTACCTTGTATCAAAAGTTTCTCCACATGTTTCACAGATATTTCTAGTATACTTTGCTACACCCTATGACAACAAGATTTGAATATAAATCATAAAAAAAGTTGAAACAATTTTTTTAGGGATACAATAAATAGAAGAAACATCATGATCAGGTGATGAACACTAAATAGTAAACAATATTACATACAAATAAAAATATAATCAATCTTGTCTGCATTTTTGTTCACATTTTAACATAAAAAATTATATGATTAACATTTATATAACTCTGAAGGCTCAAATATTATTAAAGTACAGTTCCTTCATATAAAATAAGTATTCTGAAAGTTCAGGAGATTCTTGAAATAGTATTAAAATAAACATTGCATAGAATGAAAAACACAAAACAAATATTGCATACAATGACAAACACAGAATAATCCATGATATTTGATACAAGCACTCAGTTTCAAATGCATAGAGTCGAACATAAGGTAAGAACTGAAAGACACACATTTCCATTTGCTAATTTTTACAAGTGAAGCTTAGAGGCCTACTGTTGCACTAGGATAATATTTTTCAACATGTATAATGCATACTAACTCAATTAAAAGTTTATATAATTTACTAAACCATCAATGTATAGCTCATACAAAGTCAGGAACTGTATTCCTTGGTCACTGTAATATGTAATGGAAAAATATACCATCTGAAAATATAAATACCGTAACTATAGATGAAATTGGTAACTACATTTTTTTTCATTTCCATTATTAGGGATCAACATAAAATTCAAAGAAAATGAAACTAGTTAGTACCATGTGTCCAATGCATAAGAACATTATAGAAGTTGATAGTTCAATGAACTCTTTGACGGATTTGTATATATCATGATTCATAATCACAACATAAGGTAACATAATGAAGAGTGTGTCAAAATCACCACCTCCTTTCAAAATCTCTTTCCAAATGTTCTTAATATGAATATTGAATACCACCGGAGACTTGACTAGCTGGTCAAGATCATGTGGTCATATTCACCCACTAGGGTTCAAGAGTGTAGTATGTTTCATCCTATGAAACAGTAGGGATGTCCCTTAATTCAGGTTGGGTGTGGCCTGAGCCATAACAGTGTAACACATCACAAGCACAAAATATCATATTATTTCACAACAAACAAAAATGCTAATATATCAACTAAATTTATTGCAAAAATGTGTGGCTATATTCATGCAGTTTGTTGACACAAAACCAGTCGACAGGGGTCCACTTTCAGTCGACACCCAAAACACTACAATCTCCCTCAACACTGGCCCAAACATTTTTTACCCCACCGAACAACACCTATAGAGCAGATGAAGTCTCACCCGAGATGTTTGAGGGAGAGCTGATGAAACTAAGTTTCCACAGTATGAAGGAGAACTATCTGTCTACTTATCAACTCAGCGCATCATTATTCAACAAATCTAATTATTCATATTATGCATTAACAGAATCATATCATGATTTAGTGGACCATATCAACATACTTAAATCGTAGCAGGTACATTGAAGCATAAACATATCTCACAATATACCTCATTCATAGTAGAGAGACATCACATCAGTCACATAGACACATTGTATTCACATTTGGATCACAAAAAATAGGTAAAGAGGAAAATAGAAAAATACATAATGATTTTGCTCAATTTCCGTCATGTCATATTAACCTTCATGGCAAAACAAAGAGTCTCCAAAATAGTTCTTCAGCATCCCCAGAAGTAGAGTACCAAGCGTAAGAAGACTTAACACTTGCAATTCTGCATCTAGTTATAGGATTGTGCCTTTACATTGGTTGTCTACTTAACCAACTTCCTAACTACATCATAACATAATCTACAAAATAATGACAACAATCCACATAATGTGGTCCAAATATACAAAATATGACCAAAATACATAAAATATTGTAAATCCGACTTGTACGTCGTTTCCACCTTGCGCGACATAGTTGACCTTGGGCAACGTTCATGATGTTGTGCAACTAACTTACCCCAAAAATGTCTTCCAAAAAACCCCCAACACAATCTTGTGGCTCTCCCTCGAGCCACATCAGCTAGAAATAGTGTATCCACTTATCTTCGCCTTGAAGTTCTCATACTATTGGGTAATTTCCTTAATCTGTTTTATGATTTTCTAAGTAATCTCTCGTCTTTCTGTCTCATCATTCTCTAATGGGTTCCCGTTGATATTTTTTGTGACATTATTTCAGCCTTCCTGAACTACTTGTAGCATAGAGACAACCTTTATCAAGAGCTGTACACCAATCTCTTAAAATGTATCTAGCTATGGTGTGTGCCTTTGTTAACGATCCTTGGCCTTGACAACTTGTTGTTGCAAGTTCTTCAGTTCTGCGGCCTTTGTGATATTTATGACTTGGGGGATCTCTTTAAGAGATGTGTTCAATGTTGCTAACTGCCCCTCATCCTCTTGTAACTATGTGGTCAACTGCTCCAACATTGCGTCATGAACTACACTACCCCAAAATTGTGTAGTTGCATTAATTACTTGCTTCACTTCTTGCTCCATTTCCTCCAATTATGTTGCGAAGTCCTCAATGGAGCTTTTCCACTCCACAACTTTCTCCATTGGTGTGTGTGCATGTACCAGGTCTTGGAAGTCTGCATTTTCTCGCTGTAATTGTGCAATAATGGCCTCAAGCCGCTCTACATTTTCCTCTGTGTCTAGTTCAGTCGCGCTCTCAGGTATATATTGGAAAGCATCAGAAACTGCTTTTTCTAAGCGGACTCTGTTGTCTCAAAGTTGCACTTTCTCCACTATTAGGCGGTCTTTCTCCTTTTTTACCTCCGCAATTTCCTTTTGATTCTCCTGAATCAGCCACTCCTACTCCTTATTCAATGCCTCAATCTCCCACCATGCATCTGCTTCTTTCTCCTATGACCTCACAAGGTGGTCATCGATTACTTTCTCCCTGTCTGGAAACTTTTGTTTGGTGAACCTATGGATGTGCACTAATGTCTATTTTGATAGCACATTGATGTCCACTGAAAAATCATGTAATTATTGAAGTGAGGCATTGAGGTCCTCACTGTTGGTCTCCAACACATGCGGTGGAATTTGCACATTCCAAATCTGCATCCTAGTGTTGATTGGACCAACCATCTGCATAGTGGTTGCCTCCGGTACCTTCTTTAAAACTACATCAATTAGAGATTCAAGGCATATTTTTATCTCACCAAATCCATCTATCACTTGCTTCTTCATATGTTATCCTATTGCATCGGTCATTGTTGTAATGGCTACAATGATACAACCTAATTGCTCCTCAATCATTCGTACGTTGTTGTTGGTTGCACCCCGATCCTGCCTCTTCTTCATGTGGGATTCTTCAAACTTTTTCTCTGCATATGAATCCGTAGGGGTCCATGTTTACGCTTCATCGAAGTCGTGATCACTCGATGGATCGGGCAGAGGATCCATCGGTGCATCATCTTGTGGACCCATCGATAATTTGTCAAGGCTGACAGGTTCCCACCATTCTTGGGGCCAATCAACAATCATGGTCTCCATTTCTGCGTTAGAAACCTTGTATATTGTCAGCAACCATTTTTTATCTAGGTCTTGTCGTTCTTGCACATAAATGGATTGCATTCCAATCGCAAAATGAACTACTCTTTCATATTTGATGATTGCTTCTTCTGGTAGTCATGGAACCTTCACTGCTATAGCCTGTAGTGCCTCCCAGTATATCTAGAATTGGATTGCACAATCCTTCAGTCGCTCTGTCTCCTTCACATATCATAGGTTCTAGTATTGCATTCTGTTACAAACCTTTGTTGTATCTATGTCCATCCCCTGATAATATTTCGGATCCATCCAAGCCACTAGCGCAATCAAAATTAGTAACAAACTATATGTGAATGGTCTCTTCATCGACTGGACTACAAGTGCATTATCCTTCAATTGGTTCATAAGGAATAGTGACCATTTCATCTGCACTCCTTGGGAAAACTTCCCCATGCAGTTGATGACCCTTGAATTACATTGGTTGGGCTTGTTCATTATGACCACCTTGCTAGTCAGAACCATCATCGCAATACAAATTGTCATCTCATTTATACTGTCAACGTGGCATGCTCTTCCGTCATGCTGCAGGTTGTATATTTTCTTCAATTGTGCAGCCAACCTTCTGTCATTGTATTTTCTCTGAAATAATGCAATGGGTTGGGACCATCCTTGGGAAGCCCCATGATCTCTGAAATATAGTGACTACGACTGGCTAGTACAACAATAGAATCCATCCATGGAATCACTCCAAGAGATTCCTCATGCATGCATTTTTCTCATTCAACCGCCCAAAATGCGACATGTTGATCAATCCCAACAATCCTGATATCTCCAACCCTTACGCCCAACCATGTGTAATTCATGTTATTCGGTCACCTTCCACCTGTGTCGTGGGTAGATATGGGTCTCTAGTAATCTCTAGTGAGGTGAGCATATCATTTTCCTCATATTTCATCCATGTCAGCGAGGGAACAAAGTCTCTGGTACATATAATTCCCTATATAATCATCGGCATCTTGATTGGGTACTTCTATTTCTTCATCGCTTTTCTCGGCTTCGCATCATGCCAACAGGGAGGCACATACCCAGGCATATCCGCAACAGATAGTAGATGCCCTAGTGTGGGCTGATGATTCCTCATCCCATCTGTGCGAGTGCCTCCTCCTGTGCTTACACAGGCATTTGAGTCTTCCGCTTCTTATGAACCAGGGACGTGGGCCTTTGCACCCCTCTCTTCATCTTTGGAACCGATGATGATCCCACTGACATTCTTGCAACTTCCTCTTCAATAGTTACCCCTATGGTTGGTTAATCCCTCTTGCTTGAAATCTCAACTGTAACCTTCTCACACAGCATGTCACAGTAGTGCCTCTAATTTTAATATGGGCACATCAACTTCACTTCACTCTACGAATCGACTGCACAACTCAACAAAACTCTATCAATACCTCACACTTGCAGAATGGTGAATTTTGATTGTGTTTGGCCACTTCTTATAGCACTGAATTGATATTCCTCCCATTATTACCAAATAATTATGATCCATTTTCATCATTACGACCAAATAATGCAGTAATTTCCCAAATCCACCACCGATCCTACTAATCCAGCGGTCAAATCCATCATTAAGACATGTCTCATCTAAGAGCGTTGCTAGTTAACTATTTTAACTACCCAATTTATTGCTGATTTTACATTATCATAGCCTTGTAGCTATCGTGGCATATCTTCCTAATTGTGATAATAACGCTTCTACTTGCACATCCACTTCCTCTTGGTGTGCCATCCTACTAACTACCATCTCATGCAAAAACAAATATTTTTTTTTCCATCGTGTGGCTCTAGGCCTGTCCTGTAGGAATTCAGCCTTCTGCCATTCCCTAGCTTTGGCATAATCACACCATCTAACTACTGCAGTTGTATTATGCCTCCTAAATTAATGGAATTAATTAGATATGGACATAGCCAATGTATCCGTAACTTACCTGGATGTTTGGCGCACTTGCTGTCATACATCAGTACCAGGTCTCCATGTTGAAATTGTTTTTTTTTAATATGTCAATCATGGAAATCCTTTTGTTGATCCTTCTCAACGTGCTGGTGAAAAACTACAAGAAAGAAGTCTTCCTCAAGCTACACGAACTGCACCAAGCGTTCTTCTAACATTTCTTCATCATCCATGCTTTTCACTGCCTCTATGTGAAAACTTGGAACAATGTACTCCATCGGCATGACTACCTCTTTCCCATACACCAATTTTAATGGTGTATGTCCTGTCAATATTTTGCAAGTGGTGTGATATGCCAAAAATATTGCTAGAATATTCAAATCCTAGTCATCACGGTTTGCATTAAACACCTTTGTGAGTGCATGCTCCAACACATTGTTGAACAACTCCATTATCCCATTTGCTTGTGGGTGATATGGGGTACTCTTCTTATGTTGTATCTAGAGCTCCTCTATCAATGCGTTGATTGTGCGATTGATGAAGTGACTGATCCCCTGGCCGCTCATCAATATCCTTGGGCACCCAAGCCAAGTAACAATGTTGTTAAACAGGATCCTTGTTGTTGTCACAACAGTGCAATCTACAATAGGTGTGACCTCCACCCATCTTGTCAAATAGTCTATCATTATAATTATGTACCATGCACTCGTTTTATTCTAAGGTGGGTTGAATGGTCCCACAAAGTCCACAGCCCATTTATCAAATGGTTGCAACGTCACCTGAGGTACCAGCGTCATATCATCCCTCCTTGATGGTTTTCTAGTTCTTTGACAGACGTCGCAAGTCCGTGCATAATCAGTTGCATCATTATTGATAGTGGGCCACCAAATCCCTGCACCGAGCACCTTCCTGGCAGTAGCGCAACCTCCATAGTTTCGACCAACGACTACTGCATGTTCCTGTGCCAATCTCTGCCCATGTTCATGTGGTAGGACACATCGCCTTAATATCTTATCTGGTTCGAGCTTATAGAGTTGTCCAACGATCAGCTAGAAATCCATGGTATTAACAACTAACTGCTTCTTTTGAGTGTAGTAAGCTCCTCTAGTGTTTTTCCCCTTGCCAAAAACTGAAGTATTTTCTCGTAATAATCATAAACCATCTCAACTCTTAATCGTTGCGCATCTAGAAACCCATATTCAATGTTTGTTGGTTCCTCACCTGTCTCAGTTCATGATAAATGCTCTGGGCCAACATTCAAGTGAACCAGATTCACAATTATCTCAAAATAAAAATCCTGAAAGAGAAGTAGCCAATGACATATGTTCCCCCCAACATAGGCTTTTTGACCTAGTATTTCAAAGCAGAGTGGTCCGTGAACATCTTGAAATCACCACCCAATAGGTAATGTTGAAATTTCTGTAGCGCATATAGCATCGCCAGACCTTCTCTCTCTGTTGTAGTATAATTTTTCTCTACAGAGGATAGCTTCAGAATAGAGAAAGATATCGGGTGATCAAGATCTCCTTCCCCTGGATATGCCAACACCACCCCTAGCACAATTGAAGATGCATCCACATGGACATGGAACTCCTTGTTCCAATCAGGAAAAACTAGTATTTGTGTGGAATCCATCTTAGTCTTGAGCATCTCAATGTTGTCCTAACACTCATGACTCGATACAAAAACCGCATATTTCTTTAACAACATCTCCATAGGAGTTGTAATCACAACATAACCATGGATGAAATTGTGGTAGTATCCTATGTTCCCCAATGTCACTCTAAGTTGCTTCACATTGGTAGGTGGGGACAATCTCAAAATCAGCTGAATATTTGGAGGGTCAACCAATAGTCCTTGCTTGCAAAAAATGTGTCCCAACATCATCCCCAAAGATGTGCAGAAAATGAACTTCTTTGAGTTTAGCACAATATGATGTTGTCGAAATCACTACAACATCAATCGCAAATTTGCCAGATGATCCCCGATCAATCCACAAACTGTCTAGTCATCCATATAAACCTCCAAAAACTTATGAAATAAAATCCTTGAATGCAGCGAAAACAATCCAAGGGAATATCCCAGGTGCATTGTTCAATCCAAATGGCATCACAGTGTACTTAAAACATCCCTGTCTAGTAAAAACATTTTTCTAGTGATGATCTTGTTGTTGGAATATATTAAACCCACTCATAACTTAGGATAAAATAATTAATCATTATTTGATTAATTATTCACCCACTAGCTTAATTAGTTGGCATCCACTTGCACCTTAAAGTCAATACATGCCATCTATATCCTAGGAATGATTTATTTCTGATTTTGGGTTGATCTTGACCACCTTTTGACCATCTAGAATTAGTATACAGTACTTTACAGCATATTATGGTTTATTCTGCTTTATCCTACTTTTCTGTGGATAAGGTAAAGCTAGTCAACTAGGAAACTGGGTCCCTTTGTTTCCAACCCATACTTCATAACTTTCTCTCCATTTTCTAAGATTAGCATATTTTTCCATCTCCCTTGACAACTCACTCATGATTTTTCCAATTCGTGAGGTCCTTAATATATTTGGGAAGTGCTTTAGCCACTTATGGGTGTTTGTTATATTTTGGTGAGTTAGCATTTTTGAGCTTTATGATTTGTCTCCATACAACTCGATTTTCCTATGAGGGATGTACTATTTATGTACACTATTATTCATCATTATTCAATGAAAAGGATACACACCAATATTCATCTCTTCTCATGTGATTCAATCTCTTTTCTTCTCTCTATTTTTCCTCTGTATGCTCGTGAGAATTATTAGTAGCAAGATCTATTTTTTGTGCTTCTTCTTAGCATCATTGCTCATAGAATTGATCTATTATTTATACACTTCTTTTTCGATCTTAATTTGGTGATATCCAAAAAATTCATCTATGAATGAGTATATTTATTGAACTCCCACTCCTTCTAGCACCTTTGCTTCAGCATCTCCTCCTTTGTTCTTGGAATCAATACTCAAAACCTCCTTGAAGATTGTGAACATCTCATTATTTCCTCCTTTCATACAGAGGATGCATTACTAGTGTATTCACATCGATCTACTGATATCCTTATATGTGATCCTTTGGATTCTTATTTAGAATCATTTTGTAGGTTGATACACATATCATACCACCATCCATACCATCTACCATACCTTTGAATAATCCTAATACTATACAAATCCCAAGTTCACTAGTTGATTCCTCATTGGTCTCTTATGTAGTGATATTTATATTACATGGTTTTCATTATTTCCTATATTTCAGTGTCTGGTTATCCATGACCTTATTCATATTTGGAATGATATTAAACATGTTTGGATTTATTCTAAACACTTATGGTTCAGATCTTATGCCCATCCATCATTCAGATTTTTACACCTACTAGTTTTCCCTAGTTGCTCATAGTTTTCTTAGTCTAGCCCTATATACTCATGGAGCCATTGAAGCCTTTGTCCTTGCTTTTCCATATGCTAATATTTATGATATATCATAGTTTTATCAGCCTCATATAAGATCTCGAAAGGTTCTACATCAGATTGGAATATTGACATGTGATTCACATCACAATCTTAGAGCTATTCAGGGAATTGGGTGTGAAATAAATTGTCTTAATTTTTGCACTATTTGGAAAGGAGTATGCACATATCTCTTTTCCATTTCAGATTATGTTTGCAGATCAAAGTTTGACAGCAAAAATAATCATTCAGATAATGCTCCTACTTCATCAGTTTAAGAGTTACAAGGAGTCTCTCCTCTTCCTTCTTGTAGGTTCTACGCTCTAGCACATGATCATGGAGTTCATGATTTCTTCATCAAATATTCCATACAAAAGTAGTTCATTCAACCCATTCAAGTGAAGATAAATATACGTTGAAGACATATTATTTCAAAAAAAAAAATCCTTGTCCTTTCTTGAGGGAGGATTTTCCCCATGTGGTTTTGCCTCTTTCCTCACTTTTTCTGGACATAATAATTGTTAAAAGGTGACCATAGCCTTGTTGCTGGGCCCTATATGCATCCATATTTTTGACATACCATCATAAATTCAGACTTATAGGGGGATTTTGGAATATATTAAACCCACTCATAACTTAGGATAAAATGATTAATCATTATTTGAATATTTATTCACCCACTAGCTTAATTAGTCGGCATCCACTTGCACCTTAAATTCAATACATTCCATCTATATCCAAAAAATTCTTTATTTCTCATTCTAGGTTGATCTTGACCACCTTTTTACCATCGAAAATTAATATACAACACTTTACAACATATTCTACTTTATTCTACTTTACCCTGCTTTTCTGTGGATAAGGTAAAGCTAGTCAACTAGGAAATTGGGTCCCTTTGTTTCCAACCCATGCTTCATGAATTTCTCTCCATTTTCTAGGATTAACATGTTTTTCCATCTCCCTTGAAAATTCACTCATGCTTTTTCCAATTCGTGAGGTCCTTGATAGATTTGGGAAGTTCTTTAGCGACCTATGGGGGTTTTCTATATTTTGGTAAGTCATCATTTTTGAGCTTTATGAGTTATCTCCATACAACTCGATTTTACTATGAGGGATGTAATATTTATGTACACTATTACTCATCCTTATTCAATGGAAGCATACACAACAATATTCATCTCTTCACTCATGTGATTCAGTCTCTTTTCTTCTCTTTATTTTTCCTGTGTATGTGTTATCTCCTAAATAAATCAATTTTAGATAAGTCCACTCTGATAATTTATTTTTTGATAGTGATGAATATTTCAGGTCATATTATGAAATATATCTGGGTGACTAACAAATTTGGAATATCTAATGTTCTCTTTTTCAAGAAATTTGAAAGTTTTAGCTTTCGGTGGCTTAGGCGAGCTTTCCAACAGCTCATTAACCACCGAAAAGCCCAGCTTTCGGTAGCTAATATTTTTGACTCAGGACCACATTAACCACCAAAATCATGTTGATCATGTTTTTATAAAATTTTGGGAAAAAGAGACTTTCGGTGGCTTAGGCGAACTTACCAATAGTTCATTAGCCACCAAAAAGCCTTGGTTTCGATGGCTTAGCAATGGGTGCAAGAAGACATTAAACCACCAAAAGCGCATTAACTTCGTTTTAAATAAATTATGGAAAGGATACTTTATGTGGCTTAGGCGAACGCACCAGCGGTTTATTAGCCACTGAAAGCCCAGCTTTCAGCAGCTTGCGAATTAAACCCTAGATTCTCTTAGCCACCAAAATTGGCGTTTTACTGTGAAAATAAATCATTTTAAAATAGTGATTTTGAGTGACTGGAGACTCATTCTACAAAATGCTCAAAGGTTGTTGTTCCTAACATGCCAAAGAACAATATCCTCTCTTAGTTTTCCTACAGGTATTGCAGATTGGTAGAATCGAATCCATCTATGAGCCCTGATTTTCATATCTTAGAATTTCCCTGTTTTACACTGGTTTTTGAAATAGAGATATCGGGAAGACAAAAATCCAAGACAATTTCATTTGGATACTGCTTAGTATCCTTCACTTTTTTGATATATTGTGCCTCGAATTTTGGTTTTCGGAATTCTTCAATCAATAGTTTTCTAACTTCAACGAATGTCTTCGTTGGAATTCCCATAGGAACTTGTCTGAATTTCATGAACCAATCCAGTGCATGACCTCGAAGGGTCTTCTCCAATTGACCTTTCTTGACCTCATCATCCATATTTTGTTTGACAGTCCACACTACTTCACTCAAGAACCAATATTACTCAGGATCCTCAATCCCGTTCCCATGGAATAGGGCTAAATTTTCATCATCGCCTGCCAGCCTAGGCCTTCTTCCTACAATAATTGATCCACTACTATTATAGTGTTGTTGACACGTCTGAAAAGGCAGTGTGTAACTCATGTTTATTCATAAGTTTGGTGCAATGCACGGAGGTGTGGGTATGTTGTTTCTCTAGGTCAGCCATTCCTCAGGCTCAAGCGTATCCCAGTCATCTCCTTCATTGATGTAGGGTCACTTTATTCTATTTGGTATTCCTTCACAGCCTCACATCTCATTCGCAACAGGAATCTCTGTTGTCCTCTTCCTCTTCTCTTGCTGAAACCTTTCTCCTCCTCTCATAAGAGCACTTCCATCCATATACCATGTATCATTCCATCAAACCCTCATCTCTGCGATAACCGCAACCTCTTCACAACAGATTTCTACTCGCCGGATTTCATCTTCACTATGCCTTTTTCAAAGATGAGCATTTTAATAGACAATTGTAAATATAACAAAAACCTACCTCTTGGTCCATTGAAGAACTCCATTTTTGCTTCGCTAAAGGATTTAACTGTGTCGACCACAAACTCAGTGATATATCCCTCCAAGATACTGTCAATCCAGACTTCAATAGAAGTTGATGCTTTGTTATCTACCTCCTGCAACTACTAGATTACTTCTGGGGTCCAGCCAGTTGGTTCACCTCCTTGGAAATTTGTTTTTTGATATGTCAACCACGCCAACCACTCATACAAGATGATCAAAAACTTAGAGAAAAAGTACTCATGTGGAACGTCATGCATGTACTCTTCCAACCACTTATCCATCATAAGTCCAGGGTTCTAATTCTCTTTCTCAGCAAACTCCTATATCTTTTGTTCAGACCAATCTTAGATTTTAGGTATCATTGGATTCCAAAACATGTCCTCCCTCTTCTTTGCACTAAAGTGCTGGAAATGGAACCATTTGTTGACACAAAACCAGTCGACATGGGTCTGCTTTCTGTTGACACCGAAACCACCGCAATATTCCTGAGCACCATCCTATACAGGTTTTACCCTGTCCAACAACACCTACAGAGAAGATGAAGTTGCTCCCAAGATGTTTGAGGGAGAGATGACAGAACCAAGTTTCCACAGTATGAAGCAAGACCATGTGTCTACTTATCGAATTAGCGCATAATTATTCAATAGATATAATTATTCAAATTATGCATTAACAGAATCATATCATCATTCAGTGGATCAGATCAAAATACTTAGATGGCAGAAAATACATTGAATCATAATCTGATCTCGTAGTATATCATCATTCATAGCAGAGAGATGTCGCATCATACACAGAGACACATTGCATTCGCATTTGGATCGCAGAAAACATGAAAATATAAAAAGACAGAATGATTCTGCTCAATCTTCGTCATGTCATGTTAACCTTTGCAGCAAAACACAAAGTCTCCAAAACGGTTCTTCGACATCCCCAGAAGTAGAGTACCAAGCGTAAAAATACTTAACACTTGCAATTCTACATCTATCATAGGCTTGCACCTTTACATTGGTGGTCCACTTAGCCAACTTCCTAACTACTTCTTAACACAATCTACAAAATAATGACCACAATCCACATACTGCGGTCCAAATCTACAAAATATGACCAAAATACATAAAATATTGTAAATCTGACTTGCGCGTCATTTTCCACCTTGCGCGACATCTTTGACCTTGCGCAACATCCACAATGCTGCACTTCTAACTTACCCCAAAACTTCCTACCAACAAAGTTTGGGTGTTGAATACATTGTGTTCCTACAATAGTGTTCCCAACAACATTTTGGTCACTGGAGAAGTCATTTCAGTAAGAAATTTCGTAACTCTTTGTACAAAAACCATAAGTGTCTAAAAAAAATAGTGTTTGTCTCAACTCATAATCACGGCTTCCTATTCTCAAATTCATGGTTGATTCTACTCAAAATATAGGATTCCCTTTTTTTAAATCATGGATGTCTATGCTTAAGCCTAAATATTCCAATATTTTACTCTTTTTCTTCCATAGGTCATTTTTACATTTTTCGCCAACCATGCCAAGAGATCCCGATCGATGTTGGCCATACGGGAAGTCTATCAAGAGGCCTAATAATAGGGTCTAGTACTTACTCTATCCATAAATTATTTTTGTAGGGATATACCACCTCAAAGTACATGTCACCAATCGCTTGAAGGGACTTCAGTTCCTTTAACAATGTCATCCCATAAATAGATGCAGCAAAGGCTTCTCTTGAAGCAATTCATAAAAAGAAAAGTAACAAACAAGTGCTGATAACTTTACTTGTATGGAGGGGTGAAGGAAAGGGTCTTTTTATTCCCTTTGGCCCAAATGAAACAACCTGTAATTCATCTACTATGCCTTGTCCTACTATAACATCCTAATTCTGTGTGTCGGTAAATGTACTGGGGACATGACCACCTGTTTTGTAATTATAAAATATGAAAAACAAGAGACAAACAAGATGTAGAGTAACATATGGTTAAACAAACTACACATATTACCAAGAAATGTTTGATTTTTCTGTTTTTAGGTTAGGATATAAATCCCCTACCTATGACAAATTGAAGGGACCAATTCATTAAAATAAATAAAAGGGATTGTTTTGATAGATAATATGAGTTCAATATTGACTCTTAATAGATTGGTTGCACATGTACAATTATGTCAGATGGTTTTGATTATGGGAAGGGTAGACCATGGGACTTTATTATATATTTTGATTTCTTATACTAGAGGGGCAATGTTTATTAATATATGGATGCGTTAGCCCATGGTAATAATGAAGCACTTTAATGTTATTTGTTAGAGTATTTCATCATGGTTAATAGGGATAAAACATGCTGGATAATTCATGACTAATAATGCAACTAGTTATATAATAGGGATGCAACATGTTTTGTAAGTCATAACTAATAATGCAACTAATTATACATCCACTAGTAGTAGGATGTTACGACAAATACCCTAGTTTATTTTAATTAGCATGGGTATCCCACTCCATAGATTCCATGTAGGAGAATGTTGACAATTAGATTTTGTTAAGTGGATGACTAGGTTATGACCATAGCTATGTCAATATGTAATCATACCTTAGTACTTAACCAATTCACATGTAGGGAATTGGTGAGTCATGCAATAACTCAATTTTCTACAATGTTCATTTGTCTTCAATCAATTCAAATTCAAACAATGGACTTGAATAGAATGTTTGTTTCTGAGTGGTGGGATTCTTCTCTATTCATAAAGAAAGAAATATAATTACTCTTTCTAATTTCTATTTTAATTTAGAGAGTCCTTATGGGAATCCATAGAGGAGGTGTTCCCTTTGAGTGAACCCTTGGAATCATTTAAAGGTTCTTAAAATGGTTGATGAAGAGAAGAATCCCATGGGCTATCTATATTAGGCCATGGATAGGGATAACTTTCTAAGCAAGCTAGTAGGTCCTATTATTGAAAAAAGGTTAACAATGTTAAAAAAGGGGGAAATTTGGTGTGGCTAGAATCGAGATAATTCAACAATGACATGCCATGGAAAAATTATTCAACCAATTATTTTAACCCTTGGGCCTTGGGGATTAACCTACCCAATCTCATCCACCCTACCCAAGTCAATCCATTTTCAAGTTTTTTATGTGAATCCCAAAGCTCTGGAGACACACATCCTGCAACAACATCATTTCCATTATCCAAGGATATTCAATTATTGGGTGAATCAATATACATTATTATTCACATAATACATTGAAGCGAATTCCCTCAACAAAATCTCTGAAATAGTAAATTATGTGATTGATACTTATCGCTTGTTGAATATAGAAATTCAAGACTTATCTCTCAACATAAAAGGTACCTAAGTACCTTACTGAAACTGACTTTTGCTCCATTACAGGGAAAATTATTTTATGAATTTTGAATGCATATATGAATAAGCTTGGAACATTTCTCAAAAAAATGTAGCCCATTGTTAGAAAAAAAAGTTCCCAATCTAGACACAGAAAATAGTGGTCAGAAACCACAGTTTTGACAGGTTTCCCATTATGAAGGGTGGTTTCACTAAAAACAAAACACAGATAGCATATGTTTAGTAACTTATCTTGAAATGCATCTTGTATCTAATATAATTGGAGGGTATTTGAAAAAATACACCCAAAGAAGAGGAACATAATAGAATATTAACACCTCAAGGTAGTATTTCTTTACCAAAATCTTTAGTAGATGGTGAGGGAATTGGAGAAGAAATTAGATGTATAGGCCATTTGATTAAAAGTTATCAAAATAACTATTGATTAAGAGTTGGAGAGAGAGAGACTTATTATGGATTTTTATCCACCTTGATTAGATGGAGAGGATAACAGTAACAAAGAACTACATTCTATAAAAGAGC
Organism: Pseudotsuga menziesii; assembly: GCA_001517045.1. Taxonomy (NCBI): domain Eukaryota; kingdom Viridiplantae; phylum Streptophyta; class Pinopsida; order Pinales; family Pinaceae; genus Pseudotsuga; species Pseudotsuga menziesii. The sequence continues at coordinate 332,614 of LPNX011227419.1, forward strand.
AAAGTCAAGTGTAGCAGGATCTAGACTAGACCATGAATTCTTGTACCATAACTACAATGGATAGGGCAGGACCCTCCATTAGTATGTCAGGGCTATGTAAAAGGCACATAAGACATAATTAAGTCTTTATTTTTCATCTATTAGTTTAGTTTGCAATGCTCACTTTGAATATATTCTAGACTCCTAGCAACTCTAGCATTGATGATTGTAAATTGTGTTACTTATAATCACTAATGATTATCTGCTATGTGATTATGGGTATTGTATGTTTTATGTTGCAACACAAATGTATTATGTTTCTTAATGTCAAATATATTTCCTTCATTTCATAGAGAATATCTTGTCACATCATGGCTAATTCAATATACAACATTTCTATCTTATAAACATATAATTTGGTCTTTGCAAGGATAGAAAAGTTTATTTGTTTACTGAAAATATTTTGATTTTTTTCTCTACATTTACACACTTTATCCTCGTAATTTATTCTGTTAATTTTTCTTTTCCTTGAAGTGGAAAATAATAAAACAATAATTAATTCAATGGAAATATGATTCTTTTAGGAAGAATCAACTTTAAAAAACAAGTACTGAGTATACTCCAATTTAAGGTGACATAACTTAGCTTCCCAAAATGGAAGAGTCCATTTTTTTTCATTTTTTCATTGAGATTGCTCAGATAGGTTCATATTAACTCATTTTGAGTTTAATTTGCATATACATGACAATAAAAAAATCTTTGTCCATTCATAATTATGGTCTCATATGATGGCCAGTCTTATGCAAATATTGAAAAATCGAATCTATTCTCTCATCATTGCTATAACAAAACAAACCAATTGTACATTTAAGACATGTGTATACTTTTAGATTCATTCAGATATTCATGGGGTAAGAAAAATACACAACAACTAACCTCTCTAAATTTCTGAAAACTTGGTGTCAAAAACATATCTCAGCTCCACCAACAAAATACTATGAAAGGAACATTTCAGCAGCAAGTGTCCCATTTCATAGTTTTCTACTTACCTTTTCTTTCTTTCCTTTCACTTGCTTTTTGGTCTTAGCACTGGTGTCCTTTGTTGATGTGTTTGCAGTAGAATAATTATTTTTCAATGGATTGGTTTTTAGGTTTTGTAAGTTGTCCCTTTTTCTTATCACCTTCAATTTCATTTTTTTGTTTATCTACAAGAAAATGAAACTATGTCCCCTATTTTTGATCGCCTAAATTGTCCTTTGACCTTATCTCTTCCTCGTCTACGATGTTTGTTGTTGGATGCTTATCAGTACCTACATCTAGAACTTTTCTCCGTTTCTATTTGTTCCTGGAACCTTTCCTCTGAGCGGGCCTTGAACTTCCCATATCATTTTGAGTTCCATTATCTGGTTCTAGATGACCCAAAACTGTACTTGATTCAACTTTATTGGAATAATTGCTTCTTTGATTTGTGGAGTTATTCTCTTCATAATTTCCTCTATAAATATAATTGTTTCCATCTACTTTAGTTGAAGTTGTGTCCCAATAAAACTCTTCCACTTCCTCCCCCTCATCAACTCTTTTCCACTCTTTCTCCTCATAATTCCTTTCCCTCATGATCTTCTCCTTCTCTAATTTTCCATGCCGAATATTTTCCTGCACTTCCTTTGCCTCCACTTCCTTCTTTCTATGTAGATACCTCTCTAAAACCCTCTTATACCTCTTTTTAATGAACTCGTCAACTTGATGCATAGTCTCATTATAATATCTCTTGGCCTTCTTCCTCAATTTCGTATTCTCCTCCACCAACACCCTCCTATTCTTGCGATCCGACCTTGCGAAAACCCTATACTCATCAACCCAAGTAAATTCCTTGGTGGTGGAAAAACCGAGCCAATAGATATAGAAAACAAATACTTGGGAATAGGGGCTCTTGAGGTTTCTGAATGGGGGGCAGTGTCAGGGACAAATATTGTCCCCATGGAATGAATATGCATTATTTCCTACTCTAACAACGTCTGAAATATCCCCACTATCCCTAAAGAAACCTTTTTCAATATCCCCATCTGTAATATGGCCACAAATTGATATTGAAATCACAATTTTCCATGGAGGATGACGAAGCGAAAGAGTAGATGATTTTGGAGCGGCAAGAATCATACCAGGATCACTCTTGGCACTAGTGGAAAATGAGAGATTAGTGACCAGGAGACCAAAAATTTTGGTCGCCATATTTTTTTTCAAGGGATAAATGACCAAAATTGATAAATTTAAGTGAGCTAATGAAAAAGGACCAAGATAAATGACCACTTTTGGTCATGGGATAAAAACCAACTAAAAACGACCAAGATAAATGACCAAATTTGGTCATGGGATATATAGACTAAAAATGGCCACATAACAATTGGTCATTTATTTGGTCTTTTTTAGTTGTCACTGCGACAATGAAAAAATTACAAATTTGACAATAAATTTGTACATTTTACTAAATTATAATACTGCAGGGGGTCTCTGAATCCATCTCTAGTGTTAGAATTTAGTAAATTCTAACATATATATAATATATATTTACACGCCTCTATATTAACAAAATTGAACTAATGCAGCCCAACTATATGTTAATTTGGACATGACCTTGGCATATAAAAATAACCACTAAACCTTTAAACCCACTAAACCTTGGCATATAATGTTAATTATAAAGCTAATTTGAATGACCTTGGCATTATTTATAGTTTTTATAGGCTAATTTGGACTCAACCTTGGCACCTTGGCTGATTAAATTGGTGGCATCCATGTCAATTTAAACCAGTGACAAGTGTGAGAATCTCATCGCATAAAATAGACATGCGGCATAATCTCCTTCCTCCATCATCTTCTTCATCCTCCACTGGATTCTCTCTCTATGTCCCTTTTCAATAGCGTAGGCTCTGTTGCATCATATATCCGATATTTTTCTTTTATTTCCTCTCTCACTATGTCACTTTTCGAGCCCTTAATTCTCTCTGTATTTTATGCTCGCAGTGTCATAGTGGACCTTTTCCTTATATTCGCCAAGTACATATTTTCTAGATTTTTCTTCTTTAGCAGTTTCACCTTAGTGTTTCAGTAAGAAAAGGAGCCAAGATCAAGTCTGTAGCAAGTCATAACTAATGCAAAGAAAAAACCCCTTTTTGTTGTTTCTTTCTAGGGTGTTTATTATGTGATTTGCAATGGTGCATTGTGACAAATTTGCATGAAAAACAAAATGGCACCCCATTATTAATTAAACATGACTCCGATCATTCCATTTCGGGGTTGAGTTTAGTGATAAATTGACTATGGGATCTTGACATTAACCTTTAGAAAGGATATAGATTCCATGTTTGGTTTTTTTGTTAAGTTGATCACTTAGTGTACTTCAAATTCATAATGTTGGCACATGCTACTTTTTAGTTGTCTAGATTGTTTTATTCCACCCTCGATTTTCAAAGCACAAGATCAACTAGAAACATGAGTAAATGAGTCTAAATTCTTATATTTTTATTGGAAATTAAACTTCTTCTTTTTCAAAAGAATGGAAATTAAACTCCTTAATAAGAGCATATATTTTAATTGAAAATTAAATTCTTTAATAAAAATATTATTATTGAAGAGTATTTTTTTAAATAAAACTTCAACAATTAAGGATTATTTTTTCATAAAAAAATCAATTAATTTTTTAAATAATTTTTAATAAAAATAGTATTATTGAAAAGTATTTTTTTAAATAAAACTTCATTATTATTGAAGAGATATTTCTCAGTAAAACTTTGTGTGACTGACTATACAATAGTTTAAAATGTCCTCCAAAAAAACAAAAACAAAAAAACACTTTGTTTCCAAAGGCATAGATAAAATGAAAGTCCAACCTTGATTGGGTCGACCTGCACCTTGATAGACCACCCTATGAAGGATGCTCTACTTTTCCTAATTTTCCAAACTTTGGAATGATCTTTGGGAGCAGAAATGTTCCCAATTCTATATTTGATTTTAGAGGTGGTATCTTTCCTTAATCATTGTGAGATATTCACATTCATATTTTGAGTAGTAATACATCATGATATTTTTCAATACATCGGATTCAAAAAAACAGTGAGAAAGGGGGTTTGATCCTCGGCTTTAACCCCTCGATATTTCTCTATCAGATTCTGACTTATAAACTTTTTTTGAAAGGTGTTAATTCAGATCACTTATGTCAAAGTATCGGTCCTATGGAAAAACACATACAATAGGAAGGGTTGTGGTTTCTTATGGGCCTGGCACATTTTGATCCATTTATTCAGGGGAAATCATGGTTTATCAAATTTATCTTCAACATCCATCACTTAAAGGAAGTATGGAAATATCGATGACTCTCGGATCTAAAGTAAGTTTGATTTTTCTTCTTCTTTTATTTTCTCTTCGGAGGCTGTTTACAGGTGAAGGGACAACTGGGTTGGCATATATTTTATTTGTTTCTGATTGTTTAAAATAATTTATCATGCATAAGACCATGTTTTTATATGGATATTCCCAATTACCCTAGTAGAGTTTTATATCCACTATTTAATATGAGAGCCCATGATATTTACAAGTGCAATGAATGACTTCGTCAAATTTTAGCTCGTGACATTTTTAGCAATTGGGAGTCAATGTGATAGTGCCAAAAATTCTTGAGACGATTTCAATGATACTAATAACTTGTGCTTTCTAAAACCAAAAAACCTTCAACCTTTGTATGATTATGTACTTCTATTTCCTATAATGGAGGCCCATCTCCCATCAGATTAAAACAAATATTTTACTCTTAAGGGGCTTTCTCCACTATGATGATTATTGATATTTCATCCTATATATTCCAATTTCACCTTCCTCTATCTTCTCCATTATATGAATATCTTGATCTTTGCGATCGGATCCTTCATTATTCTTCCTCTACGTTTTTGCAACAATGGGATTTGTCCTCATCCTGTATGTGCTACTTCATCTTCATATTTGTTTTAATGTTTGGTCAAAACCCAAATTTTTTGGAAGCTCCATTCCTTCTATTTATTCACACACATCAAATTTCATCCACTTGATGTCGGGGAAAAAATATTGTCTACCACTCATGCAGCCTTAATTCTTGGATTTATCTTTAGTTATTTGATTCAGGGTCTCCTCTATTTCAACACAAATCCTTAAGTAATATTCTTTATTCCCATGTAAATATTGGAACTCATGCCAATGATGGTATAATATAATGATGGATACAATTATAAGTTTAATACTATCCTATTCTAAAAAACATAGGCTCCTTGTCTCCTTCAAATCATTGACTTCCAATAATAGCCGAGTATACTCAAATTCCCAAATCTAGACATCCTTGAATTCCCAAGCCATGAATTTATTGAATATTTAATGCTAGTGGTTGAATGTAGAGATTGGATCCTACATATACAATGTTTGGAAGACGATGTAGTCAGTTTCCAATGTTGGCCACACTCAAAAGTTCTCACAATTATTCACCCATCAATGACCAATGATAGGCATATCCAAATACATGAATATTAACATTACATACAATGATCTCACCATGTAAGATGTTATCAAACCTTCATATTGCATAAACAACCACTTATACTACGAAATGAGAACTTGACACAGCTCTCATTTTTCTCTCTCCTAATTTTAGTAGCTATTATTACCTTCGTTTGAAAAAGGGTTGATACCAGTATCACACATTTTCATTTTGAGGCATTTTTTTGCGCCTTTGAATCATCTTTGTCGTAAAATATTTTTAATTTATATTTCAAGTGTGTTTTCTAGAAATTTAACAAAATAACATACATTTAGAGGCAAGTTATAATGAAAAACATATACATTTTGCAAATTTTTCTTTAAAATGAGACATTATTATGGAAAAAAAAGACATTTTTATTGAAAAATTTGTTAAGAAATCTAGAAAATAAAAACATTGAAAACCATTTTCAATGGAATTTGAGAGATATTTTGTATAAAAATGATATTATTTTATATTATTTTCCAAAAAGTGTCGATTCACATAAATTCAAGAAAAAATATACCACATATTTGTAAATAACATATTAAAAACATTATATATAGAAATTTTATTTCTAAAATAAAGTTTGAAAGTCAAAACATTACTCACGTATCTTATCAAAAAGTTCTCAAATTTAACATTTTCTTTAAGACATGAAACTAATGAACAATATAAGGGTGGCCAAATTCTTCGCCGAATATGGAATTTTCTCACCTTGGCTTCCTCCAGGAACATTAATGTCCTCTTCCATTGGGTCTTCTATGTCTACAAGATGCCAAAAGTGCTCCTTCCCAAACATCCCTCCTAATGGGGGTTTGGCTCTTTTGACATCTTCGCCACAAGTGTTTCATTAAAATAAAATAAAAGTACATTAAAAAATTTACATTGATATTACACAAAATAAATAAATAATTAACCCCCGAAAATAACAAAATTTTAAAACCCCTTAACCCTAACATCAACATTACTTAACAAATAATTAAAAAATTTAAACACTCCACATTACAATTAATAAAAATAATAAAAACATAAAACCCCTAACTCCCCACAACATTAAGTTAAAAAAAACATTACATTAAACCAAAAAAAAGTGATGTGAACACTTTCTTTATTAATCACTGCCATATCACTTGCACAACTCATTGAATAAAGGAAAAAATTATTTAAAGTGGCTGCAATTTTAGGTGGAAGCATTTCCTAGGCT